>VXBT01003968.1:249172-343794 GCA_013400235.1 Oriolus oriolus
GGGATGGGGGGATGGATGGATGGTGGGAGGGATGGAGGGATGGAGGATGGATGGATGGATGGATGGATGGAGGGATGGAAGGATGGATGGATGGAAGGAAGGCAGGAAGGACATAAGGCAGGAAGGCAGGAAGGACAGAATGTGGGAAGGCAGGAAGGCAGGAAGGAAGGAAGAAAGAACGGACCTGCTGGGTGCTGCAAGAGCTGCCTGTAGGGTTGCCAATGTGAAGAGTCCTCTCCCCCTCGCAGACACCATAAATCTCAGAAAACTTTGAAAGACTGACAGAATAAGATCCTCACAAGAGCCACAAATTAATTTACAGAACTTTCTTCCTGCTTCTTCCCCACAGCAGTGCTGAAGGCCCATTCAGAGCCGATGCTGGTTTCAATACTCTCATTTATGTGCTTGCAGAAGACTAAAAAGCCACTTGGGGACTGTAAATAAGTGATGGTGAAGGTTACTTGAAAAATAGCCACTTTTTGGAATTATTTTGAAGACTTTTGTTTACGCAAGATTCTGACTCTTTCTCAGCCCAGCTCAGGGCCTCACTGAGCAAAGGCAAAAAGATAATTCTAACATGTATTAATCATATGCTGAATGCCTGCTTCAAGGCCTATTACCTCCAGGTATACATCAAATGTCTGAAGATTCAGAAGGAAGACAAAGATGTTCTCTTTGGTTTATTTTTTTCCCCCCTGAATATATAAATAATTTAGAAATGATTCATTCTTTTTTCACTTTTCCACCTATAAATGCAAGGTGAATTCAGTTTTTTTCTGGAATAAATCAAGTACCCCAAAATAACTGGACACCTCTAGAATGATGGTTGTATCATAGAAAAACAAATACTCCTTCTCCAGGTGGACAGAGCACAGTGAAAGGTCACTGTATTTATTACATTTTAGGTAGTTTTGAGAAAACCTCAAATAATGATGTAATTTTCTGAGCTGCAAAAAATTCTTTCGCTGCAGGTGGAACAAACCTTATGTTTAAAACAACAGCACGAGAGAAAATGAGGATCTGAGCATGGCTGAAGGAGCAGACTACACCTATTCACCTGCCCAGGGAGCAGGGAGAGCTCTGCCTTTCACATTTATGAGGCCCCTTGTGCTGAATTCAGCCGACCCAGCTCCTCTTATTTCTTCCTCAGTGCACTTCCCATCAAGGGCAGTGTTAAGCCTGTATTCTTTCTAAGATGCTGGATGTCTTCTTTAAACAGAATGAACTTTAAATAGAATAGACCTCGCTGGATTTTTCTTTCTTTGTCATCCTCTGGGTTTTAAGAGCAGGAAGGCTTTACAGGATTTTTCTCCCGATTTATCCTAATGACGGTGACAAGGGAAGGGAAGGAGGCTCTGTAAAATGGTCCTTTTTCATCTTGAGCAGAGACTTTTTCATACCCAGACCAGCTTTTCTGATGCTGACGATGAACACCTGAACATATATGGCGGCGCTTACTGATACTGCCCTACTGCGAGAAAGAGCTGGGGAAGCCACCTACAACTCATTCTGCAAGGAATTCCTGCCAGTCCCAGTTAGAGGTGGGATGCACTTGTTCCACAGACCCTTAAGCAACAAATTCTTCCTACTACTTCCCAGAATGCCACATTTTTGGGGCCAGGACATGGAATGTGTTCAGAAAACCTCCTCTTTCACTGTTGCAGTTGTTACCTGTACCACCAAGGACCCTTAACAGCAGGAGAGGTGAATTTACTCCTCTCTGAACAGTGAAGTGGTAGAAAAAAGGAGAATTTTATTCCTATATATATTTTTTTTTATTAGCATTTACATATGAAGGGAGCAGTTAATTTGCTAGAAATTTTGGGAGATTGAGGGGAGTGAAGGGGAAATTTCTCTAATGGCTTTAGTCTGCTCCCAGGTATAAATAAATGGGATGTGGCCTCAGTACTGATGGGCAGAGAGCTGGGCAGTGACGAAACCTTCAGCAGATGAAACCAACTGATGATTTTTAAATTATTATCATATTTACCTCTCGGAAGTAGACAAGGTATGAAAACTGCATTTTAGTGCGGTACAAAAGCACAAAACTAATGGAAGTTAAAAAAAAACAGCAAAAAAAGAGAGGAATGCTTCATTCTAAATAGCTGAAAGAACAAAAATTTTCTAGATAAAAACCTAGAGGCATTTTGTTCATCTGTTTTGGTACCTTAATATTTCAAGACTGAACACGAGTTTCAGACTCCTGGTCTTTGCAGAGAGGTGGAAGTTGCAATGAAAATGAGACTTTCTCAGTGGCAGAATCTTTGGCCTGGTTGAGAACAAGCAGCATATGCAGCCAAATGAGAAATCCTGCCTCTCGTGCCCCAGGAGGGCACTGATACCAAAGAAGGGAGTTGTTCTTTGTGCCAGTTTACAGCTGATCAAGGCCCAAGCTGCCAACAACAGATGTTTTGACAGTGGTTAAAGTTCTTCACAGGGTCTTTGGTGGGCAATGCTGAGCAGCCCCAGTCCAAGCATTCAAAGCAACTTGTATCTCCAGAATATTTCAGCTACAAATTTCATCAATTCCCCCAACGTCTGGCATTTTAGGTTGTGCCAGCTGATGGGGATGAGATGCCCCTCCAGCTGAGAGCTGTCTGAAGTTATCCCAGTTTGAAAACTCTATTTTGGAAGCAGATAGGAACTCCGCAAGGTTTCACACTGTTCCAGTGGAAGCAGGAGGTGCAGATGGGAGTTTACAGGCAGCATAATCTGCAGTGATACAGAATCTGTCTGAATTTTAAAAATGAAATCTTGAGCCAGCATTTTGTTTTCTGTGAAAAGCTGAGTGGGGAAAGGAGAATTTGGGCTGAACACTCCATATTTCAATCCATCTGAACACAATAAGTCTTCCAAGTCTGCTGACAAAGTGATGAATGAAGTCTACTGCACATAGTTTCTTCTATGGGATATACATGATTTTTTTTTCTCAAATTATCCAGTCTACATCCAATTGGCTCAACATTCATTGAGCAAAACATTACTGCTCTATCAAAAAGCTATGATGCAAGAATAATCATTTAAAGATCAGAGACATTAAGTGAACTTTCGTGATTAATGATCTCTTTCCTTTTCTGTTTTCCTCTCACAGCAGAAAAATCATTATTATATCCTGAACATCCAGGTAAGCACCAACCTCTCATTACCCAGGATGGGAACAATGAAGACCTGAGGCCTCTAACCCTGTTAGCACTGAAAAATTCTTTTTCCAAGGTCAAGAATAAAGAATAATAGACCTAAATGCAGCAGATTTGACTAATGACTGTGGGTGATGTGAGCCTCCCCACCCAGCACTGTGAGGAGAGCATTCCAAAGGCACTCAGGGGAGCTCACTGGCAGCTGGGGTGAACCTGCTGTGGGAACACTGAGATTTAAGCATATACTGCAGCAACAGATGTATGGTTTGGCACTGCACAGCTGTGAAAAGGTCAGGAAAAATTGCAGCTATGCTAAATGGATTTATTGCTCTCTGCTTTAAGGCTGCTGATGGTCTCCATCTCCCACCACCCAGCTCCTTTTGCCAGTGCTCATTTCATCTTTCCTTGAAAGAAAAATATTTGTGATAAAGGAAAATGAAACATTCCTCTTGTAAGCACCCGTTGTGTGCTTATTTCTTGCCTACAATGGCACAGAGGGAGCATTCAGGGCCCTTTCATTTTCTCACCGGTAATTTATGTTTTCCTACCCAAACATTCTCTGTACACACATCCTTCTGGAACACAAACAGCCCTGCAGCCTCAGCTGGATATGTTTTGTGCAAATGGTTGAGTATCCATTTGTTCCTTTTCATTATTAAGGAGGAAAAAATGAACTAAGGGTGTTTTTCTGTCCTGATACTGAATTCTCTCTGAGCTCTTTAGAGATTGGGGATGACTGGCAGTGCTCCCCTGCTGATGTGTCTGAGCACTGAGAATTAGCAGGGAGGTCAAAACAGTTCTGCACTGGTGCTCTGGACAGAGGGAGGTGGGGCACACCCACAGACAGGGAATCAGCCTGTCACACCTTCCTTGGGTGCGCTGCAGGGTCACCTGAACGTGGTGCCCTAGAGCAGCCTTCCAGTACCTAAAGAGACCCTCAGAAAGGCTGGAGAGGGGCTTTTTGTATCGGGATGATGTGATAGGACAAGGGGAATGGCTTTAAGCTGTGAGAAGGAAGGATTAGATGGGATGTTGAGAAGGAATTGGTCCCTGTGAGGGTGGGCAGGCCCTGGCACAGGGTGCCCACAGAAGCTGTGGCTGCCCCTGGATCCCTGGCAGTGTCCAAGGCCAGGCTGGACGGGGCTTGGAGCACCCTGGGATAGTGGGAGGTGTCTCTGCCCACGGCAGGGGTGGGATGGGATGAGCTTTAAGGTCCCTTCAACCCAAACCATATGGTGATTTTACGATTCTATGAACAGCAAAGGGGGCTGTCCCAGCGGCACACCCTGGTTATTGTACATTGTATAAGGCATTGTATATATCGTATAAAGCACTGCTGGCAGGTGAGAGGCATCACCCCGAGCACAGATGTGCCCCGTGGTGGGGCTGGGCAAGAGCAGGCAGCACAAGGCACCTACCCAGCCACTGGTCACGAGAGCTGACACTTGCTGGGATGCCCAGATTTTGTGCAGTTCCCTCATCCCGGTCCCAGCTAACACTGTGGGATGCCTGGAAATCCTTCAGCAGCAGCTCAATTCCTCTGATTCCAAGAATACCAAATGTCTCATGCAGATAAAGGCAATTCCCAGGAAATACAGGTGGCACCAATAAAATAAAAAAGAATTTGGTATCATCTTCAGTTTATATCAAAAAGCTTTTCCACAGGGCTGAATGTTTATTAAACCAGGACATGTATGAAGAGCACGAGTTTATTAAGAGACTGTGCCATTCCTCTCTTTTAAGACCAGTTCCCCTTCTCCATGTAATGTGCTCATACATCTGCATCAATATTGCCACACGGAGCTCTTCCCAAGGACAGCCAGCACAGGAGGAATTAATTGGATCCTAACACACATTTCTAGATACAGATTTTTCACCTGAGCTTGCCACTTCTGGGGGAAATCATTTTAAGGGACAATAAATAGCACTTTATTTCTGTACACAGCAGTGTGATATACTGCAAGCAGCCACCCTTGCTCTCCTTGGAAGGCAGAAAAGTGCTGTGCTTGCAGGCACCTCAGAAACATCTCCTATTTCTTGCCTCTGAGTAAGCTCGTAATTAGAGTAGAAACACGAGGAACCATTTCAACGGAGCTGTAAAACTCCAACAGGAGGAAAAAAAAAATCTATTTGAGGTTAGAACAAAATCTTTTTTTAATCTGGCTAATGCTACTTTTGTGCTGATGCTGATCATTATATTTATGACTAACTGTGGGACATTCCAAAGCATTGACACCTGACTTCACTTACTAGAAAAGCAATCACTTGCAGATATTCAACTTGGTGATTAATATGTAGATACCTAATTTTTAGTGGATTAAACCATGTTGTATCAATTTGGTGGTCTTTAGGATTTATAATCAAACCCTGATGACATCTGATTAATGCCAGCACAGGCTCCCTGAACCTTACAGTACTTTTGCTCCTTTGGAGCTCGGATCACAGCAGGCTGATTACCCCCTGATTATCCTGAGTAACTGGGGTCAGAGGTTCGCTGGCACCACAGAACACATTTAATTCAATCAATTCAGTTAGTGAAGCAGTTGGGGGGGAAAAAAAAAAAAGAAGAGATATTCCAATTGCTGTAATATAGCATTAGAAAAATTGCCCAGGATTTCTGTGCTCCATCTGATGAGCATTTTTGCTTAATTTCTAATTTAGCATTCTGCTGAGGTTTGCAACTTCAATTACTTGTGATATTTTCACTCAAAGTCAGGGGCATTGAGCTTGGAGGGAGGAAGGAAAACCAGAGGCAGAAAAGTTGCCTGCATTAAGCTGGAAAATAACCTTTGTGACAGCCACACACGCGCTGGCACAGCTCAGATGTGGCTTTCCTTGTCACACTCCGTACTGGTGACTCCTCCTGGTTCTCACCACGTGTCCCTTTTGCCACTGCTAGATTTTTGGTCCCCTTTCACTTCTGGTGGAATTTTAACATTGTTTAGCTGAGAACCACTTCATTTTTCTTGTAAGCAGACAGACTTTGATCACTTGTGACACACCACAGCCCTGATTTCAAACAGCCCAGTGCCCTCGTGGGTGCCCAGAGGAGCTGGGGAGCTCATTAAAGACATCACTCTGTACCTCAGCCATGTGAAGCACCAAGTGCTGTGTCTGGGATGAAACACAACAACCTCCTCTTAGTGCTCCCTGAAAACCTCGAGGCGCTCCACGTCCAGCAGCTCAGTTTGACTCCTGCTAGTGAGGTTTGCATCCTACATAACGATCCTGAGTCTGCTGGCACGCAGATATTCCTTGCTGTGCCTCCTGAGGCTGCTGCCACAGCCAGGCTCTGCCTTCTGACCGTGTGATTATCACAGCTCCAGGGGACGGGTGGTGGTGGAGAGCCTGCTCAAACGGGGAAGTGGAGGATCCAACAAATGTGAGGGACACCGGGTACAGTAAATTTGGACTGAACATGGAGCTTCAGGGCAACAAAGAGGGAGCAACACACAAAACCATGTTCTCAATGACATAAACATGACCCCAAACGATGGCAAGGGCAGCAGGAGGAAATGATGAGCATAAGCCTCACATTTGTCTTGGAGAAGGACTCCGGGTGTTACAGCTCCCCGCAACACCCTGACCACAAACACTGGAATGAAACCACCAACTCCATGGCCCAGAGGAGCAAGGAAACGGTGAGAGAAACAGCAGGAAAAGGGGTGGGAGCTAAGAAAGGTGTGTATAACAGTTTTGCGTCTGTCCTGTTATCACTATTGACAATTCTTCTATGTTGAAGAATATTTGTTTGTTTGTTTCAGTAGTTCAGTTGGAATTAATAATCATTCTTGGATTAGGATGAACTTAGATTCGTTTTCAATTTTACTAACAATAAATTCTTGGCTTTTTGTATAAGGTGGGCTTCCCCTTTGCCCATCAACAAGATTGTGAGTGTAAAATTACAACATCAGGGTTAGCCATTACCTGCAGTGCTTCCTTAGAAATTAAAGCAACTTTCCTGAGTAGAATTCTTTAATAAAGGAAATGAAGTCTTACACCTCCGTTTTCTCTGCAAGCAGCAGAAAGTTGCAATTTAATTTTCTGCTTGCCCACAGAGAAGATCCATTTTCTGTATGTTCCTTTGGGGTTCTTTGGAATGAAAAATGCTATGTGGTTATAAAACATTCTCTTAATGAAGTTCACTCTCAACTATCCCTGGAATTGATGAATTTCCTCCTGAACCCCTGTGCACATTTACCCACAGGACAAGCCCTGGCACAGCTGTCAGGATTCCTCACCTTAAGCTAAACCCAGAACAGGAGCTGCAGGACAGAAGTTTGGTGTATTAGAGAAGATCCCATGTGCCTAAATGGGACATAAATTTGGGAACCTATAGACAGCACCTACAGAGCCCCACACAGTGCCTGCGGGCTCTCCTTTGTGCGTGAAATATTCTCAGCCTCTTCTAGCACAAAATCCAAAACAAATAAAAAGACAGCACCCGAATGACTTAATCAATTCTCCATATCAAACACAAAACCACAGGTAGAGAAGAGAACAAACAGAAGCAAAATCCTATTGCATCAAAGTCCTCAAAATCTATACACTCCTCTCCTCCTGTGCTGAGGATGAAAGAAGAAGAAACCACAGACGGCAGATGTTGGTTTTGTCACTTACTCTGTGCTGGAAAAAGAATTGTGGACAATAAAGGCGATTTTATGTTGTGCAAACAGCAAAACTCTGTTGAGAAGTGCAAGAAGTTGCTCCACACGCAGGGCAGAGGCAGGAATTGTTCCATCTGCTCAGCTCTGGGGAGCCCAGGATGGATTACAGCCCCTGATCCCTGCCCGCAGCGTGGAAGGCACAGAGCGATGGGAGAGGCAGAGGTCTGAAGCGCAGACTGTGGCCTGGATAATTCTGTGTAGTTCTGGATTAAAGGATTGTCTGCGTGTCACCTGCACCGGGACAAGGCCAAGGACTGCTGGGCTTCAGTGGAGGCGGGGGAAATCCTCACCAGAGACGAGGCAAAACTTGTCACCTGCAGGGAAGCTGAAGGGCTGTAGAGGATTGCTGGGAGATCACAGAGAGAAAATCACTGCAACCTCAAAGCTCTTGAAGGAAAAATAAGCAAATACTGGAAATTATACAAATAGGAGGGAGGAATCTGAGGATATCTAGAGAACCCTTCCCTGAAAGTTTCATGAGAAGCCCAAATCCGATAATCTCTACAGAGCAAAACACACATGCCTGATTTTCTAACATTTTTGAGGCTCATGGTGCTCATGAACATCCAGGAAGCTCGCTGAACTGCCACGATTTGTTTCTTTTTTCTGTGCCCAAAACCAAGTGATAAGAAAGAATTTCCTAACTGAGATTCCAGTCTGAAACTCTCCACCATCCAAGACACTTCATTATGCTGGGTTTGGTGCTGACAGCTGGAGATACAGGCTGGACCTGCAAAATCACATTTGCCCTCCTTACTGCAGGTAAAAATTGTGCCTGTAGCTTTCCTAGTTGGTCATGTCCTCTCTTGGCAACAAAATGTAAGGAAAGGGGAGAGGAAAATAACTCTGATCTCAGCTTGGGGATGGATCCAAAGGGAGCAAGAGTGGCAGCACTAGATATCGAAATTTAATTGTTTTGAAGCTGCAATGTGGCCACTGTAGCAAAATTCCTGCTCCACTTAGAACTCCTTCATTTTTATTAGTGAATTAAAACTCTTCCATTGCAGTCCTGCAAGAACAAACTGTTCCTGCCAAGCAGACGAGATTTCTGAAGAAAATCATGCTTTTAAAAAATCTCAGCCACTACTTCATCATTTTCCTGAATTGTCTGGCAAAAAGGAATTTAAAGGCCTGCATTTAAATTCTGGAGCAGCTATGAAATGAAAAAAGCAGATTGATTTGCATTCTGTCCCACTCCTCTCTTTGCCAAAGTGATTTTTATAAAAAAAAAATTAAAAAGACTTAAAACCTACAATCTGAGCCTGAGAATTCAGTTTTCAACATCAAACCACTGAATTTTTTTTTTATTTGCTTACAATATAAACCCTTAGAAATAAGGTTTACAGAAGAAACACTGCCAGAACCCCTAGAACGTGTCATGCACTCATTCCTCACATGGAATTAAAGCAAAATGCCACCCTTGCATTGCCCACAAACCCTGCCAACAAACACGGACTGCGACAGGCTGAGAGCGCTGTCTGGGGTTTTTATGCTCATTTTTTTCCATGGCAACATCTCTGTTTCACGTACACAGTTTGATTCCCTCCAATCTCTGCATTCTCTTGGTTGGTTTATCCCTTCCAGGGAGCACCTGCCGTGTCCCCACACTGCTGCAAGACACAGAAGGCACATTTGGAGTGGCTGGGGCTGGCTGACACTTGTTCCTCGGCCGTAAATTTCACTCCAATCACACCCAGCCTTCTCACCTCTCCCACCCGACAGCCATTACCTGTCCCTTCCTTGGTTCTCCCCAACCTCCAGCTGAGGAATTGCATCTCCTCCGCTGGCATTGGAACTGCCAGCCCAAAAGATTAAACACAGCTGCTCTGTGCCCCTTGTCCTGCCAGGACAATGTCCTTGGAGTCCACCTGCACAGACAGAGAGGGACTTTTCCACTCAGATCCTGCGTGTGCCGATACCTGGGCTTTGTGAATAGCCTTGAAGAGATGGGATTTAAATTGTATTGAGGGTATTAGTCTGAAGTGAATGAAGTGGAGAGTATACTTCTCGTTTATATCCCCAGAGTGATAAATGTGAGAGTGGAATTTTTTTCTTTTTTTTCTAAGGCAAAGAAAATGGGAAACCAACATGGATTTCAGGCACATGAGAAATAGCTTATGAATTTAGATGATAGTTCAGCAGAAATAAATTGTACATCTGTTCATTCATTTTAATAAAGCAGGGAAATGACACACTGCTGGAGCCTTTGGAGAATGCTGGTGTTTTTAAATTATGATCCTGTAATAGTAGCATTAACATTTGTAATGCTACCCCTACTTTACGAATTTAAGAAAAATAAATTTATGGGATAAGTGAGCTTCAACCTATAGTCTGGACTCTGGGCATTTAAGAGTGAATCAGGTGCTTCCTGAATACTCCCAAATTAGTTCAGGAAAGGCTCTACAACAGCGTTCCATGTAACACAGATAATCCTCTCATTGTGTGTTGATAAAGCACGCTTATTTTTTCCGAATAAATAATTCAGATGTGCAACATGTAGCTGAACTTCTGCTGACTAGAACCCCAGTCTGCATTTATAGGCAGATAAAGAGCAGTGTTTTCCTTGAAAGTAGTCTGTTAAAGAAACCAGTGAGATGCTTTTCCTGGCTATATGGGTGCATGGAAACATGTCCCACCTTCTGCTGAATTCAGGCAGGAACAGAACCTTTCACCTGCATCTCCCACAACAGAGAAGTTGGAAATGGACAAAGTTGCGAGCTGAATGCAATTGCTTCATTGTTACCATTATTTACAAAGCCGACATGCAAATTTAAGAAATAAACCAGTGAGACTGCAGGGGATGGTGCATTTTAAAAGCTTATGTTTTGATTTTCCAAACTGATCTCCGTGGGAAATAATAAATTAGGAGTTCAATAATAACTGCTGTGTTCCCTTTAAAAGCACAATTATTAAGATCATTAAAATTTCCTTTTAATCGATTGCATGAAAGCAGTTGCTGCTGGAGTAGAGAGCATCTAAAATGGATTAGTTGCTCACATATTGCTCTTTGATCAACTGGGATAACCCTCATTCAAGGGAAGGGGAACAGGCAACTCTGACACCCTTGAGAAGTGGAAAAGTTCAGCTAAAATCACATCTCAGAATCCGATTTATAACCTTTTTATGAGGTCCCAACTCTGTTCCCCACCAAAGGAGTGCAGGCTGAGCTATTCGATCTTCCCAAAGCAGAGCTCCCCAGAGGCGATGCTGCAAGCCGGCCCTGCTGGCAGAGGAGCCCCAGTGCTGATATCCCTGTGTTCATCCGCAGCACGTGGGAGCGTCCCTGTGCTCCGTGCTGCTCACTCCGGCTCCGGCAGGCAGCCAGAAACAACCACAACAGGCAGGCCAGGTAAACAAGACTCTTTGTAATTTGGTTCTCTTGTGAGTACAGGAGGATTGAAGAAAAGAAATACCCCAGGGACACCGAGGCCCCCTGGGTGAACACTTCCCATCCACAGGACCCGCACAGATTTATTGATTGGAACCGTATTTTAATCATTTGCCTGGAGGAAAGAAAACAGTTCCCAGGGACTGTCAGCCAGCCCCAGCACGGGGCATGATAAACCTGTTTGTGCCAGGAATATCAGGCGGTGCCTATGTCACAGGAAAAGGACATTAAAGAGTTCAACATCTGCAGGCAAAGTTGAATTTATTTACTTATGGCTTCAATTATTATTTAAGATGGAAAACTTGAAAAGGTCAGAACTGCTAAATCAGAAAGCCTGCCCTTCATTTGTCTTCAAACATACACAGGTTTCTTAGCTTCATTCAGCACTGAATCAATTAATCAGGAACAGTGTTCTTTGTTTTCAAATGCCAGTTGTGCTATTTCTAAATACGGAAATAGTTTGTGTTATTTCCAAATGGACTTGTTGATCTTAGAGCTCTTTTCCAACCTAAATGATTCCGTGGCTCTGTGAAACAGACAAGTAAATCCAGGTTTCATTTTTGTTTTAATCCATGTATTGTTATGCAGCATTAGGAAAATGAAACATCAGGTCTTCAGTTTAGGTAGGCAGACATCTGTGGGCCCGTGTTTCTATTTTTATATATGTATATGTATAGAAATCCAGATTTGCTTCCCAGTCTAATCCTGCACTCCCACCTCCCTGGAGCACTCCATTTGGATGGGAGCCACAGCTTGGATGCAGGCAGTTAAGAATATCAATACTGCAGATAAATCTTCTTCCCTGATATTATTTCAGACAACTGTTGGTTTGGATTTAAGCTTATTTAGCAGGATTGATTTTCCTTATGTTTCTTTCGAAAGTGCCTCACATAACTCCTTTGATTTTTCAAACTTTATTTTTTTTTTTTTAGCTAAAAGATTGCTTTCAACTCTTTAAACTTCTTGAGGACAGCAGCACTCTCCTCCCCATCAGTCTTCTAAATGAAACAAAATCATTGATCTGAGAACACCTGACAGTACCAGTTAACGTATGGGCACTGCCAGCCTCGGTGAGTGGAGATGGGCGAAACAAATGAGCTGGGGAGGAGGAAATAAAGTCTAAAAGGAACAAATGAGGGGATGTGTGGAAGCTGACAGCACTGGGGCTCGATTTATGGAAGGCAGGCAAAGGGTGCACAGGGACTTCTGTGAGCTGTGAGCAAACAGTCAGTTGGAGGCACTGGAAACAGGAAGGTGGCTCCCAAGGGAAGAGGGCGGGGAATGAAGAAGAGTTCACTGGTGGATAGAGTCAAGGGAGGGGAAAAGGAAGGTCCTCCAGAAATGAGAAAAAAGGGGAAAAATCCTGGGGGCAGAAAGAGGATCATGGGATGACAAAGGTCAGAAACAGCTTTTTGTGATATAGTAAGTTTTCTACATAAAAAGATGGGGAAAGTGATGAAAATAAGAGCAGAGAGAAAGGGGAGTCGCTCAGCAAAAGCAGTCAGGGGATACATCACTGAAGTGTCTCGGTAGTTCTGAGGCAGCAACTGGAAACCGGAGCAGAGGGATTTAAGGAATGTGAGGTGTTCAGGCTCGGAGAGTCAAAGGACAGACTCGAGGAGTTTGGAGAGGAAGGAAATTTCAAATCTAATTATTAAAATCCAGAGAAGGCTCCTTACAGACTCCCAACTAAAGAATAGGCTTAGAAAGGGGGGAAAACCCCAGAGTTTATTGTTTGGTTAGTTGGAAAGGGTGGGGTTGGTTTTGTTTTAAGAAAAGAGAATGATGCAACAGGCAGAAGGGACTTTGAAGGCTAAATTTCAGCACTGAGCTGATTAAATATCAAGATGACACAAGCAATTAGCTGGAAAGAATCTTCCACACGACACAGGGAAGTGAAAAAAAAAATCTCCATAAAAGCTGCATCAAGAGGAGAACAGGAGTTAGGACACAAACTCCAAAGGACTGGCTGTAGAGCAATAGTGTTGGACAGAAACATCGGGTGAAGGAAACAACCGGGATTCAGGGATTTTTCCTAATCGGGTCAAAGTCAAGAATGGGAAAGGGAGGATAGATCAATACTCCGTGCAGAGCTGGGCTTATGCTTCTTTTGGTGACATATGGACTGAGAACGCAGGGGAACACATTTGTAAAAACAAATAAATAGTAAGTGACTGTTAGACAGACGGCTGGAGAAAGGGCTACCCTTTAAGCAAATAAGCATCTGGAACTCTAAGGCAAACAAGTCCTGGAAACAAGCCAAAGTAGGCACTACAAGGATACAAATAAATTCCACTTCTGAACCAGTTTCCTCAAAAGAGACTGTAACTACAAGGAATCCTGTCTGAACCCCCTAATCTGCTTTTTCTAACGTTTAACAACACCGTTTTCGTTCCACCAAGTTCAAGTCACAACCACGCCTATACAATTTTATTGTTTCCAAATGAATATTGTTCACAGGCACTTGCTAAAAATTTTACTTGGATAAACCTGCAGCTCCTTTTAGCATGGCGAGTTTTATCCATTGTCTATTTTAATGCTTCAGAGCAGAAGGAAAAAAGATATTTTGTCTAAATAATGCTGACATTTTGATTCATGTGCACAGATGGCTAGCAAATTTTGGAGTAGCCAAATCAGTTTTAGTGTTGCTGAGAAAAATCTTAAAATCTCACTTGTCAGTGAAGAAATTGATAAACTGATCACAAAACTCATTCCACTCTAGTGGAATGACCCAAGCAGTCACATAACTATTATTTTTGAATGAATAGACTTCAGCTTTACAAATTCCCTCTGCTCATATAAACTGCAGCTATGATACCAGCTCGCACATATTGTGTAATTGGTATTAAATAGGGTTTTGTCTGCTGCAAATTGAATATGTTAAGATCTATAGTGTGTTATCATGTTTAATCCTGCTTTTAAAACAGAACTCCCACAGACGCTGGAGGCATATTAACAGTATGGGTTTCTGAACTCGTGGGATTACAGCAATATTTTGCAACACATCTAACAATTCCTCTATTTGTTACCCCTCAAATCAGCTCTGCTGCGTCAGACAAAGAGATTTAGAATTCGTGGTATTTCTGTTAAAATTCCATATTCCACAGGTGAGGAACTGTAATCCTTTATACACATGGAGTAAAAGGTCCTTTAAGAGACAAAATTTTGGCTGGCTGCACCACAAGGGTAATATCCGGTCATCTCTTCCTCACTGCCAGACCACCAATTTACATCCTGAATGACTTTAAGCTGAAAGAGGGAGGATTATATTGGATATTAGGAAGAAATTGTTCCCTGTGAGGGTGGCGAGGCCCCGGCACAGGGTGCCCAGAGAAGCTGTGGCTGCCCCATCCCTGGAAGAGCTGAAGGCCAGGTTGGACAGGGCTTGGAGCACCCTGGGACAGTGGAAGGTGTGTGCCCAACCCAAACCATTCTGGGATTCTATGAACAAGATAAGGATGATTTAAGAGTCCCTCTGCAATGAATACCACGTGTAGAAATCACTGCTTCCACACTAAGGTTTTTTGTCAGCTGGACGTCATACAGTCGAATGAAGTCTCTCAACACAGGCCCCCAAAGTTAATTTGAGAAAAGAGATTGATGCATCATTTTTATCTTGATCTGAAAGCAGCATTGTGAAGTTTCTTGGAAGACTCTGTGTCACCTGCCAGCACTCTGTGTTGAAGCTGGAATTCCTTGGACAGTTAATGAAGTACAATATGCTATGAACACTCTTTGAGGAGAGTGAAATCAAAGGAAATTTTCATGGACTGCTTTAGCCATACATTTAGAGGAAAAAAATTATCAGGGAAAATACTCAAATTTTTAAATGTACATTACAATTGAAATCTGTAGAAAATGGTCCTAATTTGATTTGAAGGCAACTACAAAATTCCAGCTGGCGGGGTTTTTTTTGTTTAACTGGAAAATCACATAGCCACTCCTGGCAATGATTGCTAGTAATTATGTTTATACAGCTTCCCTGAATAAGTGGTCCAAGTCTAGGTGTGGAGACATCACATTATCTTTGTTTAGCTTGTGCTTCCCTCAAGAGCCTCTGTTTGAGCCTTCCTTCCTTTTTAATTTCTACTCTCCAGCTCCTTACCCAAATGTATTTGTGCTAGAGGTACTCCAAACTCTCACTGCTACTGTTTACTCTGTAATCCTGACCTTAATATCTGTCGTAAAGTTCACACTTCATAGAGCACATTGAGGAAGCATATTAACCTTCACTTCTTGGAGAAGAGAGCAATAAATTGTGGGTTTATGGCTTTTCTGCTGCTCGCAGTGTTTGGATATTTGCTGTCAGCAGAAGCAGATGGAAGAAGCCTTCAGAGGATAAGCCTGCACTGGAATGGTTTTGTGGTGAGAATTTGCCAGCTGCAGCGAGAATTGCTGTTATTACCATGGAGCTGCTGCTGACCTTCCAGGCAGAAGAACCAAAGGCTTGCAAAAGGCAAGGGCTCGCACAGAAGTTTGCATCAGGGTGGCTCAGACCTGCTGATCACAACAAATCAGGGCAACTAAACAAAGGGCAGGAAAGGAGCAGCAACAAAGGGGAAAAAAAAGAAAAGGACTGGCAGAAATACAAGTTTACTGTGTGAGCTTGGAGAGAGCAAGAGGGCTGGGAGGAAAACTAGATCTGAAGGAGCACTGCAGTGCCTTTTTGTTCCTCCCCAAATTCCCACTGTTGGAACGATCATTTCTATGCACAGAACCTTTCCCGTACGGTACAAGTGCTTCTCAGCTGCTCCTGGATTATAAAGCAGGCACTCTGTTGTTTTATGTACCACTGAAATGTGTTTATCTGGAGATTAAATAGACAACTTCATGTATTTCCTGACCTTGGTGGAGAGAAACAAAGCGATGAAGTCACCCCTCATGAGCAAAGATAAATGCAGGAGTCTGCTGCCTACTGCCACGCAGCGCATCCAGCCCTAATTATGTGATAAGTGGATGGACTCCGTGTTAAACATATTTTGCAAAAGTTCTTAAACAAAGTGCTTACACCGGTTATGCAGACAGCTTGCCGAAAGCCACATGAATACAGATTGTTGTGCACACAGTATGAATCGGGATGAGTACAGGGACCACTGGTCTTCCAAACAATACTATTTTGTTGTTTTGTTTTTTGCTGAAGAGTTCTCTGTTTCAGTCAATGCACAGAATAATCACGTTTGTTTTCCTTTCTCTGAAATTATTCTACTCTTGAAATGCTACAGCAGAGTATTTGCTGTTAAGGTCATTGGTAATTCAATCCTGAGTGGTGCTGAGCATTTCTCATCACATGAGAATCCTCAAGCCAGCTAATTCTGATAAAAACTGACGCACAATATTAAAGAAGAAGTAAAAAAAAAAAAAAAACAAAAAGGGTAATTTCATTATCCAGATAGCCAGACTGTTTAAGTAAGTCTTCCAGATGTCCTTAGTTTGGTAGCACCACAACACAACTCAGAAATATTAATAAACCTTTTTCTTGATCATGGGCATTTTTCCAGGTTGTTTGAAAGTGATTAGGAGACAGACATTTGGAATCCTAATTGCACTGAGAGTCAAAGCAATCTATGCTCCTAAACCCAGGGTTTTGAACTCCAGTGGGCACTAGATGTCTTTACAGCTACTTTATTAAGTTCAATGATCTTTTTTTTTAAATTATTTTTGACAACTAAAATCATTTTGGTGGGGGGGAAAGGAGGGTGTGTCTCCATAGCTGTTGTTTAGATTCTTAGATTCCTAAACTGCTCATGTGACATTGAAATCTGTTCTGTAAGTCATGACAGCTCAGAAAACTCTGGATGCCTTGAACTGTACCATGGGTGAGACCAATGACCAGTAATTAACCATGAAGAAATGGTGCAGTCACTGAAAATTTCATTTCTGCAGTGACAACAGAATGCTCACAATCTTCATTTAGAAAATAAAATATTTGCTGTTATTTAGATGCTTGCTTCCTTTCATAAATTCTGCCTCTCACATATTGAAAACATACCAGGTAACATCTTTCATTTGCTTTTGACGAGACTTTTGGGCACTTGGAGGTATGTCAAGTGTGTTGGTGAACTGCTACAAGAGGATGGAGTGGAAATAAAGCTTAGTGAAAAGGTCAGTGCAAATATTTATCTGGTGTAGAGGTTTCTGAAGGTTAAGATATGCTCCAGGAGCCTTTCTAGCTGTATTTACAGCTCTAGAAAATACAAGGGTGGCCAAAGAGCTCCTCTCTGGCGATCCCCAGCCATCATGAAGCTGTTCTTTGTGCCAAAGTTTACCGACAGCTGTAGAGGCTTTGCCCTGCTCTGTTGAGTTTCTGCATGAATTCTGATTTCTCTGCATGTAAATTGTCTCAGAGCCCAAAAACGGGAGCCAAATGGAAATTCCAATATGCGTTCTGTTCATGTGATTTTGCTGTAATGGTTTTATCCATCCCACAAAACTATTTCTCCTGAAAAATCAGCACTGGGGGAGTTTGTTCCAATTTGAACAGGCTGCTGGAATTTTAGATTGGTTCCCATCACTTTTAGGCCATAATGAAACTCTGGTTCTTAACTCTCAACCTGGCAGTGGCTTCTCCTCTGCTCAGGTCTGCTGATGCTGCTCAAACACCTCAGCCTTTCCAACATCCAGCAGGAGAGAGCAGTTTGGGATGTGGGAAGAATCCAGCTTGGTTTGTCCTCCCCAACTTGCTGAGCCACCCTGGCAGCTCCTGCTGGTTTGGTCTCTGTTCAGCCTGGTTTGCACTCTGATTTCCATCCCGACAGGGAATGAGAGAGGCCTGCAGCCCTGGCCATGCTCCCCAGCTGGGTTTTGGTCAAAGGACAGCTCCTCTTTGGCTCTGTTTTCCACACAGTTGTGGCTCTCCTTAGAAATCTCTCCCAGTCAGATGTAAGGGTCTGTGGGAGGGGTTGAAGGGGAATCATCTACCATTAATGTGATTGTGTCTAAAGGGGTGGCCCAGCTCACTGGAAATCCTACACACAACAGAATGAAATTAATTAGGGGTCCCAAAGAGCAAAATACTCCCTGCAAGACAAGGTAAGAAGGATCAGGGCTGACTCTCAGGCCACAGAAGAAATGGAGGTGAGACTGGCTGGCTTTAAAGGTGCAAAGTGAATGGGCAGATCTGGTTTGTGTTGGTAAGATCTGTTTACCACAGAAAATAAAAGTATCACATCTAAGAGAGACATTTTTGTAAAAGAAGTATGGAAGAGTGATCCAGGAGGAACATTAAAATTGCTTTTAGCTCCATATTTGTTCCTCCATACAGTTTAGCCAATACCAAGAAGTAAGACAGGAACTCTCAAAAGCTTCAAGCCCGTTTCTCAACAGCCTGAGCAGCAAAATAAATCTCTCCAGATGGTGCTGTGAAAGTCTCACATCCTCTTTGAACCACGAGCAGACGGAGGTACAGATTGTCCTCCAGGGGCTGCTTTACCCAGTGGGTAACACAACTGAGCCAGGAGACAGCGCTGGAAGTCATCATAAATCATGGCGACAAGCAACCTATCCACTTGCAGGTCTCTATAGGAACTGATGAATCATTTATTAAAGCTCACATTAGTCATTTATTACTCCTTTATAAACCATTTATCAGCTGGTATTCAAAATGTGAGCAAATCATATTTTTCACTTAAGACTCCCAGCATTAGTGTATCGCAGACCTCACCATGGTGGTGTTTTGTCAAATTACACAAATTTTATTCTGTTCACAGGAGGCAAGATCTTTATTTTATGGGAGAATTCTTTTCTAAGAACATATATAGTCAAAAAAATTATATCAGGAAAAATATTTTCCCTAATCTTGTTCTCCCTGGTGTGACAGAATTATTTCTATTTTATATTTCCTTGTCCCAGAAATGGACATGCAGGAATGGAAGGCAAGGCTGGAAGTGGTAGAAAGAGGAATTGTGTAAAGAATGGCTGCTCCCCGGGCAAGTGAAGTTTCTGTTTCTTACGTGCCAGTGAGAGTACTCTGACAAATCCCACTCTTACAGGTTTGGCTGGGGATGGGCTGCTGTCCCAAGTCTGGCGAGAAGGAGAGATGTGAGAACTGGGGGGACTTTAGAAAAATCATCCCCTTCAGCCACACCACTGCATCCCTCTCTCAAGTGCCTACAGCATTTACCAAGGAAAGACAATATATCTGATATTAAGGGAAAATAAGGCATTAACGAGCAGCAATGGAAGCTTTAAAAATTCAGGGCAGAAGATAAAGGCAAACAGAGTCAGAGGAATCTTATTTTTGAGCATACACTCTGCAGTCAGGAATGGAATAAGCAGGATTCGTTGGACTGTTCTTTTGGAGAGGAAGAAAAGACAGAAAGGGGTCAAGTCCATATCTTTCTTGTGCTAAAACTCTGTTTTTCCCTCCCCTAGGTCTTAGGGGATATCTGGGCACAGCCGTGCCTCCAGGAACAGATACAAGAGGAGAATTTGCCAGCTCGTGTCTTTCAGCAGATGCCACATGGTTAATTTTTCATCACGCCACAGCCACAGTGACATTAACTCCGGACTAAAATCCCTTTTTTGCAGGATACAACCCTGCAGTGCTCTGTCACCCGCTTGTACAGTGACACAAGAGAAGAATTCTTGCTTTTGTTGGTGTTCTAGGTATAAAAACAACACTCAGCACCATTAGTGTTCCCTCAGTCCAGCTCATTCCCAACCACTTGGAACACCCTGCAGGATGCAAGCCAGGTATCAGATTTTCCAGAGCAGTCTGTGCCTGCTCCTTGCTTTGTTTCATTCCTTATTTTCACGTAAGCAATCCTTTGCTGCTGAGCAAAACTCGAGCCTAAGGCCTCACCTTGCTGGAAAGGAAAGGCCAAATTCCTTTGTGATACAAAATAATAATTCACAAAATTAATTTAAAAACTTTTTCCCATTATAGAAATAAGGCTGTAAATTTTAAAAAGAGGCCACTAACTTTACAAGTATCTCTATTTTCAGTCCCTGTAATTTAAATCTGGCACAATATCCCAGCCCCTGTGACCTTTTAAAAAGTACACCTTGCTACCTCACCTGGGATTTTTGGAGGAACTCTTAAAATATTGCTCTTTTTGGCATTAGAGATGAAATTATGAAAACCCCTGGAGGGAACAGGGTACTGTTTGCACACCTGAATGGATTTTTACACTGCTCAGAGCCTATTATTAGCAGGAAGCGTCGACGTGAGACAGAACAAGACAGATATTTTGGGAGAGCGCGGAGTGATGGGGCAGTACCCAAACAACGAACTGGGCTGAATCCCACGGAGCAACGTCTCACTGACTGAGCCATCAGAGCACCTGACACGCCCTGAAAGCCTCGAGGGCTTCAGCTGCTCCTCAGCAGGGAATGGAAGTGCTGTGCTGGATCCCAGCCAGGATGCTCAGCTCCTGCTGCCGTCACGCCCTGGCGCTCCGTGGATGAACTTTTCCTGCAGCAGCACGGCATCACCCCGGCCCAGGAGTGGGGTGCAGGGAGGGGAAAAGGCTGGGTGGAAGAACACATTCACTGGACAAGCACTCCCTCTTCCAGGAGAGGGACTTTTCACAAGAGCAGGTAGGGATAGGATGAGTGGGAATGGCCTTTAGCTGAAGAAGTGTGGATTTAGGTTGGATATTTGGAAGGAGTTGCTCCTGGTGAGGGTGGTGAGGCACAGGCTGCCCAGAGAAGCTGTGGCTGCCCCATTCCTGGAAGTGTCCAAGGCCAGGTAATTAAATAAATGAAATAAGCTGCACTCTAGAATCAAAGTTTCAGATTTACTAAATCTGAGCTTTCTCCTTCAGAAGTTATCTTGTAAAATATATCTTTTTCTTTCAGCTCTAATTCAAATCAATAGTATTGCAGCCTGTGGTGTGCAACTGGTATTAAAATGAAATAATTAAGCACTTGCAGCAGTAAAACAAATAAAGTGGCATTAAATCAATTGATAAATTGAGATTTAATGCCCTTGCCTCCTCTTACACTACTTATTTTAAATAGAGAATCTGCTCCTAACGGGGCCTGGCACCTTAAAGGCTGATTTTTCCTGCCTTCTTCATGGAATGTGAATATCACTTCTCAAGGCAGAGGGAAGATTTCTGAGGTCATTAACATCCCCGAATAGTGAAAGGTTCAAACCCATGTCTAACCATTACGAAGAAAAAGAGATGGCTATATGGAAAAGAAATGCAAGAAAAATGTATAGGACCAGACTTTTTAAAGAAAACAAGATGATGCTGTCTCTTCACACCTATTTCATTTCTGTGCTAAAACTCCTAAACTTTGAAGGGTATAAAGTACTTTTACTGTCACTGAACTGAATTGATGAGCATTTCTGAATTTCCACAAAAACTGATATTAACAATACATTTGCACATGAACTTTTGTATCCAAATTACCAAATTATTAAGTCAAACAGGACTATAATTATAGAAAGATTTCTTCAAAAGAATTCCATTGAAAGATATCTAGAAATATTTCTTCCAGAGAAGAATTCTCTGGAATTTGGAAACTCAAGTAGGTAGGACTCTGACTGACATGAACTGCTACCAATATTGATTAATGCAATAAATTCCTGTTTCTAAATACACCAAGCTGTCCTTGTACATTGTTATTATCCAAAAGGTTAGAGAAAATACAGCATTTCAAAGATATTTTAAGTATTGGTTGTCAGGACAGAGCTTTCAGAGCATTAAATGCCTGATCTAAGAGGTAATTCTAAGGGAATTAATTGTTTGATCATAGTCACTTAATTGTCACCTATGTGCTTGAAAGGTTTGGATCAGTCTCTCCACGATAATTTTAGGTGACTGAAACACTACTGCCAAAGCATTTGACTGAAGTAATTATAGATATTCCCTTGGCAAAATTGTCATTGTTTTTAATTTCTTCTTTTTTTCTTTTTTTTTGAAACCCTTCTCTGTTGTGTTTGAATCTGGGATTCGCTTACTTTGCATTTATAAAAGAAAAAATTATTCAAGTAAAATAACAGCAATTTGATTCCAAATAATCTGCTGACAAACTGTTAATATTAGGCCAGGAAACAAATTTTAGAAAGGTAAAAATATACTTCAGGTTAAATAAAAAAACTTCTACAGCAACAGGCTTCCCTTTTCTTCTTCCACAATTATCTTAAAATCAGGATCCCTCAGGTTTACTTCTCATATTTTAGGAATTTTTCCTTAAAAGTTTGCAGAGCTTCCAGAGTTGGACTTTTATAGCAAAGTCCAACCTGGTTGTTATTAGGTAAAACTTTTAAAACTCTCTCATTCTCTACTGATACTTGAAAAAATCAGACTAATAGTAAATGTAGGGGATGGAAGGGAACAGTGCGAGAAGGGCAGGAAGTTTGGTGGCTGCAGGCAGGGAATTCCCTCCCCTTGGTCTGGGGTTGATCAGAACTTTCCAGCACCCTTCAGCTGAATTCAGTTTACAGGGAAAACACCTTTCCTTGCAAACTCCACCTGTAAGTTAAATCTGAAGTTTTTAGGACTGGAGCTATAGTTACAGAACCCCAAACTCCGGCTGGCTCACAGGGGAAGTCCTGTAGACAGGAAAAAAGTGCTGTTTTCATCTGCAGTCCTCGCCATCCAAAGCCTTAAGCTATTTTTGCTATTTTCCCCCACAGGAGCAAAAGGAGAAAGTTACCACCAGCAAATTTATTTTACAGGTTTTCACCCTGCTAGCCAATCTCTAAATGACATCAGTTTTTTTACCTTGTGGTTGCACTTTGGTTTGGAACTGATGCACACACGTTTCTCAACGTGAAAAAAGAAAAGAGCAGCTCTGGGAAAGTCTGTCACGCCGAGCTAAAAACATTCTGTACGTGTCTTCTTTCCTTAAGGAACATCTTTATATTTAGAAACAAGCTAATTGCAATTGCTTGCACCATTTTGTAGAGAACAGATGGCCAATTCTTACCTCCTTCTTGGTGAATTCTGGTGCGTGGTCATTTTTGTCGTCGATCAGAATCGTGGCAGTGGCTGTGCCTGTTAGTCCCACATCCATCCCACCCATATCCTTGGCTTCTATAACCAGCTCATACTTTGGGCTTTCCATGGTCTGAAAAAAAAAAAACAAACCAGAAAAGGAAAGGTTAAGAAAAAAGCCCACAGAGATAACATACTACTTTTAATTCACATTAAAATAATAAACCTAAAAAACCCCAAAACCTTATCTGGCCTAATAAAACTGCAGAGAAACAGATCTGTTATCACAGTTTAACTGAAACACAAGCACAGCTTTCTATGAGTTCAGCTGCTACCCTGGAAACCTCATTTGCAATCCAGCATGAAGGTGAATATTGGTAAACAGTACATAATTTATCCTGTTATTTAGGAGGATTAGGAAAGAGGTAAGAAATTAAAATATACTTGCTCTTTAAGAGTGAGCTCTACCTTCAGTGCACCAATATTTAGCAGCTTGCTTCATCAGTGTTATGATGGGTACGTAATTAAATACTAATGTCACAATCTACATATAAATTCACTTTATTAAATCCCATTCATTCTGGGTATTAGCATTTAGACTGGTAATCTAAGTTTGCTCCACTGCAAGAAACAAAAAAGCAGTTTCCAAAATGGGCTGAGACTTCCAGTTACTGCCCAAAGCAAACGTGCAGAGTGACATTAATGATTTATATTGATGATATCTGATTGCCATGTCACGGGTGCTTATCCGGCTGCCCAGCTACTGCAGAACCAGACAGCACAGGCCCAGAGCAAACACCAACTTAATTTCCTCTCCTAAAACACAGCCTTCATGTGGAAAAAAACCCATTTGTGGTCACAATTGTGGAATGGGAATGAGCCAGCTTTTGGAATTCCCTCTCTCCCATCAGGGGTGAAAGCACAGGTGTTTGTAAACTGGACCAGGGCTCAGCAATAGCACTGTCAAAGGGAGCTGTTCGCAGCAGCAGAACCTGCTGCCATGGAACTCGTAGGGAATTCTGACACGGATTTCACTGGGAACTTAATTAAAACGGGTTTTGTGTGGCTGCCTTGAATGGAGCCATCTGCCCAAAGCCCACGTGAGCGGCACCATCCCAGCGGACACAGATGGGAAAGCGCTGCCGCCACCTCTGAAGCCACACGGTGAGAACATCACATTGCCCGGGAATGTTTATCCAAACCTTCCTGGAAAAACGACCCTGGATCCCACGGGGAAAGCTGCAACAAAGCCGCTGCTCTTGGAACCTTTTGGAACTGCGCCTGCAAGAGCCCAGGATCCACATCTTTGACATCTCTCATCCGTGTCCTTCATCCAGCAATTTTCCAGGGAACCGACAGCAGGGAGACAGCCCAGCAAGGCAACCTCTGGGGTCACCCATGTGGCTCTGTAGCCAAGGGATTCGGAAGCTTTTCCCAAATAGTGAATTTCACATTATATGTTTTCCTGGGCACATCCCACCATCTCTTTTTCTAGAGTACGTGTAAGAAGGAGATCCCAGCTCCTCAGTACGTAGATTTTTGAAGAATTTTTAGGCCAGGAGAGAAGCAACCGCCTCAGCTGCTCATCAGAACAGCTATTATGAAACAATAAATTTGCATGTAAAGTCAACAAGTCAAGCCAGAAGATAAATTTTGTTCTAAAAACATATGGACTGCTAAGAAATCAGATGCCAGTGCCACAAAGGGGATCCTAAGAAATGTATTTCCTGAAGTCTTACAACATTATCCCGAGAAATTCATCTCAGAAAGCGGCAAGCCAAGAACAGGAATTTGATTTATAACATCATAAAAATGTACGCAGAGAAGTATTACTGACGTGTCTCCAACACAAACTCACGCTATGGAGGGGAACTAAATTCACAGTTTTCATATATTTATTTTCTAAAATGTATTAAAACCTGAATGAGACTTCTCTCCCCTCCCCTACCTGCAACTTTTTCATTATTTTGATTAGAAAGTTGTTATTATTGTACAGAAAACTTGCAAAGCCATTTATCACTTCATGTTTATAAGCCTCTCTGCTCAGAAAGAAGCCCATTTTTACTCACAAATTGGCCTTTTTTCCTTTGAAATCTGTCCCATTTCCTATTGAAAGCAAGCCCATTTATGCTAGAAATTGCATCTACTGCAGCAGAAATGTCTGTGACAGGAGCCCAATGTTTAAGCTCGCACAAAACGTGAAAAACATCGGATTTTGAGTAGTATTTCATATAATTATGAATACTTCACACCTCCCTGCTATGCAGCACTTCCTACATCTCGTTCTGTCACCAAATATTTGCTTTGTTAGAGGAAGCAGCTGCCAACAGATGCAAACCCTGAGCAGAGGCTTGTTCCCGTCAGAGGCTCTCTTCGCACTTGCGTGCAAAGGACCTTTCAGCAATTCTCCTCCTCCCAGCCCAGCCGAGTCAGGCTCCAGCACGGATTGTTTGGATCAGTGGGATTTGCCACAGTCCTGGATTTCTGCAGACAGAGCAGGGATCCCTGTGCTCCCTCCAGCCCCGCTCCTCAGGGATGCCACTGCAGAGGGGCTGGGCTGGGCTGTCAGGGCTGCTCCAGAAGCTCTCATGGCACCTCCTCAGCGTTTCCCTCTTCTGAGAGATCAGACCTTTGACCCCAGTGTGTTCCTTTTTCTCTCATCTTGTGAGGAATAAGTGCTCCTGGAAGGTGGCAGTGGAGGAGAACAGCCTTCCTTCCTCGATCTCCACCCAACTGCAGGTGAGCAATAAATGCAGCATCCAAAATTTGTGTCATTTTGGGACCCCACAGTGACTCAGACTTGTCCCACCGAGTCACTGCCTGTCACTAAATCCAGGCCTGCTCCTAACTGACCTAAGCACAGCCTTGCAAAAGCAATCCAATCCATATCCCTTGGACAGCAAGATGTGAGCAACAGAAATAAGCCCCAGCTCTCAACAAGTGTGATCTGCAGCTCCAAAGGATAATAGATTATTTTAATAAATGAACATCCAGTCGCTGCTGGTGTGGCTTATTATTTATCAACTGTGACTTTGTGGAGTGTGACACCGTTGAGAGGGTTTGTATAATTACAGCAGGAGAACCATTCCTTTCCCCATAAATTTTCCCTTTAGTCATTTAGCCACGGCAGGGGTGACACTGCCAAATGGTGTGGTTTGCCAAGGAGGTGAGCTGCGCCCTGAGTGCTTTCCTGCAAAGGTCCCCTCCCTGCCATCCCCACCAGAGTTAACATTCCCATCAGATCTTACTCCCCTGCTGCTCTGACAGAGCTGGCTCAGCACCACAAAGCAGGGAGAGGCCAGGAAAGGCACTTGGTCAGAGTCCAGCTTCCTGAGAGAGCCAGCAGGATGTGATCTCAACACAGGGAAATAAACAGTGCAGCGCGGGCACACACAGGTGGAATGAACCAAGGGGGCACTTCTGGGTAATGCTGGATGAAACCAGATAATGCCAGGTTTCTGCTGGGTTTTAATCTTTTAATATTACAGATAGAATAAAAAGCTATCAGTGAGTGAAGAGAAGCAAGCCCTGGCTGCCAGTATTTCACACCAGCAGCAGTACCAAGCCTTGGTCTGGGCTGTCATTTCCAGGCTGTAGCACATCCAAATTCAGCTGGAATTGGCAGCGTCATCGATGCAGTAGGACTCAAAATGCAAGGTGGAAACCAGTGGAATTATTTTGGTGATTGCAGGGAAGGTTTAGGGCCCTTGAGGCTGCGATTCCCTGCATCAGCACCCAGGGGTCTGTCAGCAGCAGGACTCCAAGAACCGGCACTTTCCCCAGGAAATCCCCAATCCAAGGTCTTCCTCCAGTGCTCCCCTGCAAGACACCCATGGACTGCAGATTTTGGACAGGGCACACTCAGTACCCAGCACCAAGACTTCCTTTAGTGCTGCAGTCCTCATCCAAAAAAAACCACTGGGGAGAACAGAAATCCCCAAATTCACATAAAGTTCTTAAGGTCAAAACAAACTTTGCTTGGGAAGCAAACAACACACAGAACGTTCAACATCCTCACAAGGGTGTTAAGTATCCTTTCAATTCTAATTATCAATAGAGAGTTTTCTGACTATTTAATGGATATTTGTATTTCTGTAATGATGCAACAGTGCCTCAACTATTCATAATTCTGTTTATAAACTATGTATTCATGCATAATACTGTATCAGGAGTGTGCTGCCTCATCATATTTGGTACTAATGACTTTATAATATAATGCTAACCAGAAAGAAAAATTCTTCGGATTGAAATAATTTCAGTCGGTGCTAAATAAATGCTTGTGTTCATTTAAGATGATAATTGCATATAATGCAAACTGAATATGTCCTATTAAGACATAATCAATGTTCTTGTTGAGCAACAATATCAACACTGAATCTAACATTATCCCAGAGTATGCTTGTCAGGATTTTGACGAATGTAAAATAAAAAAAATATGAAGCAAAGTGACTATTAGCAGCTCTAACAGACATAATGCTCTGATAATTATAATATCAGCATTTATTTTAAATGCCAGTTGCTGCTGCTCAAAAAGGGCGATATACACAGAGGCTTTGCATTTAGAGCTTGAATTACAGTTTGATGAATATAAAAACCCAAACTATTTTGTAACATAAATCCTCTTTAGCTCACCAATTTCCAATTTTTTTTTTATATCAGAAAGGGAGGTCTACAGTTTAATCAGTGTAATAATGTACTTCTGTTATGGAGAAAATCAATATCTATTTACTACCTGTGGGAAACATGGAGTTCGTGCGTATACCTGGAAGCAAAAGGAAGACTAAATTTTCTCCTTTAGCAGTAGCCATTAAAAAAGGAAAGAAACTACTCCAAAGTGCTTGACACAAATAGATTTCCTGGCCAGAGTTATTTGTTTTCCATCAGGAGGAAATCTGTAACTATTTAACATATAGGATGGACATTAATTCTTCATAAATTAAGCGTTAATTTTAAACTACACATAAATTCACACATTTAATTCTTCATAAAGCTGGCCTAACCATAGGGCTGGTGTACGTGGATGAGTTTGCTACGTTTTACATGAAAATACAGAAATTTTATGTGCATATTTTCAACAGTCTGTGTAAAATCATCAGTTTTGACAGATGCACAACTTAGGATTTGGAGCTGCCATTGAATTAATACCACTTTGGAGAAGGCTGTACACACTTGTGCATCTTGGCTGTTAGAAATATAAATAGAAATATATAAATATAAATATCAACACCACTTAAGGGAGTTTCCTTACATGGATAATGACATTCATAAGAATTTCTCCTCAGGTAGAGATCGCCAACCTCTAGGACAGAGCAACGGCTGAACTTTGGGTTTTGTCTGAGATATTTCCCCTTAAATTCTTATTGTTACTTAGGTTGCTGCTAAAAGTAAGCCCAGCAAAGAGAGCAAATATTCAGTATTCCAAAGAAAAACTTCAATTGTCATAAAAGATACAACAGCACCACCAAAGTTGGTGGCCCAACACTGATTTTTACTAGGCAAATAGAGGGATTTTTCATAACAGAAGGATGTCGATCTGCAACAGCTACTCACTGGATGCTCATGGCTTGGGAAAAACATCCTTTTCCATGACAGCTGTGCTAGAAGTATGAAGTGCTATAATCATTTGTAATAGCTGTGGAGAATAAGAATCACAACGTCCCAAGGAAAATACTTGCTGTCAAATATACTGAAATCACCTTTTTCTTTTTAAAACACAAGCTATGTTTCAGCTTTCCTCCTGGACCAATGTATGTAATTTCTTTTCTTAATTTTCAGGGAAAAAACATCAGTTGTTCCTCATAATTAAACAGTGCTGCAGAAATCTTTCACTCCTGTGTGAAAGCATCAATTATTATGTAACTTCTTGTGCTGTTTTTAGACCACTTAATCACTCTGTTATTATTCCATACTCAGAGGTGCCCGGAGTACAAAGACAATGCTCATCTCACCCAAACCCTCTGTCAGCAGCAGACAATGGCTGGAGTGAGGGTGTGCTCCCCAGGAACTGGCTTGATTAGAGAAAAGACAACTCCATTATGGTCTGTAAACAATCACAGCCCCTGATGTGTGCAAACATTCCCTGTGGGTGTGGTGCCACTGGCTGTCTCCTTCCAGGGGCTTTAAAGAACACACGCAGCCATCCTTGCTGGGATGGAGTTCCTCTGGGCCCAGAATTCAGGACAATTCCAGAGCTCACACTTCCTGACAGTTCCAGAGCTCGCAATTAATGACAAACTAGAACTCAGAATTCACAACAATCCAGAGGTCACAATTAATGACAATCCAGAGCTCACAATTCATGACAATTCCAAAGCTCACAATTCATGACAGTTCCAGAGCTCACAATTCCTGACAATTCCAGAGCTCACAATTCATGACAGTTCCAGAGCTCACAATTCCTGGCAATCCAGAGCTCACAATTCAGGACTGTTCCAGAGCTCACAATTCCTAACAGTTCCAGAGCTCACAATTCCTGGCAATCCAGAGCTCACAATTCCTAACAGTTCCAGAGCTCACAATTCCTGGCAATCCAGAGCTCACAATTCAGGACAATCCAGCCTGCTGGAGCTCCCCTGCCCTTCCTGCAGCCACGGGCAGAGCCTCTGGGAGAGGAACCATCGGAATCATGGCACAGCTTCCCATGTGCTGCATCAGAATCCTCCTTTTCACAGAGCCTGCACCAAAGAGAACCCCAACCCTCCCTGTACATGGAGCACTGAGTATTCTGCACTACTCCTATTTCTTATAGACTCTAAACCTACCACTGTTTACACCTCAATTTTTGGTGCTGGCTGGAAAACTCTGTATGTCATCCACCTTAATGAACAGCACCCAGATAAAAAACATGGATGGACTAGGTGGCACATAGTTTCCTTGGTGCTTAACATTTTCCAAAGTTTCATACTGAACACTGCAACAATGCTAGAAAGAAAAGAAATTCTAAGAGTTTTTCCATTAAAATCAGAATATATGGTTGGAGACCTTATGATTCTGACTGATAAGGGTAGGAGGCACCATTCTCCCCTGTCCTGATTGTTACACTTCTAAGGAAATAATAAATCTACTGTACTTTCTGTCAGTTTATGCTTAATTATATTTAAAAAGGTAACAGTTTGAACAGAGCACACGAAAAGAGCTGTGTCTCAGAAGAAATAAATGTCTGCATCAGGACATCTGGCTGGATGAGGGAAGGTAAGAACCAGTTCTATTTCTTCAACAGGACTTTCAGCCTGGTTGTCTCCACCAGCAAAATCTCAAGCAAGCTGTCAGGAGCACTCAAGATAAGAATTCCTTTCTGGATTACAAATATTTACTTCAACAAAGCTTTTTCTCTTTTTTTTTCCCAAATCACTATGTTGCTGTAACAAATGTTCATTTCGACAAATCAATGTATTTCCATAAAAACTGGTCTCCGGCAACACCCAATCAGCTCTATTTGCAGTGTTAATTATATATTTCATTTTAACAGTCGCAATTTGCAATTCAAATAATCCACAGGCCAAAAGGTATTTGCTGAAAAAAAATGGTCAAATAATTTTCAGCCATTAACATATTAGAGTTGTACAATCTGTTTGCAGACAATTTGTGAGGAGAAAGGAGGGCAAAGTTGTTCTAATAAATTATTAGTTGGAAATTATTGAATCATTCGTAGTTTCTGCCACAGGTAGAAATGAGCCTATTTAAATCCAAAAACATGAAAGGAGAGACAAGTTCCTCCCACACAGTAACCTAAAACAGCTTTTAGTAGAGACAGCTTTTCAAATATCTCTATTAAAAAACCCTGTGCCAAGAGAATTCCCAGAGCATGTGGAGGGTGTAAAGGTCAGATACAATGGATCAGTACGGAGATGAGCGACAGAGTTCTGCTGGAATTCTGGGAGAGTAAAAACCAGGAGCAACCCCAAAAGCATTCAAGCCTGAAAAGATTCTTAGGCCAGCATAAATGAGCACAGCTCCACCGACTTCAAACGGACTTTGCAGGTTTATTTACACTTTCATTAAGCTTTAACTTGCCCAGTTGGTGAATGAGCATGCACAGGTGCTTCCAGGCCATATGATACCTGTGAAACAGGCAGGTTCCCATAGGTTTGTATTCAAACCACAGCAGGACTCAGGGTGAGAGGCTGCCTTCCAAAACATCATGGCGCCAAAATCACGGGAACCAAAGGTCTCAGAACACACACTTTGGAAAAAAGTCCCCAAATTCTCCAAAACAGGAGGTTGAGGGTGATTCTTCCTGCCTCATTGCAGGCACAATCACATCAAAATCAGGGAAATCTTCGGTACCCACGAGAAGGTGCCTGTGCCTGTTTGTACAACACAGACCCTGGGCACTGGGGACAAGTCTGGGGCATGAAGCCACAGGGAGGGGATCAACCCATGCTGGAAATATTTCACACAGAAGGAACAACAGCAGCAGCTCAGCACTTCCATCGCTTAATGGGCACAAATTGCTGTCCTAGATGCTGTGGCCAGGAGCCAGTGCCATTCTCAGTGCTCTCACTGATAAACACACGCTGGACCTGCAGCCCCAGACCTGGGCAATCCTTCACTGAGCAAAGAAACAAAAGGCTCAGAATCAAGCAGCTTTCCCCATGCTTGAGTTTGCTCCTCCTTGTGTTTGATTCAGGCTCAAGAAGCCTTGAAGTGTTTCCTACAGGCTCTGGAGGAGGATATTGAACAGCTCTGGAGTTTTATCTCCTTAAGGTACCAAGAAGCAGATCTGAACAAGGCAGAGTCGATGGCTTTATACTGAAGGAGGGCAGATTTAGATTGGATATGAGGAAGAATTTGTTCCCTGTGAGGGTGGGGAGGCCCTGGGACAGGGAGCCCAGAGAAGCTGCGGCTGCCCCTGGATCCCTGGAAGTGTCCAAGGCCAGGTTGGCCAGGTTGCAGCAACCTGGGATAGTGGGAGGTGTCCCTGCCCATGGCAGGGGGTGGGATGGGATGAGCTTTAAGGTCCCTTCCAACCCAAACCATTCTAGGATTCTATGCAAACTTGAAGCAGTTCAGCTTGAGGTTATTTTCAATATTTTTCTTGCCTTGCAAACCCAGGTCTGAACCAAGCAGCAAACCAGGGCACAGCTTAAACCCTGACACCACAGGCCCCTGTGCACCCAGACTGCACTTCCTAGCACATAATTTTGAAGGAATGCATTGCAGGAATCTGACTGAAACCCAATGCTGACTATTTTATGATCTTCTGCAATCAAGCAATCCATCATCTCACCAGAGCTGAATTTAGATTAATCAAGTTTATACCACTGAGACCTGCCTGGATTCCAATGCAACACTTGCTCCAATCCACCTCATCATCCTGAGACACCACAGACCCACACGGAGCTTTTCTTCACCTTTTCATCAAACAGCAGACCCTGTTGGATGTTCAGCCAAGTCAAGATCATTGAAATGCATCCAGCTGACGAGAGCAATCCCAGGGAAGCTGCTTGACCAAGTGCCTGGGCAGGGTTTGTGTGCACTGTTGCTTCAGTGCTGCTCAGGACAGACCTCTGGAACTGAACTTTCCCATTGTTTACACTTCTGCACTCCACTTTGTGTCACTGAGAGGGTGGCATGTGAATTTCTCCCAGCTGAAATTCAGGAGGATGTGCCCTGGGCCTCACCTAATTCTCACAGTCCCAAAGGCTGTGACACCACGAGAGCGTGGCGCTCCCAGGACAAGGACGAACCATCTGAAAGTACCTCTTGCAGAGGCTTTTCAAGGAGGTTCTTCATCCTTAACCCCAACCAGCACCTCCACATCCACAATAGTTTAGCATCATTCCTCTGCCCTTTTACACTGGAGGATGTGAACAAAGCTGTTTGTTTGCAAAAGCAAACCAGGCTGTGATGGTCACTGGGAAGGGATCTTTGCACAGCAGCTGAAGATAAAAGTTTTCCATGAGTTTTAATTTATAATCATCTAAACCAGTATTTTCTGCCTACGCAATAAAAGATAATAAGTTTTTTGATACCTACCTAATGTCAAATCTTTACATGATGTGTTATTGAATGAATCAAAATGCAGCTTACTGGGTTAACATCAGAAATCACATTCTCACAAATTAGGCCCACTTAGATTATATTTCCATCCCTAAACATTCCAATTCCCCCAACAGAAAGCAATGTTATAAAGGTCAGGTTGGAAATTGTGTTTCTGCTGTGTAATCTGCTTTGTAAATTTGTACCAGTGGTCAAAATGCCCAGAAAACTCAATTACTGACTTGTTATGACAACCATACATCAGCAGGCTCGGGCAGACAGAGGTTATTTCTAAAATTAGTACCCTAATGCAAAGAGCATATTCTGTGATTCTAGATGTACAGCCTTTGCTTGATGTTTATATTGTTAAATATTAATGGAAACACTGTCTATTATTTCAGGCAAATTATCAGGGACATAAGAGTCTAGTTAAATAGGTGCATTGTCAGTTGGAGCTGGAGCAGAAAAAAAGCCTCTGTGTCTGTTTGAATACTACATTTCAATGTGGTACTCTAATCAAAATAGTCATCAAATGTTACTTTTAATCACTATTATCGTTTTTCCTTTAACTTTCATTTTTTATGCAAATCTTATTTTAGAGTTTAGTGTTCTATTGCCAGCAATAATTCCAGGTAGCTTTTGAAAGAGAGGACCCTGCTGAGAGTGTAATGAATCAGTAAATGATACCAGCTTTGCTCGTGGACAAAAACAATTCTGGTGGCTGCATTTACACTCTCATTGGGTTGTACCTGCAGAATATAAATTGGCCTAATTCTAAATCATCCAAGGGAAAATGATGTAAAATGGATTTCAATTACACTATTTCTGTTTTACCAAAAAGCTTATCACACTATGGGGTGAAAAATCAACCCCTCCATAGGATTTGTGTTCTGATGAAAGATGTAACAATGGAATTTTACATTTAGAATTTCTCCAGTCAATTTCATTCTTTTCTTTCTTACGCCTACGTATCTTTTTATCGGCTTCCTTTCATGATAAAAAATAATTAAATGCCTTTTTTGGAAGTCCTGTGCTTTCTGCTTTGGTTAAAAAGTTCTCTTTTTGCTAAACTTTCATAACCCTACTTTTATTTTCTAAGATCATCTGCCAACCAAACATCATCCTTAAGTCAGGCTTTGTCTTCTCGCAACCAAACCAACATTTGTAGGTTATTCTCCCTTTCAGACTTAGCCTGTCACTGCCTCATGCAGAATTTTTCTGCAGTACAGTTGCTTTTGTGAAACAATGATTTACATGACAGCAGATATAGGACAGGTTGCTCAAATAAGAAGAAATAATACTGCGGTATAAACTTGGCTTCCCTGCTGTGCTCATGCTACTCCATGTCAGAAATTTCTGGATGCCTGGTGCTCTATAAAGTAGTTTTATATACAACTTTCCTTTACGAGAACTCCCAAGGCACACTGGAAAGAAAAATAAATTCTTGCTAATCTGCAGAATTAAGGAAGAAATAAAGATAAGAATTAATGACTGAGAGAAATCTACTGGTTTTGTATTAAAGGAGGACAAACTGCAATTAAGTGAAAAACATGTAGCACCATGAGACAGAGGGGAGGTGAAGGCAGGAGGTGGGATACAAGAGGATGTGGGAGTGAGCAGAGGTCAGGGAACTACAATGGAGAGAGCTCAGAAAGAGTTTTGCAAACTCCAAGTCCCATTTCCAGGCAGCTCTTGCCGACTAAAAGCAGTAAAGCCAACAAAGGGGAGAACGGTATGGGAGGCACGGGTAGCAGGAGAAGTGGGAGGGAAGAATACTCGAGCCCTTTGAAGAACTGGGAAGAGACATCCATAACGTTATTAAAAGAACTTTTCAAAGCCAGGAAGAGCTGAGCCGTGGATCTGAGCAGCACTTCCATGCCCAGCCCAGCCCTGGAAGCCCTGTGCCTCAGGGGCAGTTTCCAGAATCACAGCCCTGTCGTGCTCCCCTCGCTCCTTGCTCTGAAGGTGAGGCATGAGCAGTTTGCTGCTTGTCCAGAAGTGCTCTGTGCTCCCTGGGGACATGGAACGCTCTTAAACTGCACACTTTGGGTGTCTCAGCTCTGCCAGGTCTGCATCCAGCTGTTCTGGAGAGAGAAGTGTGCAGTGCCTGTTCACCCCTGAGCGCCTGGAGGCCGGTCCGAGGAGCAGGGAGGGCTGAGGGGACCCACACCTCCCTGTGGTCCCAGCATGGCATTTCAGTGCAGCTCACAGGGCACACACACAGCTGCAGTACGGACAAATTCTGCCCATGGTCAGTGATGCCATGATGATTTTTTGCTTTTTCTTTTATACCCCTTTTATACACTCTTTTATATAGCTTTTATGTATTCTCAGTGCTTTTAGCCCACACAGTTACAATTCTTTAAGTTTGATCACTTCCCTCAGACCCAATATCCCGTTAAGCCAAGAGCCCAAACACCCTGGAAACCCCAGACCCCGAGGGCCTCTCCAGAACACATTCTGTAAACAAAGCCAGGCCCAGCCAGGGGAAGGTTCCTCGCTGAGGGGTCTCGCTGGAGTCCCTCCCTGGGCAATCTTTGACAGATGTGCTAATTAGCAAGGCCTATAATTGCACACACATCACATCGTGGGGGGCCATTCCTTCAGGGGGCATTTCGGGGTGCATTTCGATGTGCATTTCGGCGCCCCTGAGGATCCTTCAATAAACACCGAGGTAAAACCCTTTTTCCCTCTTAACTGTGTTCAGCTCTCTTAATTTCAAGACCAGGAAAAGGCATCATCAGAATGTTTTGATAAGCAAGCTTGGCCACAAGCAAGGCAAGAGCTTTGAAAAGCAGGAAAGAAACTGGGGCAAAACCCTTTCAGCACAGCCCCTCAGACACACGTAGATAAATGTAATTTTGTATTGCTGTCTGACAGCTCATAAAGGTCTGCAATTAAACCAAATAAACTGCGACTGAGGCACCTTTTCAATTCTTTACAGATTGGCATTTTCTGCATCTGGAATGTGCACCACGAAACCTGAAATTTGTATTGCAGGGCGTCCTCCAACACCTTTTGGACCAACAGGACGTTTTATACTGACCTCAACCAGCTCAAGATCTAATTCCTGACATTTCTGCAGGCCACGGATTGTGTGACATTCTGGAATGCCCCGAAACCTTTACTGAGTCCAAGAAACTTTTATTCACATAATTAATTTATGTGCACAAGTCTCCTACTGAAACCCACGTTGAGCTGCAGGATCAGGTTCATGGGCTGGAACTACTCCAAAACACTTCTGTAAAATGGGAATCAAAGCAAGCCCAGATCTAATGGGATTTAAATATAATTAATATTGAATACTAAAAATTATGGTGTATAATCATAATGACAATCCAAGCTTAACAAGAGCAGCACAGTAATGAATGTATTAAAAGCAATACACTTTCTCACTCTCAACGGAAGCATTTGAAACTATGTTTTAATACAAATCCACTGTTTGAACTGAGATTAACAAATATTAGTCTCATTATAAATTTTAATATTATTTGCATAAACTTTATTGAGAGAGAAAGAAAAAGAAGAAAGAAATTTCAATTTCACAAGAAAACTGGAAAATTGAATTTTCTGAAAAGCCTATCTGGGTCACTTGAAGTTAAACAGATTTCCAGAGGCAGGAAATGCTGAGTTAACACTCCAACAATTGGAAGGGAGGCTCCAAGTGAAACAATTAGCTTAATAAACAGATGGAGAAGATCCTTCTAAAATTACTGCCTTTGTCAATTATTCAGCATCCTAAGCCAGGTAAGATGCTGTTTATCAAAGCAGGAATGCAATTGCTGGTGAAAATATGAAATAAAATTGATATTATTAGATAGACAATGTTTTAGAGCAGAACTGTGGTACACAACCGAAAGTAAAGCAGAACTAAAATAAATCGGCACCCAGGTTTCCTCTCTGGGATCCAAAGGCTGGCAACAGATAATCAAGGAAGAATTCAGTTATCCTTCCAGTGTTCTCCCTCTCCCCAAGCTTTGCCTCCTCTGTATCTACCCTTGTTTCAAAAATATTACTTGCCTAAAAATGTGTTTTTTTCTTGCGAAGGAGGACCTACAAGAGAGTATCAAAATATAATGAGTTTGGGCTCCACCCATTTCCCTGGACCTGAGGTTTTGACTTGGTTATAGGTCAGAGTAGGTAAAATGGGTTTATAATATTCATGGAATTTATCAGACACTTTTTTTTCCCTCAGTGATTCCGATTCCAGGTGGTGAAGAACAGCATCAAAGAGGACCTGTTTGAGAAGTCATTCAGATCATCTTGAGTAGTGCCCTGAACCACCCCTACACAGAGATAACCAACAAACACCTCGTTATTTGGGCCATCATGGAAAGTTTCCCTTACAACACACTTAGGAAAGGAACACTTTAAAGGAAAATGCCACAGCACCAGGAAAGGGAACTACGCAGCTTTTAAAATGCCTCCAAATAATGGCAAATTACAAAGCATTTTTTGATGATTCCTGGCAGATTGAAGGATTATGTTGAGTTTAATCAATATTTTTGAGACATGGTTCCACAGAACCTAAGCCTTTTAACCAGAATTTTGTACAGCTGAGACATTCCTCCATCAATATCGAGGCCAGACGATTGATCCCTCTGTTAGACAGAATATAATGTCTCCAAAACCAGCCCTACATTAAAAGAGCATCACATCCTGCCCTTAAAGTTTATTTACAGATGCTCTGTTTACCAAAGGTCAGCATACTTGGTCCTGACAGCATCCAGAACCCCTCCCTGCAGGGATCAAAGGAAATACCATGGGATTTGGGATACCATGCCATTTGGAGGCACTTTTTCCAGCAATCCAAAACCAACTGGCTAAAAATAAAGGCATCTCTGAATATAATGCTGTCTTCAAAGGAACTTACTGGAATGTGCAGTGGAGACTGGGCCAGGAGAGCTTCAGTTCCACTTGGAAAGCTAAATCCAGCAGGTGCCTACTTTGTATGTGCTGTTGGTATCCAGTGCCTTGGGAATTCACATGCTGCTCTTCCAGTCACTTCTTTCCCCATGTACACAAGTTACCATGAAATGCAATTTGATTATAAAATGAGATCTCTTGGTTACAGGTGGAAAAGGGATGGAAGAAAGACTACACAGAAATCCATGCTTACGGTGAATGGCGCTGCAGTAGCTCCCATGTCAGCAGTTGTATGGGTTCATGTTGGTGAAAATGTTTAGGAAATAACAGTTGAGGTTAAGGAACTTCAAAAAAACCCAAAGGTTTCATCCTCACAAGTGCTTTTTTTGTGAGGACCTCTTTTCCCAAGCCTTGCACGACAGCGAGGTTTCAGCTAGCAAAGGACACACTATTTAAATCTGACAGTGTTACCCTTGCTGTGCAAGCCATCGGTTCAGTGTGCAGCAGGGCACCCAGAAGTAATGAAATGTGTCCTTACATGGAAATCCTGATGTCTACCACAAACACCCATTAACTGGATGCAGCAACACCCCACGGGCAGGTTAATTGATACAGCGATAAACGGCGTGACTCGAGGTCATGCTGAAAATCACTACAAGCAGATAGAGAGGGCTCCACTTCCTAATCTGTAGCTCTAAGCACTTCCTCCCTTTCAGTTATAAATGAAAAGATTAAGACTCCCTTCCTGTTTTTTAATGAGCTGCACGATTCCCTTGATGGCTGATGCACGTGTCCCTCGTGTTCATCCCCCGCCTCTCTCAGTCCCCACTTTGCCTGGCTGGCTCACAACCTGCAGCCTGCGAGGTCGTGTTCCCCACAAATCCAACATTACAGCAAAGAAAAACAGCATGTGTCCTCCTTGTTTCTGCTGCCGTGGCTTCTGTGTTGCAGTGGTTCTCTTGTTTGAATATTTTCATCTTTATCAACTGTTTTAGTAAAATCAAGAGTTTAATTACCTCGGGAGGCAGCAGGGATGTCAGGGTTTCAGATGAGGTCAGCTGCTGACTGCTTGTCAAGGAGTGACTCTAATTGGAACGTTTCCCTAAGAATTCCAAAGGCAATAAGCTCTATAATAAGATATTTGCATTTCCAGTTTGGTTTAGGTGTATCTTTGCTTATTAGAGCTTCTGAGGAAATGGCATGCACATGCTTATTTTCCTGAGACTAACTGTAAGCCCTCTAAGCCTCTAGGAAGACTCTCTACCATTTAATGGCTATTTTGTATTTGGTGCACCACGGCTCTCTGATGCTCATACGAAGGTTGAGGTACAACTGTTCAGATGCACTTTCTTTACGTGGAGGACAACAGCTGAGCTCCACTGTACTTGGGAAAAAAATAAAATCAAAATTCTTAAGCCACTTGCCCTAAATTTCTTAATGGCCAAGTGACACACAGCTATTCCCTGAAGAAACAATAAAAATATTCTAATAATAAAGAGATCATCTCACACACTTGAAAAATGCTCTGTGTGTGTCAACCTTCGAAGGCCTGAGGAAAGATCTCTGTTATTCGTGCTACCGTAAGCTCTGTGTACCTTCCAATTTTTTATATAGAAAGCTTAATGGCCATGGATTATTTGCCTCATTGGTTATGGTGCTAGGAAATAAAACAATGGGAAATATTCATTAGAATGCTCCCTTGTATTGAACTTCCACTTGGCTGAAGTATTAAAACAAGCTGCAAGGAAAATTAAACCTCAGAAAAAAATGGCAGGTTTATTTATGAACGTGAAAGACAAACTAACAGCTCTGTTCCTCTTGGTTTGCAGTGGTTATACTGTAAGAGCTCTTTGCTCTGGGCTTACTCTGTCTATCCAACAGGTTTTTGTTCTCTTCCATTACTAGGTGGCAGCCTAAGAACAGAAACTGGGGGCATATGGGAGGTGAGTTTACAAAAAAAAAACCAGCAACAACAACAAAACCACCAAATGACTGCAAAGAGTGAAAAAGGAAACTCATTGTCATCTTCAGCATTTCAAGAAGAATCATTTGTGTTGTCAAGTTTGAAGGTCTTAATAATTAGTAAATTCAAAACAGACAGAATAAAAAGTAATCTCAGAAAAAGACATTAATGCAACAAAGCTTTTGGGTGAGACTTACTGAAGTGAAAATTTACCTGTAATTGCTTCATCAATTGTTATAGATTAAGGCAGCACAAGGACAAAATTAATGGCAACCCTTTATTTGGAGACACTTGGAAGGGTCTCTGATGGATTTTTCCCTGTGATATTCCCAGGATCCTCAGAGATCTGCTGGGATCATGCAGGGCAGCAGCCACAGGTGCCAAGCACAGCCAGGGAGCCCCGAGCTTGCACAGGAAAGGTGAAATTTGCACTGCAGCTAAGGAGGATCCAACCCTCCTCAGGAAGCTGGAACAGCAGCTCCAGGAACACCCCCAGGTCCCAGGATCAGAGCACCCTCTGAGCACAGAGAAGGCACCTGACAGCAAGTTGCTCATATCCATCACAAGCACTGGGGTTTATTTATGGCAACCCTGCAAAATGAACTCTTTAAAACCAGTCCACTGTGGCAGCAACTTGCACATCTGCTTTATGACCTCCTGCAGTCTTTCCGGGTTAGAAGATGCTTTCCTGTTTCACCTGTACTAAGTAGATTAGGCAATAAAGCCAAACCTAAATGCCAAATACAGGAAACGAAGCTGGGTAATTTTTGAGAAACGTCTGCAATATATTTTGACAAAACCGATATCAAAATGTCACCTCAAATGGTACAGAAGTACTGGTTTGTGATATTATTTTATTGTGACTAAAGATCACAGATTTATCAGTTGATTATAGTTCACTGTGTGGAATCAACAATGTCAAATGGGCAGAATGATCCCTAAAAGCCTTAAATTATGCTTAGCTGAGTAGCTAAATATAGGCTTTAAATGAATGCATGTGAAAAGTGTACATTAGATAACGCTGGATATTGACAATTTATTAGCTGAATATTCACTAATTACCTTTTTCGACATGCTAATGGCCGGTGCTTCCTGCTGTCAATAAGCTGTGGCTGTAATCCCAAAATGCTGCTCTAGGTCAACACTGAACTAAATCCACATCACTCAGTAAAAGTGGTAAATTACTCCCCTGAAACTGGAATTCCTTAAGCCCTGGTTAGTGCATTTGATGACTGTCTCATTAATAATAGACCAAAAACGCTTCAGGGATTTATGGTGGCAAGAACTGATGATTAAATCCTTTTTTAGATTTAAGGGTGGCATGAAAGTGCCATCTGAGATCCAGGAAGAGCGATAGGGATTTCGTCTTGCTTGCTTCTTCCTGAAGATAAGGTGACTTCTTTCCCAGCACTTTTACATTTCATCTCTAAAGTGAATTAATATTTTTAAAGGCCAAGCTTGTGGTTTCATTTTTCACTTTGACAGGTTCTGAAATGCAGATAGATTTTATATAGAATATTCATATAGAATATTTCTTCTTTTTTAGTTTAGTCATCTTTTGTTCTAATGCCACAGAACAAACCACTGACTTTTCAAATGACCCTGTACAAACACAAGATCAGAAAACAAAGCTGTTCCTGTCCAGCTGGGATATCGCCTTCTCATCTTGAGGAAGCTGCTTTTTGTTCTCTTTTTTTTTTTTTCTTTTCCAGCAGTTTCTTTTTAATCTCTCCTAGCAAGGGGTTTAACAACAAAGGATCTCTTTGAAAAATCTTGTTGAGGTTTATAATAGCCTAAATTCTTAGCACTGAAGTTCAAAGGTGACACGACAACAAACTGCTTGTCTCACCTGTGTCCTTCCACTTTTTCATACTTGGTAATTATTTTGGGGGTTTTGCTATGCTAAAAGGAAACACCAAACACTGAGATTTAAATAATTAAAATATGTAAATATCTGCCTGCAGATAAAGCTCTGATGTAAGTGAAGAGAGGTTACCCCACAGGTTGTGGGTATAACAAATGTCCTTATGAACATCAGGCCACAGGAGATGGAAAACACTTTCTAGATAACAGATTTGCTATTTTGAGGAGAATATTGTTTTATTTGCCACGGAAAAAGATACCTTGCTTTCATTTTGGGAAAGAACTTGCAGTTTTAGGAACAGTTTTGCCTCCCAGCTGCCTGGATCACCCTGATGTGCCCAGGGGAAGAATTGATGAAAGCCAACACAACCTTGTTGAGGTATTGAACTTCCACTTGTTTTCGTAGAGCTGCAGATAAAGACTCTCTTACAAAAAATGAAAAATTTGTTTATTAGAAAATTGTCCATATAATGCATGCAGAAGTGCAGAGCAGGTGTCAGTGGGGTTTATCTAACACATGCATTAAAGCATTAGCATGAGTGTGCTGACTATGCAGCAGATATAATTTCTTGGTCTAGAAACTTGCTCTAAGTGCTGCAATTCTGATTTTAAATTAGCTATTAAATTATAATATGTGGTTTACTAAACAGTAATTAAAATCCAATTTTTATTAATGCTGTGCATATTAATCCATGCCAGGTTCATTTGTTTTACACAATTCTTGTAAAGCAATGCATTGCTGCTCTTCTAAAATATTTTTTTTGGTAACATTTCCTCCAAGAGGGACTGGAAAAGGTCCCTGTATGCATCCAACAGTTCTCAGTGTGATTTATTTTTGAGAAACTAACACCATATGGGCTCTCACAGCATCCACTGTAATGGTATTGGGCACTAGCTTATTTTTCTGTGCTGTCTTGTAGACTCTGAAGACATGAGGTGAATGCAAAACCTGCCTGGAAGGTATCAAAGTGATGGAGTATTAGTCAGGAGAAGAGAAAACTTCTCCAACTGATGATTGACTGGGGATGTGTTTTCCTGCAGACATTTTACGTTGTATAATGAAGCCATAATATGAGCATACATTATTCTGTGTCTTCATTAGAAATTTAAACAAGCTGTAACAGCGCCGAGGACAGACCTCAACGAGCACAGCAGAGCTCAGGGGGTGATTTATTATCATCTTAAACACAAGCAGAATTGGACTTGACACCGCAAACTTTGATTCACCTGCATCGAGACAACTGCATGTCACTAATTCCAGCATTAAGTAACACCCAGAATACAAATTAGTGTTGGAACAGTATTTTCCAACTGCTTCAATTTGTTCTAGAACAACGGGCAAGTCATGACAAGATAGAAATTAATTTAAAAAATTTGAAAAATTTCCGGCCAGTATCTGATATATCAATTGCAAAGTCATTCAGTTGCATTATAGTACAGCTAAAAGGCTAAAATTTTATATGGCTTGATTAAACAGAAAACACAAATCAGATGGTGTAAGACACAACACTGAAAAATTTATGTAGCAGCAGGAGAAAAATGAGGCACAAAGTATTTAAATGTTTCCCCAGGTCACAGAGCAAATTTGTGTCAGCAAATGATTCCAGAATCCTCACTCCCAGGACAAAGCTGTAATTGCAAATCTGTGCATCTTGGAGCAGTGTCTGATTCCTAATACAAAACAGCTTTTTATTTAGCAAAGACACTCAGCCCTTCACCCTGCACAGGGCAGGGAATAAACTGAGGCATGGACAGATATCTGTTTGGGAATAGAAGGATGAGGGGGAAACGAGACTTTGAAGGAGTGTTGTGTATTTACTCCAGTGAACACATAGCTCAGACACCAACGTGAAATCCCTTGAGCCACGGGCACCTTCTCAGCACTGCTGAACTTTGTTCTTGGAAGCACAGAGCTGCACTGCAGGCAGCACAGGCAGGGCTCAGAGGGGACCACTGGCTCATGCCCAGATGGCAAGGTTGAAATTCTCTTGGTAAGAGTCTGCAACTTTACAACACTGACAGACGAAAGTAAATAAATCAAACAGGACTGCCCTGCTCACAGGCTGCTCGTGCAGCTCACCTCACACACCCGGGCAGGGCCAGCCACTGCCATCGAGGCACAGCAGACACTTCTTTGGATTTGCTTTCTATTCCACTTTCAGAGCCCTCGTGCAAGGAGGGGCTCTCTGGCTTGGGTTCGTACCAGTGATCGCAGACCTTGGCACTGGCAATGAACCAACAGCCAGTTCCCAATACATGAACAATTTCTGAGGGAAACTGAGGGAAAAGTCTGTGCTGACTTCTGTGGCAGGCCCGATGCTGCTCCCCAGTTTGTGCAGAACTGAGTGCTTTGCATTGCATCTGGTTTTCAAGTTCTTACTCTTTGATTCTGTCAACCATCATCAAATAATGAGTAACAGGCACTCTGATTTCATAGAAAGGTTTGCGTTGGAAGGGATCTTAAAGATCATCAATTTCCAACTCCTCTGCTGTGGTGGGCAAGGAACCTTCCACTAGACTAGGCTGCTCCAAGAACCTGGATTGAACACTCCCACCACTTCTCTGGGCAATAGAGAAGTTTTTCCTCCCTTCCTCTGGGGAGGAAAAAAATCCCACATTTGTAAAAAAGTGAAGCATTAAGAATTAAATGGGTTCACAAAATATAGTGAAATATAAGTGAAAATATCAAACTTAGGTGCTTTATGTTTTAAAAATAGTATTCCCTTTCGGATTGGTGTGTCTGAATTTCAAAACCCTGCTACCTCATTTCAAGCTCCTTCTCCTATTTTCTTGCCTTCTACCCAAACTCAGTAATATCTGTCACTGCCTCCTCTGATAACAAATCCCTCTGATTTAATTTCTCTTAATTTATTCACTTTTTAAAAGGGCACAATAAACAATAATGGCTATTGAAAGACCAAAACTGAGGATAATGAAAAATCCAGTCACCAGCAGCGCAAACTGCAGTCCATTATTAACCTAATGATGTGAGACTGTTTAAATATGATAAAGCTCTTGTTAGGAGTTAAAGCTAAGACTAAATAAATATAAAGCCTGCCTCATTTAGATCATTTGGTCTCTCATTTCCTTTAAGTCATGTGAGAAATAAATTAAATATTTTATGATCTGTGCTGTCAGGAATTCCTTAACGTCCCATATAACCATGCCCTCCTCACTCTGCAAACACAGGCCTGGAGCTGCACTCATGAGATGAGTCCACATTTATCATGAAGGGGCAAAGGGATGAGTTCAATTTCAGTAACATCTGCACACAGGGGAAACATCCTGGTTGACAGTGCAGCACAGGCAGCCAGGATGATGAATTTTTTATCTACCACCTCCGTTACAAACACTTTGCTGAAGAACTGAACATCAAACTACCCCTGAACTGCTCTGACTTGTGCAGCCTCCAAGGCAGAACCTCACCCTGATTATTGATCCTGGGCTGAATATTGCTCCTGTCTCTGCTGTTGCTATTTTTGGAAAGAAGTGTTTTCCTGCTCTAAGATCCACTGATGTCTCTGATTCACCAAAACACCCCAAGTCACCTCTAAAAGCAACAAACCCAGCACAAACAGTGATCCCAAAGAGGAAAAGGGCAGCAGAGGGAGGGATATTGGTTGGTGTCCTCTAAGGACCAGGGCTGTTCACGTGGCCCTGTTGGGCTCATCAGCCCTGCCTGTCAGCACAGCTAATTAACACCATCTCACCATGTGCTGAGGCAGCTACACCGATTCCAGTCCCAGTAGCAACCTGCCAGTTGCTCACTCACAGCTGAAGGATGCTGCAGCTCATCTCCACTGCTCCCTGCTCCTCCTCAGCTGGCTTTTTGTCCAGAATGTTGTCATCAACCCACAGAAATTCTACTCTTTTTTTTTAAAATTTTTTCTCTGTCTTGTCCTTCTAAATATATTTGTGTCAAGAAGCTTTACAAAAGGTAAATGAATAAGTTGATTTTAAATGGACAAAAATGTACTCAAGAAAAATCAAAGCAGCAGAGCTAAGGGCTTCTCAACCTCCCCTCTACAAACACACGACCACAGGGTAGAAGTTCATTCCCCGGGTCTGTTGGATAATGCAAACTTGTCTCAGGTTGTCCTGACTTACTAAACTTGCCAGCAGAAGTAAACTTCAGGTTCCTACTTGCCATCATTTATCCAACACAATTCCCACCCTGCCCCTGCTCCTGCTGGATACCTGGGACTCAGTTAGGAGGTGCTACTGGTGGCTCAGTGGTGTCCACAGCAGCTGCAGCTGCTCTGGGCACTGTCTCCTGCCAGGGACTGCCAGTCACTCCCTTACTGCCTTGTAATATCTTGTAAAAGTCATCTGCTGCAATATAAAAAACTTATATTCAGAAACAGGAAAATGAGTGGAAAAATAGAGATATATTTTATAAGTTGATAATTGTCCACTCTACCAGCAGATACCCATCTACCGTGGTCAGATGAGCTTCTGTTCTGGATTATTATTTATTATCCCTTTGCTTTTAACTGGTTGCGTGTGTGTGTGTAAATCCCTTGATATAAAATATGAATGGAAACATTTGTTGCTACAAGGATGAGACTGATTGAATGCTCATGAATGCCCAGGGCATCCAGAGCTTGTGAGAAATTACAGCATCTCCAGGAAGAGAAGAATAGTTGAAGCAAAAGGTGCTTTTAATGTCTTTGTTGTTTCCCCTCCTATTAGTTAAAAGAAATTAATAAGAATAAAACTTGATCCTTTGTTTCCTAAGAGTTCTCTTTAAAGACTAAAGGTTACAACTAAGTGCAAAGAGCGGGTCTCTTAAAAATGTGGCAAAAGAAGATTGAAGACAAAAAATTAAAAGACAAAGTAGATATTACAGAGGGGTTTGAGCACTTGAGCAAGTACACCAGAGAGTTCTCACAAACTCCAAAAGCACAAGACAAACCCCAGGCACCCCTCTGTGCAGTTTAACTGCGCTATTTCTGTGCTTGCAAGCAGCTGTTCTGCACATCATCCCCAACACCTCTCCGAGGACAAACCTTAAACTTCCCCCTGGTGCTACAAGGAACTGACTTCCCAACTTAGACAATTCTGTGAGACTGAAGGCAATCACAGATAAATTATTTTAGTGGAAAAACAATCCAAATCCGAAGGCTGCCATGCAGAAAAGAGTGTGTGTGGAAGATCACAGGGGGGACAAAGACTTCAAACTAGTGCATTAACTTCCTGAACTTCCTATCACTTACTCTTATGTCCCTCTCCATTTAAATGATTTTCTATTGAATTGCTCAGCAGTGCCTCCCCATTACGATCTGAATATGTATAGACACAGCAGGTGGTTTAAAAATAGCTGCAAGTGTCTCGAAAAAAATCCCTGGAACGTATTAGGTTGTTTAGGGAGAATTTTAATGACACCTACAGCAATTTACAGTTGACAAATTTTTATGTTTCTGCGGTGCAGAAAAACCCAAAATGAATTATCTTGTTTATCACTGGGAAAAGGACAGTAATGAAACATGCTAATTTGGGAAGGAAAATTAAATTGCAGCCAAGGCAGGATTCAAACAGGTGCCATCCGAACCACATTTGTTCCACCTTGGACTAATATTCTGCAATATTAAAGGCAGAGAGTGGTCCCATGTTCACCCAAAGAGATGTAAGCAAGCTCTGCATGTTCTGTTGTTGCAAAAAGCTGGATGCATGCTTCAGTCTGCCTGCATTACATCTCAGGAGGCTTTGCAGATTACACGGTGAAGGAATTTTCTCCATGGGGTATTAAGGAATAGCTGCATCACCAAATGAAAAGCGGCGCATTCCCCAAACTACAGCCTCAGCTTAAACTGGATCCCTTCAACTGTGTGTGTAGTAATAACAGTGACCTCTTCCTAAAATGCATTCTAGGGCAGAAACTGTAAAACAAAACAAAGAAAACCAAAACAAACAAACAAACAAACCCCCCAAGTATCCTGTAAAACTAATTTCAATTCTCACAGCAGTATTAATGCTCTCCTGGAAGATGCACTTTTGATGCCACCATTTGCTATCAGTGATTTACACACACTCTACAATTTTACTTCTAAAGTCTTTGATTTGGAGCTCCCAGGTTTAATTCCAAGGAACTGTAGTATTAAAGTATCTGATGAGGAGGTGATGTGTCACTCTGTGGAGACACATTTATTGCCTCGGATCTGCAGTCCCTCCTGTGGCCACCCACCATCATTTCTAATTATCGCTTCAAATCATACAAAGTACATCCCCTGCTATGCACAGAAGGCAGGTGGGTGAGTAGAAATCTATTATAAAAACAGGCCTCCAGGGAAGGAGAATTACACTGGGCTATTTTTCCTGGTTTTCAGAAAGCAATACCCTCAGTTACACCCATTCTCCTGGAACAACTTAAAAGCTTTAGGATCATCCCTAGGACAGGAAGAACAATGTCCCAGCAAGAGGTGGTGGCTACACCACAGAAAGAAGAAGGTGTGTGTTTCAAAGTCGTAAAAAAAGTAGAAAAACACCAATTACTACAGGATGACACACATGATAAAATGCCTCCAGGAAAAATCAGTTGTATTTCTGTGAAGAAATCCTGAAAACATGTTGAGAGTATAATGGCTCACAAAGCACTTTCTGAGTCTGGCGTGAGGATCTTGGCATCCAAAGGACAGAGCAGGATTCAGTGTTTGGCACAAGGGTGAACACCTTTGAAACTGGGAAATACAAGGTAACGCTAGTTAAGAAACCAGCAGAAGGTTCTGTGTCAGGATATATTACTGCCCATTCTAACCCAATTTATTAATTCTCATTTAGCATAAACAGCAAGCTCTTCCTACTCCGCTGCCCCGGCCACACGAGGTCACGCCCAGTGTATCAGGGAAGGTGTTTCAGCATTTCTTTCAACACCCTCGTCAGTCTCCCCTACAATCTGGTTTGCAACTGTTGTCCACCCTGGAGAAAGTCCAGGGTTTCACCCCTACCTGTATTTCCCATCAGCTTTGCTTTTCCTGTGCTCATCCTAATTTCCTACAGGAAGCATTAAGAAGTTTTTATCTCATGTTCTTACAGGTGTGTGATAAATGGGGTCTAGCTCCAAAACTGAAATTCTTACTTGCAATAAAAGTGTCCCAAATGGGGAAGAATCACCTGTGACAAGGTCCAGGTAAGACACAGCAACAAGAGCTGCAGTAAAAGCTCCTCTAGATTTGCCTCTGACAGGATGGAGATTTGAACTGGACAGGATGATTTGACTTGGTAGTCATCAGTCAGGAGACAGTGACTTCTGAAGGTGTCTCCCATGGCTCAGCTGGATGTATTAGGTTGGAAAATGAACTCTGCTGCTGGTTTTGAGCTGTTTAGAGCACACATTTGAATCCTGCACATCCGACTGGGATGAAGCAGCCAAGCCCTCTGCAGCAGGGTGTCTGCAAAGCTTTCTTAGTTTAACAATAATGAACAGCACACAGAACTGAGCTGGTTTAAATCTCACATTGCCCTTATTTAATTTATATTTCTTTATATAAAATCCTCATCACAGAAGTGCTAGACTGCTGTTTTTTGTTGCCTGAAATGTTATAGTAGCACAATAAAAAGAAACTGCATGGATCTTTTACGTAATCAAAGCTATTCCCCCACATCACCAAAAAGGGTGAGACACCCATTTCTCAGTGAAGACACAGGAGGACAGACAAAGAACTCTCTCAGTTGTAGACATGATAACAGTGAGGTCAGAAGGATGCTATATTTTCACCAGACTGTTACAAAACCAGGCTTCTAATGTACAAGTTTTATACGAAAGAGAAATGGGAGGCAGATGGTGAGCAGGAAAGAATGAACAAATACAGCATTCTACTCTTTATGGGTCAGGGATGGGAAGAGCCTAAGAAAATAAGGCTATTTCAATGTTTCTTTGAAAATCCCAGTCCCAGTTCCTCCACTCTCTTTTAAGGATAGGATTAAAATGCCAAGACTTCATGGGGGGGAAGCAAAAAAAGGAAAAAAAAAAAAGAGATGTGTGTCATTTCAGAGAGTTCCTACTAGACCCTAAAGGGGAAAACCACCTAACAAAATCCAGGAGAAACAAACTGAACCCATCACAGTGAATTTGGATAGGAGATGGATGTGGTTCAGAGGAGCAGGTGCTGTTTGCACACCATCAATTCTCAAGGGTGTGAGAGGCTCCCAGGTCAGCCAGGCTTTGAGGCAGAGACAAAATCATCAATCTCTGAACTGTGTCCCCTTACAATACAAACTGCAGTGGCTGGAGCAAGGCTTGGAAGGAGTGCTGGGTGGGCACTTAGAGATTTTGCATTTTCTTAAGGTGAAAATCCAGTTTAGTGGGTGAAATGGATTTATAAAAAGCTTTGGGGAAAAAGAACATTCACTCCCTGAGCACTCTTGGTAGGGATCAATTTTGCTCCCCCTCCAGCAACTTTCACTGCCTTCTCAATCTGTAACAAACTCGTACAGACCTCCCAGGAATTCCCTTTTTCTCCATAATCACTCAGGCTTGGCTGGAGATCTGCTCCCTGCTCTTTTTGTGTGTCCTGTTGCTTCCTGCGTGCGAGGGCTCAGCTTGCTGTCCTCCTCCCGTGCCTGCGCTCCTGATAGCTCTGCTCTCAGATTTACACACCTTGTTGCTCTCCCCAGAGGAAGAAAAACCCTCCTGTCACTGCTCTCTGCCTTGTTCAGGAAACAAGACAAGACAATCACCATCCATTTAGCTGCCAGCCTACTGAGGTAACAAACCCCGCTGTGCCCATCCTAAAATGAGCAAATACAGCAGAAATACCTCCTGTCCCAAGGGGTTGCTGTGAAGAACCTTAAAAATACTGGAACAAGGAACTGAGAATGAGAGAAAAGAGAAAATAATCAGCGTTGGGGTGAAAAGAAAAGAGTGTTACAGCTGATCAGCCACTGAGAAGCCACCAGTGAGCTCTCTGAATTCTGCTCAAATACAATCTAATGTGCAGGTCACGTTTATTTATTTCACTGAATGTTTTTCCCAGTTTTTCTGTAGGAAACTACCAGGTGCTCCAGTATAAGGCACTACCTTTATTCTCCATATAACCAGTTAGAAATGGCCTCAAGTTGTGCTAAGGTAGGTTTAGTTTGGATGTTAGGAAGAGTTTCTTCACTGAAAGGGTGGTCAAGCATTGTAACAGGCTGCCCAGGAAAGTGTCCTGGAAGCTTTCATCATCCCTGAAAATACTCAAAAAGCCTGTGGATGTGGCACTTGAAGACGTGGGTTAGTGGTGGCCTTGGCAGTGCTGGGTTAGTGGTCGGACTCAATGACCCTGGAGATCTTTTCCAACTTAATTCTTCTATGAGTACTAAAAAAACTTTCACTCAGGATCTTTGAGGATCACAATTTTTAAGTGGAAAGCACCAGTTTCAATGAAATATGTATCATGAACCATTTTTAGCACCAATATGGTATGTTAAAAACAGACTGAGGTTCAAGTTCTTACAGAGAAAACACAGAGAAAGCTTCCCAGGTGGACATTTTGACCACCGTTGCCTTTCAGTTTTTAACAGACTCCACTTCATCCTTGTGCTGACTCAGATCATCATTGAAAACTAAACAGGACAGGGAAGGTGTGCTCTGTTCTAGGCTAATGAAACTTCTTCTAAAACTTCTAATCTAAAAATTATCCTTTTTGCCAGTTAAACTTCTGTTTTCAAAGCTTCCAAGTAAGGTTCAAAAGCTTAAAAGCTGTCGCAGGAACCCCTGCATTCTGATGAGGTTCTTCAACTCTCCCACCCGGTAGCGCATAAGAGTCCAACATAAATCACACATTAAGTCACTCTGCTGCCAGATGGAACCCATTTGTTTAGTGCTTGGAAGACAAGGACCTTCATCTCATTTGAGCATTGCTTCTTATTAGTTACAGGTCATTCAGTCACAAGATGTTTCTAACACCTAACACAAACCGATGATGACAGCACATTCTGTGCGAGGATGGCAGCGTTACCCTCCCGGAGCGGCAGGCGTTGCTAAAGGGGCTCTGATTAATATGCAATCAGCCTGATCTGATCCGTGCAGAGCAGCCCCTGCTCCAGCAGGCCGAAAGGAGGGTGCACCATCTCCTGAGCTGCTCTTACTTCTGAAAGCGACGGAAGTGTGCAAGGCTCCGGGAAGGGAGGACGCAGACGGGCTCGATTCCGTTTGATGTGCCGGCTTATGTCTCTTTTTACTGCATTTAAAAATTCCATTTCATTATGTTCATAAAAGCTGCATCCATCACGCTGCCGAGCCTAACAGCTGTGTTGCATATAGATATTGATACCCACAGGCAAAACCCTTTTATGGGACATCTCATGGGATCAGAGAGAGAGGCTCCAAATGTTTCATCTAAGCTGTAGCTGGGATGACAAATAAATATTTGAGACATACAGACATGTACTCAGGCTTTCCACTTTTGATTCCTAAATAAAGTCTATAAAATATGTAGCTGTGCCTGGAATCAAATGCCTTGTGCCACACACGCTGAAACTTATTACCTGGGTTTTACAGCAATACTCTCATCCATTTAAGCAGACAACTTACCCTAAGATTGCATCAGCGATAACGAAGATTAGGTTTAATATTTATTACCTCTCCCGACCCACATCTCAAGCAAACACAACTGTTGATTTCTGCCGCACAAGGGATTATCTGTGTGGGATTTCTAACCAAGTTAAAGCAGCAGCTGTCTAAAATTGCCCAAAAATCTTTCTCTTGGGGGTTTTCCAGCCAAATTTTCTATTTATGAACACTGACTTTCAAAATGGTGGCCTCACTTGTAAAGGTGCAACTTTTACTGTCAGAAAAATGGAAAATATACTCCAAAGTATTGAGCTCCTCATTGCAGTTGCCTATGTACAAAGTTGAACTGTAAAAGTATAAAAAAAATGCAAAAGTCACTAATTTCTTTCCATAATAATCACAACATTAATATGAACATCTGTAAGGCATTTAAGAGCAGAAAATGAACACTCACATGGTCTAATTTAGAAAACTGTGTAAGCATCATCAAATTCAGCTTTACTTGCATATTTTACTTGTATTTTAATAGTGATTCAAGTAAATTTTATCAGTTCAAATTTCCTAGCTGATTTTGGCCTAGACATTCAACATTTCCATGCTTCATCCTTCACCTCCCCCATGCAGGAAACTGGTGCAATAAGAATTATTTTTGCTCTCAGAGGCATTGGAAGGGATCCTCACACCTGGGAAATGCTGGACAAGGGGGGCCACAAACAGCAGAATAATTTGGCAGCTGCCACCATTGCCGAAAGGCAGTTGTGATTTCAGCCTGGCTGCTCTTTCTGTCCTTTGCTGTTCGTTTTAGTGGTTATTTCTTTCCTAATGGATTGCTGCAGCAGAGGACCAGAAATGAGTAATAAGTGTAATTTGCTGTTTCCATTGCAAGACAATACCAGTTATATTTTCGGCGTCCCACAGAGAGCATTGCAGGGAGAGCGGAGCCACGAGCGAATCCCAGGGAAGGTTAAAGGGAAATGCCAAGGCTGCAAGGAGCTCACTCAGTCAAACCGAGGCAGGCAGCGAAGTTCAGAGCCTGGAGAGGGTGAGTGCAGGGGAGAACATGACTCCAGGCTGTGCCATCCCAGGGCTAGGGCACCAAGGAGGTCACGGATGGAGCAGAGGGAACAATGTCTGCGCATCCAAGGCTTGCAGAACCATGTAAGTCCCCAGAGGGGGCCTAAGCAACAGAGGCTTGTCAGAATATATCCTGAATTAAGCACTTTGCGGAGCACTGGAGGTCGATGAGAGCGGCGCTGTCCTGCTCACCGTAACCAAAATGGCAGATTTCCCTTCTCAGTCAGATCCCACAGTTTGCAACCAGCACTTTTAACCTGGGCAGGTTTAGGTCTCGTGTCTGCAGCCACATCCCCTCCAGCTCAGTCACCACTGCAGACAAACCGACTGCCCGGTACCCCTGGGTGACCCAGTGACACGGAGAAGGCACAAACCCACCGGGACAGCTCGGACAGGCAGTGCTTGGAACACCAGCTTGGTACAACTGGCACCAGTGGGGGCACTGCATGGCTTTTGGGGGAAAAATCAGCTGGATTGGGGATATAACTGAGATCTCCTTCCAAAAACTGTGTCCAATCACAATATTTTTTTTACCATTGTCATCCTCAACAATCCAGCATTTGTACTTCGGCAGGGTCCCCACTTAGAGTTGTTTTTTGTTTTCCTCTTCCCCTCCCATCCCTATTCATAGCCAAAACTCACAGTTGGGTTATTTCTCACATTTCAGCTCAAGAACAGCAGCCCAGACTTATTTCTGGTGTTGCTCACTCTCCTCTCCTCATTGTTAACCTTGATCCATGGGCTTTTAAAACCAGCAGCAGAGAGAAGCTGTGCTTTTTGTTCAGCTCACACTTAGGAATGAGCTACTTCACAAACCCAGTTTTATAGTGTGGTTGTAATTAATGATGTCACAGTTATTCTAATTTTGCATAAAATTTTGCCCGTTGCAACTAAATACCTTTAAATTATACAGCTGAAGACACAAATATTACTAATGAAAGGAATATGCACAACATGAGCTCAATTAAAGTGATTTTACAATGCTAACAAATTAAAATCAGTATTAATGAATAAGAAGTAACGTTCCTAGATAAAAGTCAAATGTTCAGATGCAGACACAGGAATCAGTTTAAAGCAAATTAACAGTGTCTAATGTGAGGAAACGTGTGCTTCTTACTAATGACTGACTGCCTTTCACTCGAAATGAGTTAATGTTGGGTCAGCACAGAGAATGGTCATGCAAGGAGGACAAGCAGCACCTTGTGAGCAGCATTTGTGGTTTGAGGTCATGCAAGTTGTTCCAAATACATTAATACTGTTTCTAGACTGCGGTACTGGAGAGTGAAAAACCAGGAAAATTGTATGTACAGCATAAAATCTGTCTTGATTTTCATACGCTGTGAAACGTTTCTGATTTCATTCTTGTATCAAAAATTTTACAAAACTGGATTAATTTAACAGGTGGAAGGTGGTCTGTAAAAGATGGTCTGTAAAGCCTCTATGTGGGACAAACAGATTTTGTGAATATTTTACTGAGCAGTTTAAATTGAGGTTCTGTTAAAGTAACATTGAAAGTCAGACCCTCAAATAAGCTGATTTTATATATTTCCTAAATGTAAGTAGGTGAAACAAGTACCAGGAAGTAAAACAAGTGCTGTGATCATGCTGTTGAATGAGTAAAGTAGATTTTTGCTGTTCATGGGCTAGATTTTTACTTCATTACACTACTGTAAATCCAATTTAAATGGAGTTAAAAGACTCAAAAGTGCACATGAAAACAAGAATTGTGTGAAGCAACCCCTAGATGGAGCAGGTTGGCAAGGGCCATGCATGTGCACAGGCATCAGCTGTGCTGCCACACTCAGCTTTACAAAGATTTCATAACCAAATTCTGAGGAAGGACACTCATTTTACAGTTCTTAAGCACACGACTGATCACACCCAGTGCTGGTCACTCAGAAAAACCATGGGGACTTTCCTGTGCTGAAAATGCCACACAGACCCTTCCTAGCCAACATGTCTGCAAATCTTTCACTAAAATCAACTGGGGTTTTTTTAAAATATATTTTCTTAGCCCTGTAGAGCCAAATAGAGCTACCAGAGACTGTGATGTGATCTCCCAAAGGCTCTTTTACTACATCAAAGCTCCAAGATGAATGAAGGTTCAGAGACCCAGGTATCTCTGTCAGTTACAACAAGTCAAAGTTCTGAGGACAGAATATAATTTTCCATGTCTATAGTGCTTCGATCTATTGGGGAAAAAAAAGTAATCGTGGCTGTAAGGCAAGCAATTATATTTATTTGTCAATTATAAAATTAGATTTAGGAGTCACTACGGAATATCAATTCTGAATGCCCCATAAACCTCTGCTAATAACTACAGATACCCATGATTGTGACCTTTCTATTATTTAGACTTTTATTTCCTTCCATTTATATGGCTTGATAAAAATTAATGATGCTTCACCCTTTAACTGAATTCCCCATGCTCAGAATGACTTCTGAAAATGATTTTGTCTGTGTTTTGTTTGTTGTGCAGACCAAAGCTGACAAGAAATCATGAGGCCCACTTAAAAATCAGACCATGCAGGAAAGTTTTTGGAAGGTAAAGAAGTATCTGGGTCTAACAAAGAATTCCCTCTTTTCTTGCAGTGAAATAAAATCCCTTCAATAAGCACACCCATCTAACATTTCCTAAGAAGGAGAAGGCTTGTATGAAAAGCCTCATGAGAATTTACAAGCTTGTAAAGTATGTCTCCTCAGCTTGCCTCTTTTTTTAATATTTAAAAAAAAAATTACTATAAATACAGCACACAGTCTCAGACAGCAAAAGGAAGGGATTAAAAATAGTAGCTGAGTATTTTAATGAAATGGGAACTGTTTCCCCCATTCGAGTCCGGGGAATGTGCATTTCTGACACCCTAATTAACAGAACGCAATTAGAAAAGCAGCAGTTTCTGCAGGGTAGAATATTTACTTCTGTCTTATTTTAATTATTTTGTATAAATGGGGCAAAATTTTACTCGTGACAAGGATTTTGTGTTTTTCACTTAGGTCAGTGATGTAAAAACAAGCTTATCCACCACCTTTAGAAATGGTCAAATCTTGAACTTTGGCAAAACTTTCAGAATAATTGGCTTCAGGGTTAGTTGTCTTGAAATATGTTTTACCTTAAGCCACTCTGACGTGTTTTACATATTAATTAACCCTAAAGATTTAGTAAATTTGAAGGAATGCTCTTATGTAACTACTGCACGAACACAGTATTTTCAACACTCAAAACCACATTTACAACAATCAAAACAATTCCTCTTGTAAATAACATGACTTTTTGAACCTGAGCAGCAAGGACGATGAGTAGAATATATATATATACACAGCATAAATAAATGTAATACAGCTGTATAATTATATAAAATAGTATATTAAATAATAGGGATCACTACTATTGTGCATAGAGTGTTTTAATTTAAGGTCACTCAACCAAAATGACTCAGTTTGGGAAAAATATTAATCAGGAAAAAAATAACCTCTTTTTGACAGCCTAATTGCACCTCTCATAAGCTAAGATTCAGAGTCCGAGACTGCAGCTCTAAATAAGAATTTCCCTGTGCAGAACAGTCCTTTTGTGTATGTTCCAAAGAAAATGGCATCACTGCCTCCCATCTAAGAACATCTTCATCCACTCAAAGAGCTCTTCACAATGACTGAAGACACATAATTGCTTATTAATGTATGAGGGACTCACAGGCAGCTCTGAAGAGGTGGAGCTCCTGTTAGGGACATGGGTGAGTGTTCTTATCTGTGTGTTTAAGACTGAAATACAATAAACACAATGTAGTCTTGGCCTTCATATATGCTGTTCACAAACAAATTGTAAATAAAGAAACAGTAACACAGAAAGTTCTGTTCTGCCAGGACCTTGATCCATTTGATTTAATATTATTTTCTCCTTAACAAACTTCCACTTTCCTGACAAAGTAAAGATTTAAAAGCCTTTAGCTGGTGGTAAAATAAACACGTTTTATCGTGAAATCTGTCTTTGAGGCTGTGATCTGTGTTCTGTATGTTTTTTCCAGGTAAACATTTTTCAGATCTTTTCTATTTCCTTATCTGCTAATGCCGGTAAAAGGAACAGGCTGAGCGAACTCCAGCCTAGGGAGTGGGGCAGCTCCAGATGAAACACCTATTTGAACTTGTGAGAACCTCTCATTCTGCATATCAACAGCTGATTAGCTGGAAATAGATTTCCCTGTGATTAAAGGGGATGTAATAAAGGATATGGCTGTCTTCCTCCTCCTATTAGCTCATTTGATATCCTTCACATCCTTTGTATTTGTAACACACGTCTTTGAGGAACATTTTCATATAAATTATATTTTAAAAGTATTACTTCCCCTCCACTGGTACGTGGAATATTGATATGATCATTCCATTGCCATTTCCTTCTCATGAGGCAGCTGAGATTAACCCAACGCAATTGAATCTGACATTCCGGTTGTCTGAAATGAGATTCCTACACCTTCCTACCACCAACCCTGTGGGAAACAGTCTCATTTCAAAGGTGTTGAGCAGGTCCACCTCTTGGCAAAGTCAGTACTTTTGAATCCCTGACCCAGGGATTCATTTAAGTGATTAAAAATGGACAAAAACATCCAGTTTTACCCATCTGGACTGGAAATTTTGCCTCCAGTCTCTAATGCTCAGCATTCTATTGCTTAGTGGTCTCACCCAGGTCAGGTAAATATTCACTATATCCTTCAGCTTTCACTTGGATCGGGTAAATTTCGTCTTTGCTGGAAAAACCACCACTACCATGGACTTTATGGGGGCCAGAGATTTGTGGAACTGCTGGAGAAATTTGCTTTTGGCTTCCTGGTAGGCTTGGACATATCTCCAGGGGTGATCAAACTACCAGCCTATGCTTGCAACAACAAAAACCAAAGGAACATTCAATGCAAATAAATAAATTCAGCATATTTAACACCAAAAAAAGAAAATAGACCAGTAAATATTTTTTCCAATAAAAACATCAGAGATTTCCCACCAGGCTAATCTTCTCTTAAACCTTAAACTGTGAATGGCAAAGCAAATCTTTGCAGGGTGCATTGGAACCAGAATCTCTTTGAGGAGCAAGAAATTACCCTCAACCTGCAGCAATATTGCCCCCAGCTCTGGAAGGGGTCAGCACACAGCAAATCACGTGCCAAAAATTGTCTGTCTCCACCAAATCTCTCATGGTGCACAACAGGCTTTTAGAAGCTTGAAATATTATTTATCTGCTGGTTTTCTTTATGTGACTCAAGCAAATCCTGATCCCAGGCACTGGCTTTACCACATTTTCACTTTTCAGTAAAATCACCACCAATTTTTCCCATTGGTTTGATGGTCACAAAAGGAGGTTCAGGAAGAAGTCCTTAATACAAGCCTCATAAATATTTACATTAAAATTTATGCTCGTACTTCAGAAAACCTTGCACCTTGATCGAGTTCAAACGCTGGAACTGAACCCAAAGTGTCTGTGAAGTGTCCATTTCGAGCGAGCAGATGCGAGCAAGTGTTGTAAGCCTACGAACAAATCTGGAAACACGATTTTTGAGCTAACTGCCTGGAGCAATTTCTGAAGCAATTTTCCACAGCAGAGAAGAAGCTCAGATGACTCATAAACTCTAAAACAATGTGGCTAAAACCGCATTTCAAACCCTTTCTTGTTTCTATTCTTCTACCCTACTATATCCGTTGATTTGCATTTCTTCTGAAGTGCTCAATTTATATCTTTTAAAAGACTTCCAGAGTCTGATGCTATCTGGAGACATAGAGGGAAGTTTGTGCTAACTTTAAAAGCACCTTATCGTATGAACATCTGGATATTCGGAAATGAGCTGTTCCTCACAGAAGTCACCAGGGCTCTTCACAAATATCAGGGATGCTTTTCACCTGTTTCCTTTCCCATTACAACCACGGACACATCTCACTCCTCTCAGGAGGCTGCTCTCTGCTCATCAATTTTTACTCTAAGGACTCATTTTCGTGGGTGTTTTAAAATCATAAAAGGTCTGGGCTGGAAGGGACCATAAGGGTCATCTCACTCCATCCCATCCCATGGCAAGGACACCTTCCACTAGACCAGGTCGCTCCAAACCCTGCCCAACCTGGACTTGAAATGCCTCTAAGTGTAGGAAATGAAAGATTTTTGAACACCCAAAATTATTTTTCTGACTGGGACGCTGTCCATAAATGGCTTTTTGGGTTTTGTTGTTGTGTTTTTTTTTTTTTCATTCAAGCACATACATCGAAGTTGTTGGCTCTTTTTCTGCTCTTCTCCAAAATACACCTATGAACATTCTTTCAGACAGGAATTTACTAGTTTAATCTTTGCTAGAAAAGGTTCCTGGATATTTTCCTTCACGCAGTTCCATTATGTTATTCATAAATACAATTCACACAAGTGAATTAGCCAAAATTCTAACTTAACAGATTTTTTTTTTCTTTTGTGCTTCATGGTCTTCTAAAAATTTCCCTATCCATGTTGTTCTTCTCTGTTTTTCCTAGTTTTGCTCTAGTGTATTCCAGAGAGGAAAGTTGAGCTATGTTTTATTATTTCAGTAACACATTTGTAACTCCTCGGTGTTTCTTTACATTTCTTTTTTCTTTAACCTTTTTGATGTTGAAAACTTAAAAAATATATATTATTTACTTAAATATAGATTGTTTCTTTCAAATGGAGAAATACATCAAGAACGTGAGAGCCACTGAAAAGGTATTATTGATCAGACAAGGACTTCAGAAGAAAAAGGAAAACAGAACCAGATGAGAAAACAGCTTTAAGATAAATAGTTCCAAACCAATGGTTTTTTTCTGTCATCATCCATCCAGTTATTACCTCAAGACATAAATTCCTGCCATTCTGGCTACCCAGTGTTCTGTTGTCAAACACACAAGGATTAGCAGAGGAGTAAATCAGTGTTGCAGCAGCACAGCAGGCTCTGGTCTTCCCAAGGAGACAATTATACACAGGAAAGGTTGCTGCCAGAGATGGATTACCCAGGAAAAGGTGGATGTGTGGAGAGGCCATTTGAGGTTTCCTCTACTGCAGGAAAGGACTGAACAAAGAGATAAATCTTAGTGGAGCTTTCCTTGGTCAGCCTCTACCGAAATCAGAATGCAACCGACTCCAGGGTCTTGGAAAAGCAGAAATGGATGGATCTGCAATATCCTAGGACCCTGATAAGAGTATTCAACAACAAAAACATGGAACAGGAACAGCAGCCGGATGTGCTCTCCTTAATCACATTCTTTAAGATCCAGTGGATGCCAACAGCAGCAGGAGAAGCATCCATGAATCTCTTACAAGGAGACAGACACCAAAGCCATGAGTTCTGTTCCTGGTTGAGTGTCTTTACAGATGAAGCCTTGTCTTTAATCTGCTGAGGATGTTGTTATTCTTTTCTGCTCTGACAGAGATTGTTTTTAGATGACAAAATCTACACACCACAGAAATAAATTCTTTACTTCCTTGAGATTTTCTGATGTGCACCAAGCTCAAAGTCGAAATGGAGAATTTTCTAGAATTATTTCCAACCGAATTCAAGCGACTGAGATTTTGAATGCACATAATTGTACCTCTCCAGATGTTTGCACAATAGCTAAAATCCACACAGCACTATTGCAGAGAGAGGAAATGACCATGCAAAACCAAATTTGTCCTGGGCTCTTTTTAGCTCCAACCCTTTCCTTGCTGCTTTCTTTGCAGTAGTTGACGAATGCAGTCACCCCTTGTGTCTGCAAGGAGAAGGAAACTTTTCCTGCCATGGAAGCACAGTCTGGCCTGTCACAGATCAGTGGTGTTTGTGGTGGGCTGTGGAACACACCTAAGAGCCAAACACACTTTTCTCTTTTCTCATTGAGCGTACAAGCGCACATCTTGCTCAAAAACCTAAATTAGGTACTCCGAGTCCCTTCACCAGTTCTAGAGCAATTCTTATTTGCTACTTATTTTCTCCTCTACTCAGTCCTTTCTGCCTGAATTCTAAAAAGAGCAGCTACTCATTTCTTAGCCATAACCTTCTATTTGCAGCAGATCCCCTTTTGCCTACAAGTCCTAAATCAGCTGTTGCATCTTTAAGTGCTTAAGGCAGGCCCACGTACAAATAGGAAATATATTTATGTGCAAAATGCTACAACACTTTTCCAGTGTTCTCCAATATTTATAACCAAGTGGAAAATACGTTTAAAATTATATCAAATATTCCAGAACATTTTCTGCAGCACGTTGTATGATTTGTTTTAAAGATACTGTCTGGTATTTTCTGAGATGGGCTGCACAGAAAATAGGAAAGCGTTCAGGAATTTACCTTTCTCACTCCTGTTTATTGAAACTTAGAATGTTCTGTTTGATCCATTACACTTATCAGTAATAGTCTGAATTATACTACATAATTTATCTTCCCTGGATAGGATTGAAAAAGACAGGTTTTGCTCCAGCTAAAGCACACGGCATCTTCTGCTTATCCATTTCCTCAAAATGTCATCTAAATTCTTAATTTATATTCCAAAATCTGTGTCAGTTTTCGGTCTTCCATCTTCATAAAACAAAAATTACATCCTGCTTTCTATCATTTCTGGGATGAAAAAAGAAAACCTTATCTTGCTTTATCTATTGGAAATGAACATTCTCAGTTTAATTTAAACCCATCTCTTCAAGTAGGAGTAACTTACCAAGGCACTGAGATCAAATCAAACTCTCCTCTGCCTCCCAAAAATAACATTGACATGGCAGATCATGCAATCAAATCCTGTTTGCCTCATGTAGAGGCTGATAAACTAAATATGATATATGAACTTCAGGGGACAAATAACAAGCTGGTGCATTGATGCTCCTGGAAAGCACCCAACAAGAGAGAAGTTTATATTAAAACTTTTTGAACTCAGGTATTCAGTATTCTGCTCCTCCCACACAAAAGGAGACAAGATCTGTTTTAAAAACGAAATTTTCTGCTCATTTACACAATGTAAACCATGATTTTTAAAATGTTGCTTCCTTCCTCAAACCAAGCTGTGAGACTCCATTGGCAGCTGCTTTAGTAAAAGCTTGATTTAATTCCATCTACACCTTTCCATGTGATGGGATTGACTTTTTATGCTGAGATGTGACATTCCCAACACAACCACATGAAATTCCATGTCCTGTTTTCCAATTAAAGGCAAGCCAGTTATAAAATATCTTTCAAAGGACTCTCAGTCAAAAAAAACCCCAAAGAACCAACTAAGAAACCTATATGCATATATAGATTTGCATATATATAAATTTATATGTTCACAATAGTTCAAGGGTCCCTTTTAGATGATAAATTTCAAATCCTCCCTACATCCAGTGCACCGAAAGAACTGAATTTTTGAAGAATTTCTCTTACCTGAAGACACTTCTGAAAAGCTCACATGACCCTTAACAAATTAGGCAAGATAGAAAATCCCCTGAAGGCTTGAGGGTGCTGCTAATGGAATTTTCTCCTACTTTGTAAGAAACAAATTCCTTCCCATGGTGGCTGGGGAAGAAGGGCCATGCTGTCAGTGGTGACAGTGCTGAGGGCACCTTTTCGGGGTGAAAGTACCTTCAGCTGTGTCATTCTGCACTCAGGAGGAAACCGATGCGCTCTGCAGAGCCAGAGCCGGGCACAGAGAACACAGAGTGGCAGCACAGTGTGAGATCACAACTGCAGCACTGTGCCAGCCTTGTGTGCTGCTGCATGAAATGGACTCTAACTCCTGAAGCCTTGTTCAGTTTGGTTGGTTGGTGTTTTGGGGTTTTTACTGGGGTTTTTTTAGGGGGTAAGGGGGTGCACTGGAAATTTGGCATAGCATTGTTTAATGCAAACTTTATATCAGGCTAATAAATGAGCTGCCAGGCATGACATATGCTTGAAAAAAGGAAAAATTGATATTGATTGAACTCTGTACATAAGTGACAGGGAGGTGGGAGCTAGGGAAGGCGATTATCCAGAGCAGATGGGGTAGGGAAGGGCTCCCCACTGCTGACAAAAAAGGCTTCAAATCCTCTGCTCAGCCACGTGGCTCCATCCCTGTGCAGGCACAGCCAGAGCCAAACTCACAACAGCTCCCAAAACTTTCTGATCAAACTTAGACCTTTATACTTCTCATAGGAAAAAAAAAAACAAAAAAACAAAAAAAAACAGACACCAAAAAACCAATCTGATTTGAAGTGCTGGACTTTCCAAGTGAACCCCACTGTTTTCTCCTCTGAACCTCTCAGAGCCATCTCTTCAGGCATGCTGCTAAAAGCAATGCTTTTACCTATCCTTGTCCCAGAGTGCTGCCCTTGAGTCTGACGGATGGCAGTCTGCAGATCCCGGTGATTATTTCTCTTTTAAGGCAGGAACACGATGCCTTAATGTTATAATTAGGCTGTGGTGAGAAGTCAAGAGTCCAGCAAAAAGCCCTGCTATCTCCAATTCCCCTCGGCAGCTGCCTTGGACCTGCTGCAACTTCCGAGGAGAAAATCAATGGCAACAACTTTGCAGTTACCTCAGGAAAGCCTAAATCAGACCATTATTACCAGCAACACGGATTTTACTGCCTTTTCCTCGTTTTCCCAAGCATTTAATCACATTATGGGAAATCTCTGGACTTCCAGATATTAGAAGTGCATTTTTGACAAATTCCCCTGAAAAGCTCTCCCTCATTTCACCACTTTCCATCTACCTCAGGGTTCACTGGAAAGGCAGAAATCCTCTGGGAACGCTGTGATCTCCCTTCAGTTTGCCTTTTCCATGAGTTATATGTATTGTCAAGGCTACATTAAAGAAAGTACACAGAGACAATTCAGACATTTCTAAGACAACAGAAATTAGAGCAAGGGAAGATAACGCAGCCAACAAGATTTCTGTCACTTCTCCTGTCTGAGACAGCCTGCATGAACACACGACCCAGAGCATCATTTTTCCTTAAGTCACCCTTTCTGCCAAAGATTTCAGTGCAGGCAGCAAGGTGCCAATGCTGGGGTAAATGTCAGAGCAGCAATTGCTTTAATCCTGGATTTTTTCTAATTAAACCACATATTTTTTTGTTATTCTGAAGATCCTTTTCCTCTCTAACATGCAACTCCCCCTGAATTGGTACCTGGATAGCCCCTGAAAGCTGCATTCCTGAGCTGTCTGGAGCTCCACTGTCTGGCGTGGGCTGAACGAGGTGTCAGAAAGGATTATGGCAAACCAGAAATTATTCAGAAGTGAGAGATTAGGGCAAACCCCTGTATTTGATCCCTCCTAGGCTGGGTCACTATTTCAGCACGGAGAGCCACCACCTGTGGTGGCCGTGGCATGGCTACTGTTATCTTCTGTGATATTTAGATTAAGATATTAATAGAAGAAGCTCCCATTAGAAGAGGTCTGAAAACTAAAAATTAAAGTATATTGGAAGAAAATTTAATTAGAATCTTTTAGTTCATCAGAGGGCTGTGAAATGAGTGTGAATGAACTTACAGGGCTACAGAGACTTGTAGTTCCCGCAGGAATATGACTCCACAACTTTCCTTCAACATTTATAATGAAAACTCTGCTGCAAAAAAAAGTGTGATAAACCTAAATTGAACCAAAGCAGCATATCTAATTTTTACAGTCTAGTTACTGCTACTATCAAATATTCATTTCTCCCAACAAGCAGGTAACTATGGCAACAAACACACCATAGCTGTATGAAAAGGTGCCAAGAAACAAAAAAAAAAAAAAAAAGTGAAAATCTTTACCTTTATCTCAGTTTTTTTACTTTCTTTAAAATTACCAGCACAGCTATCAACTATTTAAAATATCTGCAAAGATTAATTTAGTAAAATATTATGAAGACACTGAACAACACAATGGGAAGGATCCCATTCCTCTCTGAAAACCGCAATCAAAAGTAATTTCCAATTAAAATACATCCTGACAAGAAGAAGAAAATTAATTTAAATTTTAGCTCTAGGACGAAAGGAGAACGAGCAACGTCATGTTTCATTTTCTTCAGCCTGTCACTTCAATTCTCTTTCGAAGAGGACTTGTTTTCAGATGATATAATTATAACCCTGAAACGGCAGTTTTAAATATACAAGACAGATGTTTATTAAGTTGAAATACATTTGGAATAAAATTTGCTATTTCTCTTTGTTATTTCTCTTTGCTGTGGAAGCAAAGGCTGGATTCTGGGCCTCTTCTCTGTTGCAGTTCCTTAAAGCTGGAATACTTCCCTGATTGTTAATGGAATTGTTTCCCATTTCAGAGACTGGAAGTCTCTGGCTATGGCACTACCACACATCTCACCTGCAGTGAGTGTTGCCTGGCCTAAATCTACTTTTAATGTTTGTGCAGGGCAATATCCCAATGTAAATACTACAGAGAAAAATTACGATGGCAAAGATGTTAAATTCTTATGCTGAAACCATCTCATCTAGGGCAGATTGTGGTCCAGGAGCTTTAAAATCATTAAATCAGCAATGTCAGGCAAAATATTCTAAAGTTATCCTATGTTGTTTGCCAAAAAAAGAGAAGTCACCGTTCATAAATGCTGCTCCCTGTGCCATCAGCCTACCAGGGTGAATTCATATTTCAGCATTTTAGATGCAGGTATCTATCTGGGGATGGTGGGATAATATGGCACAAACTTAAAGTGTTCACAAATCACTTTTCTGAGTGAGCAATATCTTCTCTTAAAAGCGATTTATCTCCGGTCCCCAAGGAGTCAGCTTATAGTTGTTCTGAAGGGAGAATGATGCTTTATGGATTTCCTCTCAAGGAAATAAAGTTTGCTTTAAAAGAGAGAAGAAAAAAAAAAAAAAGAAAGAAAAAAAGAAAGCCACAGCACAAGACAGATCGAGTTAAAGATGTCACAAGCGAACTGCAAAAAGCAATCAGCAAAACGGAGTCAGGGGCACAAACAGCAGCAGTGTGATCAGTGCCAGGGAACGCAGGATCCTCCAGCGAGGGGAAATCAATCACCTGGAGAGCTCCCACTGCGGCACCAACCAAGTACAGAACGGACAGAAGGAGCCAGGCCGGGCCCTCCGGGGGGAAGGGAACTTTGTGTCTGCACTGATCCACCACATAACTGAACGTCTTCATTTATGCCTTAGATTTGGAGCTCCTGAAGGGTTTAAATGTACGTAATGTGGGTGTAATGGACAACATTTACAGGTGAAAACAGACTCAGAGGCAGCCAATGTCTCTCTAGGATGTTCCAGCTGTATTTTAATTAAGACTTCAATTTTTGAAATTTGCTTAATATACAAAAATGAAAAACAATCAGGCAAAAAGTTCCATGAATGTATTACAAGTGGAGCAGCAGTGGATTCTCCAGTCCAAAGGAGAAGCAGAGGAGAATTTGATTAACATGACTCATTATATTTATTCACATTCTGCCTTCTCAAATTACCTTTTAATTGATGCACTGAGTATATAAACAGAAAACTAAAAATTAATGTTATCCATGTAGACTAAGAGGAGTTTATTTTAACCTTGAAGAGAGTTTTATAAAACTCTATAGTGCAGACTGAAAACTAAAAGTTGAACACATACACACGCATTTAATTAATGTTATTGTAATTAGATAGTCCAGCACAAAAGAGAGTTAAAACTGGGCAGAATTTGGAGAGAAAGAATTTTCCAGCTGATGGCATTAAGATACAATCTCCTACAAACCAGCATATTTTAAACAATTTTTGCTACATGCACACTAAAAATAGAAAGTAATAAGAAAACAGGAAAGATAAAAGAAAGTGAAAATAAAATGAGAAAGATGAGCCTGTGGCCTGATGACATTTGGGGAATCAAAAATAAAATCCCATTGGTGCTAGAGGAATTATCCCACAATAACACACTGGGAAACTGGAATTATCCTAGCAGAACTAAAAATAACCACATACATATTTGAAAATACCCTTTTCATGTTAAAAGAAAGATAAAAAATCAGATGAAGCACCTCTGGGGTAACTCTTGTAGAGTCCCAAGTACTCCAAGCTGCAACTCCACCAAGACTAAGCAATTATTCCTATAGTGACTTTGAAGTAATTCCATTTATTTTCAGTGCTAACTCTACTCGAGTCGTGCTGTTATAAACTGACCACTTCCAGATGTTTTCCCTTCTGCTCTCCTCAGGACTGAGCATTCTGGAAGTATCGATACTTGTTTTAAAAAGTCAAACTCTGAAGATAAAATAACCAAAAGTTTTGTTTCCGAGCATTAACTCGGCTACCCCGACACTACTTCTATAGCAGGAAGTTCACCTAGTCCAGAGAGCAAAAACTGTTTGGAAATGCGAAATTTGCAAGAAAGATTTGGATTAATCAATAGTGACTTAGTTCTACCTTTTGGAGTCACATTCCTCAGCCCCAAGCAAGGGCTGAAAAACATCACCAGTGAGAATCTTTCAGATTTTCCTCACCTTTTGGCTCTTCCCACCTCTCTCCCTGAGCTGAAACCACTGCCCCAACATCTACAAAACGCGTGGTACGTCCCCAGATTGGAATTTCTAAGTTTTACCATCTTCCATCACAGATGAGCTTTGAAGATCATCGTGCTCTTAGTTGTAGCAGAGTATGTGACAGCATTTAGCAATTAACCAGCTCTTCTGCAAAATCTCCAACGGGAGGCTTTTTTTATTCTAAGTACACCAGTTCTTTTCCCCTCTGAGCCATTTGTCACAGTGGGATTTTCACATCTCAACATCCATAAAGTCAATATTCCTCTCTTTTCTTTTTTTTAAATAAAGAAACTCTCACCAAAAAAGACAACATTTCCATTATCAGCCTCTATTCAAAATACGTGGGCAGCCGATATCATGTTTAGTGTCACTCTAAGTGCCTTGAAGATGATATTTTTTAAATCTCTCTGCAATACATCAGTGTCAGAGAAACTCAGAATGTTTGGATGAGTGACATTTCCAGGGGATCAGCAAACTATCTGCCACAGGAGGTAGTGATACCCAAACTCCTAACCCAAAACATTAAAGGGAGAATATAAATATTTTTTACTGAGGCCACAGAGAACTGTTGGCTTGAAAAGTCATATTCACATCTTGTGGAAAATAGGGAGATTTTCCAGGAAGCAAACCATGACAGTTAAAATGATGGCTGGAGCCATCAAAAGCTCAGAATTACCTGGTTTTCTCACTGGGGTGCATAACACACCAGGGGAATGAAAAGCCAGAAATTCACCTAAGAAACAAATCCAAGATCCTAATGAAGAACCAGGAATGCTCCTTCTTCCCTCCTTGCCAGAAGGAAACACAGGCAAAGCAAGAACAAAAAGATTCCTCTGTGAGGTATCCTGGGATTCCTTGGAGAGAAGGAAATGTCCTTGCAGAAGCTCTGCCTTTAAGTGGTTACTTACCCCACCTGCAAGCTCCAGGTTAAACGGTTTAACAAGGACATACAGCAATTATCCCAGATTATATTGGATGAAGTCATAAAGGAGCACCTACCCACGGATGTTGGCCAGCAGAGCTGCAGGAGCATCCCCCTGCAGGCTGTGATGACCAGAGGATTCTGCCTGCAAAGCTGTTTTCAACAAACCAGAGCTGAGGACTGCAACAGACACAGAGGTGCCAAGGCAGGGATTTGAGGGGATCTCCAGAGGGTTTGGCAGTTCAGTGGGAAAAGCAAATGCAAACCACAGAGTGCAAGCAGCAGCTTCTGCAGGGAGCTGTTCCCTTACAAAGAGCAAATGTCTTTGTTCATCCAAGGGTTTTCTGTTTTCCAGAGCAGGGATTCTTACGCATTGAGCCCCATGCTGGGAAGAGCCATGCAGTGATTTATCTGCCTCAGGACCTGGGGACTGCATTCCCTGCCCAGAAGGAGACAGGAACACTGTGCTGAAATGGCTCCCTGACATGATATGTTCATCCCTCACGGATTTTTACAGAAGAGAAACTCTGGTCCTGTTATTGTCAGATAATTTTCCTTTTATTTTTAAAATCTGACTATCAAGCTATGTGTTGAATTAAATGAAACTAGAAATTATCTCAACAACGTCATGAAAGATTTGTAGGAATTCTGCCACTACAGCTTCAAACAGATCAGATTTTTTTTAATGAACATGTTCTCTTATGTTCTCTCAACAGGAATTTTCCTGTTTGTAACCTGAATGGTATTACTCATATTTTGACATATAATTTTTACTTTTATTTCTCTTTTGCACAGCTTCTTTCAAGATTCGAGAATAGGTTAATGAGCTTTCTCATCAAAAACAGAATAGTAGTCAAACTAAGAATTACTGGTACACTAAGACTTTTTTCTTCACTGCAGACATTTAAGCCCAAATACTGAAAAGTTCATCACAAAATTAACTTCAAATATGATTTTACATCTCACTAAGAAGCACTTTCCATCTCTCTGTCCATTTTTCTGTAAGTAACATTATAATTGGAAGAATTCTTCTCCCCATTTCTCTACTTTTCTAATATTTCAGATATCATGAACCATGGAGTATTCTCCGAAAAGAGACCAAAGGCCCATGAGTTCTCCTCTGACTCAAGACCCTCTGCTCCTCACGTTTATAAGCATCAGAAACCAGAGTATGAGAAATGCATTAACCAAGGGAAAATGGTGAATACCTTGTTTATCTTGCATTTTAGGCAGAAAGAAATGAGATATTGCTATACATTCACTAAAACCCCTTAAACCATAGAAACTGAGGTTCAGCTCTAGAATTTACCATATTGCAAAACAAGTTAAAGGTGTGCAAGCGGGAATTCTGTCAGAGAAGACAAGACAAAATGATACAATTATTCCAACTCAGAGCTGATATGCTCCAAGGTATATGTTTTCTCACAATTGCTGTAAATATGAATATTTTAGAGGTTAATAGGAAGATCAAATGTGGAATGCATTTGCTGAAAAGATTAATATCTTTTCATTAAAAATGAGAGTGCACTGTTGGTTCAGCATTTGCATTTAGATCGAGTAGGTAATAAGTATATTGACTGCTTAAGACACCTATCTCCAAAATGGAAAACATGAATAAAAAGGGTGGTGTCCACATGCAGAGGTGGACAAGTTTTTTCTATTTTCCACTGCTAACGCCTCGGAGAAGTTCAGCCCTTTTAACTCGAGCGCTGTGATGTACTCATGGCGGCAGAGCTGGTTCACGCTGTAAAGAACATTTCTGCCCCTGCTGCACGCCGGCAGTGTGCAGGTGAATATGTATCAGTGGGCTGCTGCTGACGTGAGGAATTGCCCCCCACTGCAGAGCCATCCACCACGCACAGCCAGCAGCGGCGCTCGCTGGGCGTTACACGCTGCTTTTTGCTGTGGCTGTGGTTTAAATCTGAGAGCCTTTGGTTAAGAGGGAGGTTCAGCCAGCTGTCACAGGGTCGCAGAATAGGGTTGGGACCTATGGACATCGTCCAGTCCAACCCCCTGCGAAGGCAGGAATGTTGTTCCATTCAACCAGGAATGTGTCCAGGTGGGGTTGGGATGTCTCCAGAGGAGACTCCACACCCTCTCTCAGCAGCTGTTCCAGTGCTCTGCTCCCTCCAGGGAAAGTTCTTCCTCACGTTGAGGTGGAACTTGTGTTTTAGTTTATGGCCATCGCTCCTTGTCCTGCAGTGAACACCACCAAAAAGAGTCTGGGACCATTCTCCTGGCACCACCTTGGAAATATTTGTAAGGACTGATGGGATCCCCTCTCAGCCCTCCTTTCTCCAGACTAATCAGGCCCAGCTCACGCAGCCTCTCCTCATCAGAGAGATGATCCAGACCCCAAATCATCTTTGTTAATGTGAGCAGTTCACACAAACATGAGCACTGTGGGCTGATGTAACTCCAAGCTTCCCAGAGTCTGTGGCAAAAGGCTTTCAGCTCCATCTTCCCAAGCCATAAAGAGAGGAAAGGGTACATATGCTTCTAACACAGCAGATTGATGCACCGAGATCGCTTCAAATGGTCACAGAACACAACAGCTGCTTCCTGAGCTTGGGGAAGCACCCCAGTGTCAGCCTCGCTGCAGAGCACACATTTCACTGACCTCAGCCCAGCCCAGGCTCTCTCACAATCACAGAACACTCAAACCAGTTTCCTTGAGGTGTTTAAAAACACGTATGGCAGCACACAGATCAGCATGCAGCAGGCAGCTCAAACCATTTGTTAACTTTAACTCAAATTAAGCACAGCAGTTCCTATCAAAAGCAAAAGCAGGTTACTTCTCAAACTGTGAGAAGTAAATATTTCACTTAAGCAACTGCAGTGACAGCTTTCTTTCAGTACTTTAGTCATAAAATTTATACAAATCACAGTTACTTTCCCGTAGAGCAGAGGGGTCTGTAACACTTGCACAGCAGCATTGTGGGCAAGCAGAAAACCCAATTCCTGACCCATAAAGGAAATTTGAGAGTTGATTCTACAAGACCACAAGCATTTTCTTCACTTATGCACATGAGGAGCATTATTTTTCTCTCACTGCAGGGAAGTGTCACTTTGAACTGGAGTCTTCATCCCTGAAATTTAGGACATTTCCTCAAGGTTTCTTTCCAACTTCTTCCCCTCCTCCTGTTTTTTCTTGCTTTTTTACTCTCTTTCCCTGTTGTACTCTATTTCGTGTCATTTAGACCATATACTTTGATGGAGGGCATCCTTCTCCTCTGAATTTATGAATCAAAATGTATTCTCCAACAGATACCTGGAGGTATAATTTGCCCCCTAACACTCTTCAATCTTTATTACTGACACATTCAAGGATGCCTAACTCCCACAAGAAAAAAAAGAAAAAAACAACCCACATTAATCTTCAAAAACGTGTCCTTACCTGCCTTCTGAAAATGAAAATGGATGTTCTTTGAGAAATTACCTGAGTTTTGCTTTAAACCCCCAGGATCATGCACTTTTGGAAACAATTTTGAATCTAAAAAATTTATACAATAAAAATCTGCTGGTATATAAACACAAATCCTGCACTGTGCTGTTTCTTTGGAGGCAGGAGGCATTCCCTCCTCATCCTGCTGGGTGGAATCTGGGGGGTTCCTGCACACCCCTTCTGTGCAGACAGGACAGAAGGGCTTTTTTGTAGGCAACGCTCCACAATGGAAATAGCTCCAAAGCAACTCCATCACCCACCCCTGCCCCACCAAACACCCAGGCAGCTCCTAACAGGGAGCATCCCCATCTCCAAACTCCCCATTTAGCAGCAGACTTAATAAATGAGAGCCACAGAAAAAGAAATGGTGAAGAATTGTAGGACACTTAAAATTCTCTTCATCTTAAGCTGATCCTGAAAAGCTAGGATGCACAGTTGGGGCTGACCAGAGAAAAGTTAATTCTTTCTTTTCTTCTTTTAAATTTTGTTTTAAAAGTGTCTACTTGGAAATAATTTTTTTTTCCTGATAATACTTTAGAAATAAAAATATCCTTTAATTTTCATCTTTTAAAATTATTAACACAGATGTTTACTAATGCAAACTAAGAATCTCCCACCTATATAATTGGATTTAAAAACTGAGCTCTCTAGACGGCCAAACTTTATTTTACTTTGGTGTAAATACCTGTATTTTGATTCTTTGCTCTGGAACAACAATTTCTAGGCTTTGCCACAGATCCTTTTCTGAAAATGCTGAAGCATGGAGAAACAATATGGACTGTCCAGTATGTGCAAAACCTGCCAGATGTTTACCATCTCCACATCTCAGTCTCCCCCACTGGGCAAAACCTCCAGTCTCCTGTTCCCTCTGATGCACAAACATGAAATAAATCATACTTATAATGAAAAAAAAACCCACCAAAACCACCCCTCAAACAATTTATATTCTGCTAATTTGTCTTAAATGCAGTGGAGAGTTTCCCAAAAGCATCAAGGAGCGAGCAGCAGTAAATCTTACAGAGATGGAAAACAGCAGTAATTTTAGTCAGTGTTTAAAGATGCTTGGAAAGAGTTCATATAAACCTCTGGTGCATATACACATTAATAATGAAAAATAGTTTTCTCCATGTCCATCCTAGAGAAATTTTTTCTTTAATTCAGCTTCTTAATTGATGTCTAGGGCTACCACAATTTTAAAGAGCACACCTAGAATCACAGGCAGTTGACTCAATTAAAGGTTTAAGCAAAACCTAGGAAGGAGAAGCTGCAGGTCTGAACTGGAAATCCTGAATAATCAGACTCACCAGGACCAGCTTTTGCAGTGCCTGGACCGTGGAATTCCCCAGCACAATCTCCCTTTCCTCTCATCCCATGTACAAAGGCTCTGCGTACCTTCATGAGCTACACCTGCAAAAGCTGCTGGCTCAAACCCCAGTCCTCAAACAGGAGCAGCTGAGCTGCTCACCCTCCATTCTCTTTTCCACACAGTGGAAAACACAATGGAAAGGTTTTGCTGCTTCCTCTGTGCATCTACTACAGCACATTGTCCACTGAGATGCCAAGAAAAGCAAGATAAGAACTGCTGAGGCGAAACCATTCCTGTTTCCTGTTTACAAATTCTCCTTCATGAGGATTTTCTCCTCAGTCCCTAGTTTGTGTCCTCTGGTGTTTCACACCTTCCAGCAAGGCTTTCAGGGGAAAGAACATTTCTTCCTCCCGGTGTTTCTACAACACATTTCATGCAAGACTGTGACAAGGAGCCAAAACATTTGAGATTTACACGGGTTCCAAATAATAAGGCATTAATACCAGCTGCTATCCTGCAGAGGAATGGCACAGGGTACGTCCTCCAGCCCAACTCCTTTCCAGAAAGCCACTAATCCAAGCCTGGTGATGTGCAGACACCTTATCCCCCAAGCAGAATCAGTCCAGAATCAGTCCAGAAGAAATGTCTGAATCCAGTCAGACATTTCTTCCTCCTCAACTACTCAGACATTTCCTCCTCCACGTTTTACTCTCCTCTGTCCCCACCTCCGACAGACAATTTTTTACAATAATTCAATTTCATGAGCAACACAGAAATGCATGAGAGTTATTTATATAACATCAAGACTAAGTTGGTAGCCACATTTTTTTTTTTCAAAATAAAATCATTAGGCTGCTTGTCTATAAAAGCTGCAATTATGGTTAAAAATAGAAGATGTACATCTTTGACCATGAATGGCAACTCCACAGATCTGAAAAAGGAGGCCTGACCACCAGTTTCTACTCAAGACATATAAACAGGAAGGGGGAGAAGAGGCTGAGCCCACAAAGATGACAGACAGCACAGAGCATCTGAAAAATAGAAAACATCTTTTTTCCCAGGCCTTTCCCCTCACAAGACAATGTGAGACTGGATTTTAACTGCAGATAATCCTTTGTTTGAGTGTTAGAATTGTACACAGCCCTACCTTTTCAGTGTAAGCCACTCGGATTTGGAACAACAGCAACAAAAATTACCCTGGAGTTTCAACAAGATCACACCCTGTCATGTCACCCTCAAAGTAAAGGCATTGAATGATTATCATTAAAAATCATGAGGAATTCAGATCCTGCTTTCAGGATACACTACCCAGCCATAACACCCATTCGACTGAGGCCAGGTTTCTTGCACAGAGACAGCATCATTATTTCATGAATCACCAGTGACCTTTGGAAGGCACTGAGAAAAGCAGCCATGTGCATTCCGTTCCATCGATTTTCTAATTTTGAGTAAATTGGTTTAATCTGGGGAATGGTTATCTATGAGGAATAAAAATACCTAAAACTGTCTTTAAAAAATAGTAAAAAAGCTTTTGAACTGAAACAATGAATTTAGAAGGGAAACTTGAGGGGAGAAAAGGTAGTGATTGTATAAACCTTAACCTGGGCACCATTCTGTGGCCAGGCACCCAAATATGAAAAAAATTAGAATCTCTCTGAACTTAAAAACACAGACCTACAGGCCCAGACCTTTGTTTTACCCTTAGTTATAGTGCACTGTGTGGAATCTGTGCCTGGTTTACCCATGCAATGTTTGCTGTTGGAAAAGCCTGTAGAAAACCTACCCACCTAGAAAGGGAAGTGTATGGGCAGCATTTTCATCTGGTTAAAATGAAAAATAATGTGCTGAATATGGAGAACACTGGACAGTCCTGAATCTAACCAGCTTAGAAGACAAGCTCAGTGACTCAGCACATGCCTGAAACATCCTGCAAGAAAAGAATTTTGATGTCTCCAGGAATCTAAGAGCACCCAGGGCTACCTGATGAAAGGAAACGGTGATTTATAAAGTAACTGTTTAGGGTCATCATTGTATTGGGGCCAAGATTTTATATATTCTGGTATCCAAACCTTTGGAATAACAGATTAGTGCTACTTTATTATCTTCTGAACATGAAATGATCACACCTAAGATCTCTTTGCTAGCAATTTATGCTCTCAATGTTAATGATCTGTTGCAAGCACAGATTTTGGCACTATGGTAATTCACCTTAAAGCCACCTGAGGATTACCTGTTCCTTTCCTACCCCTTTTTATACTTTCTTTTTTTGGCTATGGGCTACCAGGTTAATGAGTTCATTAAGTCCACTCTTAAAACTATTCTAGGAAAGGATATAGAGCACTAAACTAATAATCTCAGAGTGAGCTGTATGCACAATTAGCTTTGGGTATCAATTAGTAACTCTAAGTTGAACTCCATTTAATCCTGAGATCTTCTCTCTCACCACCCAACACTAAATGTCTTCAGCAGAAATTATGAACTACTGGATTTACAAACACTGATCAGAGCTTAGAACTTCTTAGGTCCAAGGAAGAAATTAATAAAACTATTAAAAGACTCCTCTAAACTGAGCCAAATCCCCACACAACAACACTCAGAACCTCATCTCACACCCCAGAAGAAGATCAAGGCACAACCATTAAAATGCGAGACTGGAGATAGGAAAGCGCTCACTCACCTCCCGGTCCAGCAGCGCAGGGGACACCACTGTGACAATATCTCCCTTCTCTGGGTCGATGTAGAACATGTTTGGGGAGGGTTTGGTGGGGGTCTGTTTGAGGATGTTGTAGCGCAGGAGGGCATTGTCCGTGCTGGCGTCGTCGGCGTCGAACGCTGCCATGCGCATCACGGTGGTTCCTGGGGAGAGGGGCACACACAGCAGGCACTGAGCAAAAACCTCTCCAACTGAGCTGCCTCCACCTGGGACAGCCACGTGCGACCAATCTGTAAGTACCTCATCAACACCACTGACTAGTTCCACCTGATATTTGTGTTCAGATTATCTGTACCTGTTACTCAGCCAGCAGAAGCTTTGTGTGCTCCAACACAAATTCCCCGTATCTCTGTGCTTTGAAGCCATCCATATTAATTGCATTTCATTAAATGAACTACAGGTGTATCTCTTTCACTTTAGATTCTGCAGGCAGAAAGTCCACAGATGGCTACAATGAAAACAACACTGAAATAACAGGAAGGTCTCTATTTGCACTGTAAAGAATTGTAGTTCAAAATTTATCGTATGTAATTTCTGTCAATAAGAAATTTTGTAATTATTAAAGTCTACATTATTCTGGTTTCAATTTTCACAAATTTATGAGCTTATTTTATCCACCTCAATAAGCCCCCCATCTCTCCTGCCCCACTGTCCTTCCAGTGCTGAAGGTTTCTCTGACAGGAAATTCCCTGAGCACACAGTTCTGCTGCAGAGTGCAATAAGGGAAATGTCGCTGCCTGCACAGATTCCTAAATGCTGTGCAGAGGGAAAACCTCACTCTGCTTCTTTATCGCAGTTAATAGAGAGAGGACTGAGCTGCTGCCAGTCCTGTGCTTAGCAAGGGGAGCACATCCTGCATCCTTGGATCAAGGCTTTTCCTCTCCCCCAGACAGGCAGCCCAGAGGCTGACACAGCCTGAAAATTCTGTCACAGCTTTGTACAGTAGTCTGAGAAACAAAGAAAGGGTCTAAGGAGACACCTGGGCTGAACTGTGAGATCGTCACCCCTTGACCAACATTATTTCTTCATCGGTTCATTTATAATTGTAAACAGAAGCATTAGTTTGAAAAGCAATCTAACTAAATAACTCATGGTCCCAGCAAGATTAAATATTTCTGGTAATATTGAGCTGAAGACAGAATGAGATTCAACCAAATAACAAAAAAGTCATCATCAAGACAATAAATTCATTTCAGTAGTGAATCAAAGTTAAGTAACAGACTATTGCAAGACACTGGCAAACTTTATAAAATAAGGAATCCCCAACTGAAGCAATTTATCAGATTCTATGATTTACACAACTTCCATTGAAGTAACTTCTCACTGACACCATTATCCCCTCTGTGAATCAGAGTGTCAGACTCATAATTCTCTGTTACAGATTAATTCCTCTTTGGGAACTCACCTTTTCTTTTCCCCACAGACTGGGCAAATATTATTTTAAACTATCATGATCGAAACATTTGAAATACAGCGTTTTCACTTCTTAATAGATCTGTAAGACCACATGATCTGTTTTCAGTATTCAGAGAGACTTGTGGCAAAATGACTACAAGAGGTTAAAACCTGATACAGGCAAGGCCTAAGACATTAAGTTGGAAGTGCCTCAATAACAGAAATATGTATCATTCATGTACACTGAGCTTATTTTCTTTCTGAAGGTCTTGGATTTAAAAAACCAAATAAAAACGAAATATTGTGGTAAAAATAAAAACAAACCCAGTCTCATTTATAGGCTGATATAACAACTGTCTGTTCACCGTTAAACAAACTCAACTTGTTTAGACACATATCTTCTTTTTTTTTCCCTTTTGCTGTCGTTCCCAAAGTGTTGCTTCCTGTAGTGACCTTGAATATAAGCTCTCAGAGGTTTTGTTTCATTGCTGCTTCAGGCAGAGTTATCCCCTTGAGAAAAATAACAGAGATCTGACAGCATGTTGGTTTTATTCACCAGTGATTAAAGGTCAGACAGCTCAAAAAGAAGCTTACCACTGGATACCATGGCATGTTTTCCAGCATTACATTATGATCCCAGCTCTGATATTTTCACCTACTTAGTGTGAGATTGATTCAGAAGAAAAGAGAGAAAAGAGCTGCTTTCTTTTTTGAAGAATGAAGATTCACCCTCTTTTGACAAGTACAGCACAATCTGCTGTTTTTAGAAATTTATCGCATTTTTGACAAGATTTTTTTTATATTAATGTTAGATAATGTGTTTCACAAGGGTCTCCTAATCACAAGGTTTCAGAGAAATAAATAAGGACTAAGCCAAATCTTCAAGGAGTCTTAAAGAGTGCCCAAGTTCATGTGAAACTCAGTGGGTTTCAGTACACAATGGTTTCCTGAAGAATGCGCTTCAGTAAGATGCCATACTCAATTAGAGTAGACAACATTTTGAATGAAGACACAGATGCTTTTATTATTAATCTATCAGATGAGTTGATGCTCAGAAGAGATTTAGAAACTTATTACAATATATATTCAAGTAGAAATCCTATTTATATAGTTGTCCTACTGCAATATTTCCGATGATAAGACAGTTGAAGGCACATGCAAATTTTAAGATCTGATGTAAATCCCCTAATCTCTCGTTACTCTGGCACAGAACTAGCTTAACACAATGGCTGAATCAGATTCTGATTTGCCAGCTGCAGTTCTTTAACCTTTCAACCCACTAGACATTATCTTGTTCCCTGCAATCATTCCTTTGGTGCATACAGATAAGAATTCCAGCAAATCAGATGAGTAGAATTTTACATCCATTTTGCATAGAGATGCCAGCTCCAGGAGGAAAGCTGGAGAGAATTAGATCCACTTTCTTTGCTTCTTCTCTCAAAAGTTTTGAGGTTTTGGTTTCTGGCTACCATCAAAGTGGCATTTAAATTTAATTTTAAAGTTATTCTATTCTCACAAGTTCTCATTACGTGTAAAAACTCATATCAAATGTAGGGTTGTCCTTAGATGTTGTTATGTATTAGTACAGCCTGTGTCTGGTTTTCGTTTGGGAACCCATACTGAAAACTACACCCCTATGTGCTTCATATTTGTGGCTGATGCCTCAAAAATCACAAGAGCTTTAATCCAGCAGCTAAAATATATACCTGGAACCCTTTGGAGAACTCCAATAGCTACATTTCCAGGGAAGACATTCCCTATCCTAACTGAGGTGTCGAGAGAGAGAGAGCACAACTAACTGGGAGTGGACCACCACAAAAGATGATATTTATATAGAGATCTCCTTCTTAAAAATATAGTGACCCAAATGTATGTTTTGAAAGGCTCTGCAGCAAGCATCCAGGCCAAAAGAGCTTCATTCAAGATGCACACTTCCTCAATATTTCTCCTTCATCATAAACTTTTATTCTTCATAAAAGATTCATTTCCCCAGGCCCATAAACTGACTGCATCTAATTCCGTGTCATTTTACAAATACTTCCATTCCTGGCATCAATCAAATGCAGCTGGCTTTCAAACCACAAAACAACAGCTTGCTACATTATCATGTTAAACAAAATATATTAACTTATCGGGCTGGGGAAGGAATGTCTGCAAAATCAGCAACTTCTTCGTCGTGCTGATGACACACAGACATCCGTGGAGGAAACTCTCCCAGGAAAGGTGCAGTTGTGTCTTGGTGTGCCTCAATATTCAGGGTGTATTTGTCACACTCTCTGGGCAGAATCACTCACAATTCCCAGGATCAGTCAGAACCTCCCACTGCACCTCCCAGAATTCCTCATTGGTCAGACACAGATCCCACTCCCAGGCCATTGCTCCAGAGGCTGCAGTTATCAATGTGTTATTTGAAAATACTGGCAAAATGTCCCCTTAGGCACCAAGAAGTAAAATATAACATATGCAGCTTTGGAGTGATTGGAACAGATGGCTTCTTGGGAAAAATCTCTTTAGCATTTTGTTAATAACCTCTTAATAACCTATCTCACTCTCTTTTTTCTCTTCTCTTTTCTTTTCTTTTTTCTTTTCTTTTCTTTTCTTTGCTTTGCTTTTATTTTCTTTCCTTTTCTTTCCTTTTTTCTGTCAAGATGCCAAGAGAACATTACTACTAAACTTTTATTTATTTACTGTATGCAGCTGCTGGGTTTAAAAGAAGGACTGGACAGGAGTGGAAGTGAGGCTTATCTCTAGCCTGCTAAAATGTGAACAAGTGTCTGAAACTTAAAGCCTTAAGAGGAGACTGAATTTGAAGACCAACAATAAAATCTCAGCAATAAAAAAACCTAAGAATTGAAGAGTTTTTAACTTTATGAGAGCTACAGAGGTAAAAAACTTCACAGTGGAGTTTTCTTGTGTGATTTTCATTCTTTCTGTGTGTCTCCACTGTTCAGTACATTAAATGTTTTCTGTGTGTGTTACAGAAAGGGAGGGGCCTGTTCTCCTAATTAACATGACTGCACTGAAGAGCTGTGTTTCCACCTCCTCCACAAGCTCAGCTGTGCCTCTGTATGTGATAACAATCAGTTGCACAATGATATATTTTCCAAAGTACAGATATTTTAACCCAAGAAGGAGAAAAAAGAGTGAAAATTGGGATAAAGAAGGAAGAAATCAAGAGGGTTACCCATAACTCTAGAGGCCAACTTTCAGCGACTGGAACAAAGGAGGAAGCCCTCCTGACTATGTTCTCATCATAACTTGACATGTTTGATTGTCATTTTGTACTTTAAGACAAAAAACCCAGGGGAGCAAAACAAATATAAGAGGAAAGGTCTGTTATGGTTCCAGTCAAGGGCATTTGAATTGCAATTATTTGTGTTACGGAAAATTTGAAGTCATTGCTCAATAAAGACATTTAGTAAGAATTACTGAGTTCCGACTTTTAGCATATCTTATATTTGTACAGGGCAATAATTTTCTACCCTGTAGGACTTCTCCATGTTCTCTATTTAGATGTCTGGCAAGTTCTTATTAAAATCAGATTAGCTGAGCAGTACTCTGGGAATGCCCCTGTACTGCAGTCAGCAGGTCTGGAGAGGTGAGCTGGTGAACTGTGGAATGAATAATAAACAAACTTCTCCCGGTACACAAAAGAAACTTCAGTAATATTAAGTAGAGATGAAGAACTGTCAAGAATTGTTGCTATCTATAGAGAGCTAATGCAGTCAGAAGCATATAAACTGAGTAAGAAATAATGCGACGTTCCCAGCTGAATGTTATGACAGAACAGAGAAGATGTATGGGCAGGTCAACCTTTAGCAATACTGGTATTTAACCTTTTTTCCCATGAGCAGCACAGTTGTTTTGGCAGAATGAATTATTCACTCCTGGGATGTTTGGAACATGACTTATACACAGTCCTGTCCCCAGCCACACTGCAGCCACTGTCACATTGTGAGAACAACGTGAAGAGCTCTCAGGTATTCTCTGCTCCAGGCCAGACACTGATATATGAAATGTCAGTAAGGGAATTTGCATTAGCTGGAGTTATGTGACATGGATCTTACTTTGGTGTGTTGTATTTTTTCTACACTGCTGTGGATGTTTCCTTCTTTAGGGTAAAATTGTGTGGTGAAAATATGGAAAGTTGTTAGCCCCACCAAGGATTCCCAAATTGTGTTTATTGTCCGTACACGCCAGGTTATGACATTTTGTGGTAGCATATTCATACTGAAATGTGTGCTCTATTTTGTGCAGATATAAGAAATTGTGAAGAATGTAATTTATCCTTTCAGAATACCAAGATGTGCTGCACAGATTTTGTGTTGTACAAAACTCATGATCCCCAAACAAGATAACTTACATTTTAGACCCTGTGCATCTTCCCACATACAAAGGAGAAAAAAAAGATTAAAAAAAATGCATGAGGACTTTTGTCTTATAGATTACAGATAGTATGAAACAGGTATTTGCATGAGGAGTAAAATCAGTGAGGTCTAATTTCCTATCTAGTACTGCCCAAAAGCTGAATGGATAAGATTATGTCTTTTAGAGGGATCACAAAAACAGACCTGCTACAGCTCTGCCCTCCCCTTAACAATTCCCCCAGTTCTACTCAATATCGCTATTTCCCCTTCAACCCTTCCTTGCTCAGCCAAGGGGAATCCTTCACACTTGTTCATTTACAGCCTCTCCACATGGACTGGGAATCGCTAGTTTAGTGAAAGAGGACTTAAGATAATGGAGATGCAGCTGAAAAAAACAATATCCTTCCTCCAGATATGAACAGGCTGCAGGTTTAAGCAAATCACCAAAGATTTTTTCTTTAACAGGATTCTTCCTAAGTGAAAATGTCACACTCTTGTGCCTGTTTCCCTTGTGACCAGCGAAGTTTATTAAGGAAAGGCATGAATTACTTCTTGGATCACAACCATAAGCTATAAAACGTCCCACTGTTCTAATATTCTAAGTGCCAATTCATAACACAATCTTATATGTCAGATCACATAATTCATAAAGCAATATAACACATTCTCTTGAAGTAAATGGTTTAATGTAAATGATGATATGCATTGAACATCTCGCAGCAGGAGAACATGACAGAGCAGTGATTTATGTGTGAAAGAATATCTATTCAACATACAAAGAGCAAGATTCAGCCCCAGGCATACTCAGAAAACACAAAGGGCCTACATTCTCTCTGGAGTTGAACTAGCTCTAGAAATCAATCACAAAAATCACAGCAAATAGAGACTAGATGAGACATTTAAGCATCATTTAAGTCAGCCCTGTAAAAACAAGGCAGGACCATTCTCAACAAGATACACAAGCATATTGGCTTCCTTGCTGAAAAGCTCACACGGAGAAATTTCCGGAATCCGTGGGTAACTTATCACCACAAGTGCATTTGGCCAACGCTGCAGAAAGGCACCCCCGACCCCAAGAGGAGTTTGGTCAATGCCAGCTGAACTCCAGCTCACTGCTGCGCCAGGGGAGGTGGAGGGTGCTGAGCTCTTCCTTCCCCTTCTATAAAACTATCAGAGGTAAAACGCCCAAACCTCGACACCTCCTGCCCAAAGTGCCTTGCTCAGTCCCTGAGCCCTTCGATCTGCACTGCCCAACAGCTGAAACATTTTGTCAGAGAGGCTTCCAGCTCTCGTGATGCACCGTGCTGTTTTCCCAGTTCCCATGCAGAGCTGGAATTGCCTGCAATCATTCAAATTTGATTTCAGGCGTGTACAAGCTGTTTAAATGCAGATGCAAACTTTATAGTCAAGGGCAAGCAGAGAGCTTACTAAAAATATGTATTCTGCACTTATCTCTGTTTTATAATCCAAATGTTTTCTTTTAGCTTTTCTTTACCTTTCCTCAATAGTTTCCCATTCTTTACCCTTCCCTGTTTATCTGGGTGGTATAGTTCTGGCCAGAGCAATGCACATTGCTAATAGACAGCAATTTTTAAAGTAATACAAATAAATAAAGCCTGATGTAAATTCATATCCAGAAATACCCATGAGAAATTACACCTTGAGTGTGGTAGAAAGCTTCCCCTAAACTTCATGACAGAAAATAAACCAGGCAAAATTAGATTAATCATTTAACTTTCTCCCCCGAAAAAAGAAGCTAATATCCAGTTTCTCCCAGACTCTAAGCAGGGTGGCATTCTTAATCAAGATAAATGTAGAAAAGAAAATAGAGGTTTCAGAGACTTCACTTATGTTAGTAAAAAAGGATTGACAATTGTTTGCATTCTGAACTTCTGGGAGAGAACTGGCCATCTTTCACTTCAAAGCCACTTTTACCTTGTCTCCACCCAGGCCTGTCAAACAGAATTAGAATTCTGAGTATTTACAGGAATGGCAACAAAACCAAGAACAGGCTCTTCTCTTAGCCCTTATTAAACAAAACCCTGCTGATCACTGGGAACCCAGTTCACATCCATCAGTCCAGGAACCACTCTGAATTTGGACACCAAACAGCAGTTCCCAGTTCTTGGTAAACAGCCCAGGTATATCTTATCCCCCAACCCTTTCAGAGCAGCAGCGTCCTTTGGAAAGGAAACTTGGGGGCACTGGTAGGGAGGGAACAGCAGTGTGTTCTAAATCAGGAGTATATTAAAATCTAATAATGCTTTGATAATGAAAATGAGAAAAATATTTTTCCTTTCATTCCAATGACAAATTATTCCAAATTGGAAAAAACCTTCAAAACAAAACACTGTAATGTATGGACACTGACTATTTTTTAAAAAGACTAAAGATTGCAGTCAGTGAGAAGTGGGTAAGAAGCCCAGGCTACACTCTCTGTGTGTGTATTCTGCATCAGGACTTGTTCCAGAACAACGATCTCCAGAAATGGAGAGATTTTTCTAAGAAGGGAACATTTTCACAGATTTCAATAATCTTTTGATCAGGGCCACACTCACAGATGGAAGGTCTCATTCCATAAATTACCTGCTTTTGTAAAGGAATTGACTGACTTCGTACAGCTACAAGAAAGGCAGCAATTACACTGCCCTGTCTCAGCGGGCTTTAATCAAAACCACGTCATTACTTCACAGAAATCACTTTGCACTATTCTATGTCCAAGTAAGGTACCCTGGCATCCTTCCTGATTAAAAAGTAATAATATTACCTTTTAAAAAGACCTCTTAGTGCAAGGTCAATCTTCCCTGATTGGAAGTGCTTGTGGGGAGAGTGGGCCAGAATTTCTGTTGATCAAATTCAGCCTAGCACTACTAAAGCAGAGATTTATCTTAGGTGAGGCTGTGGAATGCAGGATTGACCTTGAAGGTCTGTATTAAGTATACACAACATTACATTGCATTATTCACTTTTTACCTCCCTAATTTCTCACTTGAATATATGTGAAATGAAAGAGAAAACAAAAGGATGATCTGTGCCTTTTTTTTGTGCTTCTACATTAGAGCCTTTGCCTTCTTGCCACCAGCAACTTACACAAGTATCCAACTTTTCATATGGATGCAGGATTATGAATTTACAGCACCATAGACTTCATCAGTCACTGCACCTTGGTAGTTCTCATCTTTACTCTTTGCCTGTTAACTGATATGAACTGGCTGTGCTTTAATCTCAAATTACAAAGTGGAAATAGAATTGAAACACCCAGCCCTGTTACCCCTGAGTCTGTCACTGGGAATCTCTCCTTCTACATCAATCCAAAATTAACCCACATAAGCTGAGGGTGCTTCAATATTATAAAAGCAGGGCTAATGAAAGAAGAATCAGATGTCCTAAGGAGGAGGCAAATCATCTCACATGTCTTCTATCTTCCTCTGCAGGAACCAGAGCACACACTTAATTCTGATGTATTATTTCATCTCTGTATTGATTTCATCGTCGAGTCCCAGCCATTTGATCTATTAAACATCTGAGAGTTTTTATCTGAGGAATAAGTGTTTTCATCATAATACAGGATCTTCTTAGGTGAGTTTTGTTTTGCTTTCCCCTCTTCTGCAGCTGAACTCCTGGATAAATTATTTGGTTGGTCTCACAGTGTCTGCCCTGTTGAGCTTATTTAAATTCATCCTGCCTGAGCAATATTTCACAATGGACTTCACTGCTGGACCCAATAAATAAACTGGGCAACTACTCCCTGTTCTTCATTCAGAGGATTGCATTAAGTCCATTGCACTTTTCTGGATAAATCATATCACAGATGCAGTAACTCCTATTAAAGTCACAAACAGAAGTGGAATGTTTGATTTTAAGGTCTCAAAGTAAGCATGGAACAAATCCTTACAGAGGATATCCTTAAAAAGGATTCGTTCTTCCCCCATGTATGCTCCTGAACTAAGTTCAACAGCTTCCCACTGTAAAGGAGTCCACAGGAGGAAGGATAAACACCCTCAGTTGTTCTGGGAACCTGCACTTCAGATTGGTCAGCCTTTCCATCAAGTCCGTACAGCTCATTGCCTAAGAGCAATCCAGGATAACAGAAGATGGAATTGTTTTCAGGCCTTTTCCCCATCTTGAGATTGAAGTATCTGCACATAGAAATCTTTGCAGCCCTTCTTCAAATCTTTGCAGACCTTCTTCATAATTTTTGGTTAAATTATGCTTTAAAGCCACTGATAGCTGAATCGAATAAAAGATTCAGATGCTGCAAGAGTGTGCTCTGTGATTTTAAAACAGGCCTTTGAAATTGTCTTATATAAATCACAGGTTTCAAAACTATCCGTATTTGGAACAAGAATACATTTTGGGGTATGGGATAAATATTTTCAGTAGGGATTCTTTTTTGAATTAAGTCATTAATTAAATCACTTAGTTCAGCAAATGTGATTAATTTCACTCAGTTACAGCCATTTTAGGCTCAGATATCCAGTCTTTTAGGTGTTTTAATAGTCACTGGAGAGGGACTGGCAATTTTGGATGCAGTTCATCCCATTCTAAAGGGAAAGGTGAGATAAAGCATCTTTAGAAGTGGTTCATTCTGGATGAAATCTAACTCTGAAAAGATGCCAAACTCCAGGGCACTTAAAAGACGTGTTACACTTCTATTAACTCTGCCCATTACTACAGATGTGGAAAGTAGGGTTAGAACTAAATGGTTCTGCTGTACTTCTGTCCTGGTACCACAGGCTCCAGAACCCTTTCTCTCCCCATCTCATGACTGCTGAGGGCTGAAGGGATCTTTGTGCTGCACAACTTTACAGCCTCCACTGGCACCTGACCCCTGCTAATCCCTGCAAGGATTAAGAGCATCCCTGGTTTTACTCCCTTAGAATTGATGCATCATGTTGGGAAGGGACTTTAAGCAACAAATCAAGTTATTTTAACTCTGTGTGTAATTGATTTAGTACTGAAAGGGCTACATTATGTCCCTGAAAAGAAAATATGAGCATGGAAAAGCTTCTGTACGTCATAAACCATCTAAATATTGACTATGAAACTCCTTAATGTAAAATTAATAATTAAGCACAGAACAGGTCACAATATTTCACTGCCAGCAACTGGATACTTAGAGATCATAAAGATTTGTGCAGCTGTGGGCAAATATGGTGTCATTAAGTCACAGGCTTGCTCAAGTACATTTATACTTTATAAATGCTCATATTCCTTCTTAGGCAAAAAAACAAGCATCAGTCAGTGTCAAATCGTCCTAAGAAAGGAGACCCAGAAGGAGATTTCAAATTTGCAAACTTCTGCTTTTCCATCAGGTACTTTTCCACAGCCCTCAGCCTGAACACACTTAAAATTCAAGATTTCAACTCAGGACTTCAATGAAATCTTGTCTCCTGGGGAAGAAGGTGGGTCTGGCCTGTGTAAGAGATGCCCTGGATGGAGCCATGACAGGTGAATGTCCATTCCGCCCATCCCCTTTCCCTGCTTGAAATAGACTGAAAGGCAAACAGGACTTGGGAGCAGACACAGGTGGTCCTGCCTTCAGCTCCCACTTGATATTTGCCCTCACAATTTCCAGTGCTGAAAATATCCATAACAATATATCACAAAGGCGATCTGTAAACATCATTTATCAAATGCATTCATAGAGCTTCCCCTCAGCCTCAGTTCTTTCGTAATTTTGAGTGGAGCCCTGGTTCAAGGTCTATGGAAGAATGAAAATTCCAAATGATATCAACCTTCAGTCAATCCCTGAGAGCTTGAGTGGGTTTCTTCCACGCAAAACTTCAGTTAAAAAATCGAGTAAGAAATATTTTACTTCAAACCCTTTGTGTTGCTGGGATTTATTTGTTTATTTTCCCAATAACTTGTATGAAATCCTACTTTTTAGGGATGTGAGCTGTAAATCTCCCCCCACAGTCAACAAGGGCAGCAGCTGAGTCACAGTTTTTGTCTCTGAGGTGTCTGCTGATGCCCTCCCTGCCACTGCCACACACTTCACAACTGGATGAGATCATCAGTAAATTGTTACACATGATATTTATATAAACAAAGGGTTGAGGATCACAGAATTCCCACTACAGCTATATTATAAATTCTATGACTTTTGGCAAGACCAGTGACTTCCAAACCCCATCCCGAACTTAATATCCACTAAAGAAAAAAAAACAAAAAACCAAGCAAACAAAATTCGTATAAAATTTGATATCTTTACATTACAATTAGTTTATGTCTGTTTATCTGCAGCAAAACCCCTATGACAGCTATAAATGAGCCACACTGATTTGTATCTATGGATTACGTGTCACACTGGAAAAACTGTAGCTTAAATCATAGATCCACGGCAGATCTGGAAAGCCTGAGAGGAAAGAGGCACTCCAATAACAGGTACCAATGTCAAATGAAGTTATTCTGTATTTTTATAGCATTACCAGAAAGATGCATTAAATAACTGCAAAATTTTTTTTTCTGGGAGCTCACTTAGCTTTAGATCCAAACGTTCTGCTTTAAAGAGAGAAGAGTTTGTGATTTCAGTCACTTCCACGCCACCTAAGAAGTGACCCACGGATACCAATCCCAGTAGATTTCTCTCAAGCACATTGTATTTTCTGTACATTTCTACTTTAACAGCCAGATCTGACAATGATCTTCTTTGCACTGAATATATCTGTTGACACAGTACAACTACAAATTAAACCAAATGGGTAATTTGCTAAAGCAAATAAAAGATGGCACGTTTTACAAGTTTCCCACTTACACAGAATACCAGCATAGTTTAAAAAATGAAAAGAAAAAACCCCAGCTGTGTGTATCCATGCAAGCACTGACTTTTAAAACTGCAAGACTGGTGGCAAGTTGGTTGTGTTGTCAAAAACACGGAAATACAGGTGCCAATAGCACTGTGAAAAAAATTGAGGTAGGAGTAGGATGTTCTTAAAGAAATTAATCTCTGCAGATGTCAGACATGATCTCTTCTGTATATATTTTGGGAATTTTTCAGACTTTCCCTGGTTAATAACTTTTTGTATGTATTAAAATACACATAAATATTAACCCCAAAGAGAATATATTTATTAATACACATTAAGACTTTGTAGAGAAGTATAGAGATATCTCTCTATATCAGATACCAGGGATATTTTCTGTCCTCGAAGTGATCATGGTTTAAGACTAAGTTTTACTTGAAACTCTAGATGTGTTCAGATATCTTGTTAAAAAACCTCTATGACTGAAAAATCTCTACTGTTCCATATGGTTTTTGTATTTAACAAATAAACCACTTGTGCCTTCAGAGGCTGCCATTCTCTCAGTTCCCTGTACCATGAAATACTGTGATCTCCTAAGCAGTATTTTATTTATTTGTCAAATATGACAATTACAAACTGGTTATTCTGATGTTTTGCATACAATATGACACAAAGCTGTTGCTAGCTGAATAAATAAACTACATATACCCTACAGGAATAGGTTCACTCTGGTGCCTGGAATGCAGTCTGAGCCAAAATTCCCTCCTTTGGTTGGGAATCTGCTGGGTGCTGGGGCAGGAAATGAGAGAGTTTTGCCAGAAGCACTCTTCACACCTGGGCTCTGCACTAAATAAAATGAAAAGTGGTGCCATTCTCTGCTTAGATTTTGTTCATAAATCACTTCTTTCTTTTGCGAAATTAGGAGGTAGTAGAAGCGGCAGAAAAGCACCACTGAAGTTTTTATTCCAATTTAGCAATCTTAGCAGCAGTTCAGGATATCATTCAGCAGCATCCCACTTGCAGAACGACCTGGTTATGCTAATTTCAGAGGGGTTTTAGCACATTTAGATGCAGGAAATAAATTGATGAATGTTCTGTGCCATATCAGTTGTGGAATCTCCTGTGTGTATTGCTGGAGCTCCAGACACAAACACTTGCTTCTGCTTCCAAACAATAACGTTCCTGTGCTCAGGAAGAAGGTTGTATCCTGAATAATGCAGTGTAATTGAATGGGTTGCTACAGTTGGCTTCCAAAAATCTTCTTTTTAAACTAATGCTTTGTTCACTGACGTGCCAAGGTCTGGGCAGTGGATAAAAATGCCTGTGTGAGACATCATGAAGGTGTTGTTCCACCAGGATTTGAGTGGAAATGTTGCAAAGTGGCCCCAGTATCTAGGAATTGGAAAGCAATTAGCACAAAAAGCAGTTAGGAACATTTTTCATTCTCTGTTTTTGTGACTGGACCTAAAGCAGGGAGATCTATGTACAAACGCACAAATTGCATTATAAATTAACCATGCTACAGATGTTTATAAGCCATAATTAAAATCAACCCAGTGACCATCAATTAAACATTTATGACAGATTTATTCAAAACTAGTTAACCATTTATAAGGCACTTACATGGAAACAGAGTATAAATGATGAGTTTCAATTTTCTGGGCAAACTTTAAAAAACACTTTCATTTCATCCTCTGTCCTGGTTACTGCATGTGGAGCCTGTGCAATGCTGGAAATAATTTCTGACAAGTTTGGGGTTCATGATACTGAGATGACTCTATGAATAATAGCACAGGAGCATTCCAGGCTCATAAAACCCAATGAATGCTTTAAGAGCTGGCAGTACATTCTGAAACCTGAAATCCATTGAAATGTACTGCTCTGAAAGAAATATTTTAAAATATGTATAATTATGAGTGCCTGTATATTTTTCTTCGAGATAATTTCATTTTGTATTCATGCAGTGGAGTTAATTTCTATATTATATGCACATATACTTAGTATAGCAGACAACAGATGTATAGATACAGAAAATATTAATAAATAAATAGATTTAAATGAAGTTATTTTTAATTTATATCAGTGCAAGTGAGTTTCAAATTTGGTGTCTTTTCACTGACACATTCAACTGCTGAATTTTCCACATTGATTTGGCTTGACTCAAATAATTCTGGAAGATCCCTTATGGAATAAGAAGCTCTGCATCATCTCTTAGCTGCTGTAGCCAATGCCCTTCCCATAAATCTGATCTCTTAACTGATCAGCCAGCTCTAGTAATTATATATATATATGTATGTGTTTTTTAAAGGTAATTAATGGAAATATAATATTCATATTGTTCATGTTTTGCTGCATGCGTCAAAAGTAATCAGCATTAATAAAGAGTTACCTGTGTTGGCAACTAAACCGCAATTATTACAGAGGAGGAAAAAAAACATCATTTCTGCTCCTGCTCTGGAAATAGTTTCTTAAAAATCCCTGGAAACTGAAATGTGACGCTACAATAAATACATCTGTTACTCAAAGAGGTTGTATTTTTGTAACTCCAGTGTACAAAACTGCTTATATCGATTCTTTCCCAGGCTTATTCAATTGGAATATTTGAAAAATATACAAATGTGTGAGGCAAACAGCTGCAAATATTTACAAAATGTAAGCTATTGATTTTTATGTTCAGAGGCACCCTAGAAAGTATCATAAGTTAAATTTTCATTTAACGTTTCAGTTCTCTAACATAGTAACAGAGAAGTACAGAAAACTAACCAGCACTGGAATTAGAGACAAAAAAATTCTGATTTCCTCAATTTGTTTCATGTAGGCAAACATACAAAACCTAAACAAAAGAAAATTTAAAGATTCCTCTCCCTGTGTAAGAAAACTATTTCATTTGCATAATCTCCTACAAGTCTAATTTTCCTTTATGATATTTTGGAATGTTTTCCTGATCAGTGAATTCCCTACGGCTGTGTAAAAAGTTCTTCACTCAGTAATGAAACACTTTTTTAAACCTCAAAATGAGGATTTGCAGTACAAATATCCCTGGCATCCTGCCGCAAGACAAAACTATTTAATTCCTTCCTTTAAACAGAATCCACATAATCAGTAACAGATTTATGCCTCTGGAATACAGCAAAGGAGAGCTTCCATGAGAGGGGGATACTCGTGCTTATGACAAACCACCTTAAAATGTTGTTCAGAGCGGCTGAAGCTGTGACTCCTTGGAAATCTCTGTCCTTGGTGGGACAGACAGAAGGAATTTGGATGGGAATCAAAGACAAAAAATGTGTGGGCAGCCGATTAGTTCCACCAGCAGCAGTGAGTGTGTGAAGCACATTCCTAGACCTCCTGCCTTAATTTTCCTGCTTCCCAAAACTTTTTTACCCAGCTCCTGCTCAGTGTTGCGATGAACAGGTTTGGGCTATTCCCAAAGGCACAACGTCCCTCCTGCTGCCAGGAGACAGCTCCAGACACCCCCATCATCCTTCCCTCATCCATGCTCGATGTGATTGACTCGCTGGCCATGGAGGGAGCGGTGTGGAAAGGGCTGCTTGAAGAGCCCTGGGGTTAGGGTGAAGAAGGGCCTCTGATCCATCAAGAATCCCTGGGGTGGCAGCACCACAGGAAAAGATGCCGACAAAAAAGCCAGTGAGGTTCATTTCTCCACCAGCTGCAGCATCACCCGACAGAGACCGGGGCAGAAGTGGGCAGAGGCAGCCCCAGGCAGCAAGGAGAGCTCTCCTGCTCGTGGCCAAGCCCTCCTCTGGGAGAGTCAGGGGGTACCACAGAAAGGTGCCCCAGACAGGTGGAATTAAATGGAAATATGAGCAGGGAAACTTAGACAGTTTAGGAAAATCATTAATGGTGATTCTGAGAGGCAAAATTATTTATTTTTGCATAATTTTCAGGGATTGTTTCCTCACACAGAAAAGGAGCAAATGAAAAGCTTCTTGGTGGTCAGTCCAAAGGACTGGGAGTCACAGCTTTATGAACCAGCACACTGTGATGTTCTGCACAGCTGGTTAGTGGCACCTTATTGTACTGCTGGAGAGGTGCCTAAAATGAAAAATCTTTATTTTGCTGTTTACAACTCATGCAGAGAGGGTAGGCAGAGGTTTCAGAAGGAAATACAGACATCAAAATAAATCAGCACAAGACCAACATAAAATGAAGCTGTCATCATCTTCTCTGCCCTTGAATACACTGAAGGGATATTGCTTCGGCAGGCTTCAACCTTCTTCAAATATTAAGCAATCATGGAATTTTAAGGTTCTAAATTTAAATCCACTTTAGTGAGCAAACTGTTTCCCAGGTACTGTCCACATGGATATTTCCAGGGTAGTGACACTTCTCCTACAATGCACAAGTCTTTCTCTGAGTGGAGAATGAATTAACACACATGCTGACATAGGATCAAGTTCTTTGAAAGATGGGCTAGATTTTATTACACATTTTATTATACATAAATTCCTATTAATGCAGAAGAATTGTTAAATAAATGTTACTACTACTGACAGCAGTAATAGCAACATGATGGGCAGATCATTATTTATTTAGTTTCCACATTTCCAATTTGTTCCATTTATTTCATAACTACACAAGCTTGAAAAGACTTCTTAAAATTAATCACAGAAACGAGAGCATCAGAAAACCAATTAGATCAAGTCTCCATCATTATTCCGTTACTTTCTTGTTCTCTTCACGTCACGTCTGTGGGAACGTTAATGTTCCCTTTTAAAGGCAATTCCAATAACCTTTTTTTCTAACATTAAGTCCAGATTTTCGTTCCACCTCTCTACAGAATGCAGCAGTGACCATTAATGTATTTATAAATGCCTTTATAAATAGCCTGAGACTCGTTAGAAATGTGGCAGTCCCACAGTGCCCTACAGATTGTGAATTATTCTCAGCTTCTCCTTGAAACCAGAAGCAATGTTTCCTTTTCTCTGTACTGGTTTTTATTCTCATATCAATGATTCTCAGCTGCATTTTAATTACAAAACTGTGACACAATCTATTCTCCTTATGTATACATAATACACAGTGCTCCACGAAACAGGGATAAGAAATGGGGCCTGTCCTGAACATATCAACAGAAAAGGCTGATTCAGCTTTTCTTTCAAAAGCAGAAGAAATGGACTTGATTCTCAGCTCTATCAAAACAATAGTAAAGGTCTTTCAGGAATGAGCAAGGAGATGAAGATGCAATGTGTCTTTGCCTTTCCCCAGCCAAAGGAACGAGCAAAGCCGCTCAGAAGCAACCTCCTCACATCCAGATTTCCCATCCGTTGCTCTTGTGGCATTCCACACCTTCTGTGCTGCCTGCTGATACCTCTCAAACATCCCTTGCCCTGACAATAACACTGGTAGCAATTCCAGAGAGGAGGTTTGGGCTGCTAAGTTTGCTGAACAACTCTGAACACAAGACCAGGTAACCTCTGTGTCTTAAGAGGCCTCTATGGTACGTGTAGGAACTGAAATCCCCATTGAATACCAAGGCAAACAAACCAATATTCTCCGCAGAAAACCAGCACTGTTTTTAACCGACTGAAAAATAGAACTTTAAGAAAGGAGGAAACCTTTTGGGCACAACATCTCTTAGTTCAAGGGTACCTTTCCAAGGGCTTGGTGCCCCAAAGGGTGTCTCCTGCTCCCAATTTTGTTGTACAAGTAAACAACCTGATTTTCCCTCACAAACAGAAGCTATTCACACTCCCAGGCCATCAATCACAGCTGCTGGTGTACAAGTGGGGTTTATACCAAAACCTTTAGCCAGACATGTCCTGCCCTTCAGCTCTAAGCCAGACACAAAACATCCTCTGTGGTCCATCATTCCCATGGTGGATCTCACTAGTAAAGTGATTCCTGAATGCTCCTGGTTCACATTGGATAATTGCATGTTTGTGCCACAGGGAAGATGGGCCTGGCAGCCCAAATCCAGGCAGAGGAGAGTATTTGCCTGCAAGGCTCTCCCTACCTGGCTTGTGACCTGTTGCGGTGCGCCCT
>VXBT01003969.1:2917-18729 GCA_013400235.1 Oriolus oriolus
ACAGGGGGGAGTGAAGTGGAACATACCATTACACAGTGCAAAATGAGCTACTAAATTAACAGACACAGTAGTGCATTACAACACTGGGAGAGATAATTCCTTAAGCTTTGAGCTGTGCTGCGTCCGTGAGGCTGCTTTAATCCGGGGAGATCGGAGGGAAGGCTGCTGCATCCAGGGGCCTGGAGCATTATTTTATTCCCAAATATCCCTGAGGGATCTTGGTCCTTTTGGCACAGGACAAACACCAACCCGGCCTGGCTCTGGCGGAGACTGAAATGAGAATTATTTTGCTTCTGCTGTTCTAAAAGCAGCAAGGAAGGGGTGCTGACACCCCAGTGGTGACGGAGCACGGGGCCGTGAGCTTCCAGGGAATTCCAGGGCAGGAATTTCCCAGCTCCTGTGGCCGGGATGAGCTGTCCAGGCCGGAGCAGAGCCGGGAGCTGTCCAGGGCTTCTCACTTCCCGGCTCCGGAGGGTCGCTCCTTCCCTGCGGAGCTGTGGCGTGCTGCGAGGTGTCGGTGAGGTTTTCTGTAAGCTGCTGGCAGCCTGGTTTTTGGCAATATCCATCGGGAATCGCTGGTTCCAGCGGTGCTGGTACCGCTTCCCTCGCAGACATTCCCGAGGATGCTGCGGCATCGGGACGGCGCTGCTCCCACGGCTCCGTGTGTTCCCTAAATCCATAAATCCTGGGCTGATGGAGAAGTCAAATTACCCCTCCATCCCCCCAGGGACCTGACCTTGTTTGCCCATCTCTTTGGATTATTATTGCTCCAAAGAATGATCTTCTGTCCCTTTTCCACTTAATATTCCTCCGGCCTGGAAGGATTTGCTGACGCGTGAGCGTAGCAAGCGGTGGGGCTTATCTGCCTTAACTCAGGTTTTGTAGGCAAATATTTTGATCAGGAAACGTGGAAGTTTGGGGCCTGTTGGAGCCCGTGGCCACTCAATGACAGCTTTTGTCGCTGCTGAAGAGAAGCAGTTTAATTCGATGGATTTAATTCGATGATTGCCCAGCTTTTGGAATGAAATGAGCTGCCAGCGCTTCTTTTTCCTCACCCTGGTTTTTATGGCACCCCACAAATGATGGTGGGGATCAAAGAGGCTTTAAAGGACAGGAGCCAGGCGTGGCTGTGGCTGAATGGCTCCCTCTGAGGTGTCTTTTGGGATTATACTGGAGGTCAAAGACCCTAAAAAGGAGATGATGGAGTCACCACATGGCCAGGGAGATAACGTGCTGTTCCCTTGCGCTCCATTCCCATTTTCCCAGTCCGAAAGGAGCAGCAGGAGGGGCTCAGGGATGCAGCTGGGTTGGGCAGGAGATGGAAAAGGGGGAAATGGAGGAATCGTGTCACCCTGCAGTTGCTTTGGGGTTTGAGGGAAGGAGCTGGAAGGGCCGAGGAGCGATGTCCCCTCGTGTGCTCCTGCTCCATCAGCATCCCAGGGGTCACCAGGGAATCAGGGCATTGATATAAACAAACCCCCCAGGCACGGATTTTTTGGAATATTTAAAAGCAGAGCCGGTTAATTCGCCACAGAATACCCAACCACAGATGTGAGGACATCTGATTTTTCATACCCTGTTTCAAATTCAGTGGTTTCTTGCCTGTTTTGGTGCTCACAGAGGACAATTCCACGGACCTGACACACTGCAAGGTCTATGTGCCCTTGCCAGCCCTGTTTTTGTCACCTTTGGAGTCTTGGCTCATTTTTTTTCTTTTTTTTTTTGAGTGGAAAAAGAACCAGAGCATGCTTAAAATGGCACCAGCAGAAGGCATAGCTGTATTTATTCCCAGCCCAGTGCCAGCATCTGGGATAAGAGGAATTTTTCCAGCAGAGGAATGTCAGGTATTAAGTGGCTCATTTAGTGGTGTTTCTTTCCTAATAATCACCAAGGACGGCGAGAACATGGAGTGGAAAATCCTTAACTTCCCTTAATTCCACCTTTATTCCTTTTCTCCTTCTGCCTTCCCTGCGCGCTGCATCCCAAATTTCGCACTTCTCCTTGGCTTTCTGGGCTCCTGGGCTCTGCCTCCCAACCTCCTGGAAGCGCAGGCACATAAAGCTAATGGAAAAGTGGGTTTTAATCAGCTGCTGTTGTGTAAGCAGCCTGATCTTAGGCGCTAATTTGCAGCAAGGATTAATTTTCTCGTTAGTGCGTGCGGTTATGATCCCCGCAGAACAATGGAGCCGGGCAGGATCACAGGGATGCGAGCGGTGCTCTGGCTGATTAAAGCCTCCTTTTTCGTTAATTTTATATTCTCTTGTTCCCAGCTGGAATTTTTACCTTTGAAACAGCCATGTAAAGCCTTTAAGTTTGTTTTATTGTCAGAGCAGAGCTGGGCTCGCGGAGAAGATTCCGCGGCTTGCGGGCAGAGCCGAGGAATTCCTCGTCGTGTCCTTGGGAATTCCTGCTCTGGGAATACCTGGGGCTTGTCTGTTTGAAATGCAGCAGCCTCCGGTTCAGGCTTGGTCTGCAAAGGGCACCGGTGTCATGCAAAGGTGAAATCCTTAGTGGGAAAGAACAGTCCAGGAAGAACCAGGGCTGCTACATCCCCGAGCAGGTTTCGTACAAAAATGAGCGTGATCCGACAATTCTGTAAAATGAGGTTTCTGAGGGAGCAGTTCTTTGAGCACAGCCTTGGCTGGGCTGGCGTTGGAGCCATCCATTGGATCCTTTTCGCAGGAAAATCCAGTGGACCCCGAGATAATCGGCGGGAATGTTGCAAATTCCACGAGCAGCGAATGATTTCGGTGGTTTGGGCGGGAAGAGCAGCCGCGGGAGGTGATGGTTTGCACTCAGATGAAACACGGAGCTCTGGGCCTTAGCTCTGCTCTGAGCGTGGTGGAGGCCTGGGGAAGAAAGGGAAGGAGCCTCGACTTTGGCTGGGAATCTTGGGAGGCGGTTAATCCACACAAAATAACATCCAGGAGTAGGCGCAGAAAAGATGGAATTTTCGGCTGCTGCCGTGGGCAGCGATTTGTGTTCGGGGGATGTGGGGATTCCCAAAATTGACAGGACATAGGGAATGGCTTCCCACTGCCAGAGGGCAGAGTTGGATGGGATATTGGGAAGGAATTCCTCCCTGTGAGGGTGGGGAGGCCCTGGGATGGAATTCCCAGAGAAGCTGTGGCTGCGCCTGGATCCCTGGAAGTGTCCAAGGCCAGGCTGGACGGGGCTTGGAGCACCCTGGGATGGTGGGAGGTGTCCCTGCCCATGTCTGGCACTTCCAGGTGGGATGGATCCTTCCTTAATTGTTCCAAATCACGTGGAGCAGTCTCTGAGTTGTTCCTTCCTATCCCTGCACTCCAAGAAACCAGAGAAAGGCACCCCAGGGCTGAGCTTTACTGGAAGAACCAGCCCTAAAAAGAGATTTTTCCTTCAGAAATTCAGCACACAAGAGTTCGAACTCCTGCCCAGAGATCACCAGCACCCAAATATTAAAGCGAAATCTCACGTGTGAGAAACCTGAATTTTTTTCCCTGCCTAACACGTCTTCCCCAGAGAATCATTTAAGAAACGCTGGTTTTTCGTCTTCAATGTTTGTTAATGAGAACAAGGTGCCACGTGAGTGTTTTTAAAATGCTGACTATGGCAGCGAGAGGAAAAACGAAGAGAATAAAGGTTTGGGGGTTTTGTTAAATTGATAAGCCAGTGCTTGCACCCTGGAGGTGAGCTCTGCCACCACATTCACGTTCGCTTGAATCAAAGGTTTGATTTGCTTGAATCAAAGATTAATTCTGCGCCACGATTCGAGTGGAAACAGGGAGACGAAGTTTAGCCTCAATGGCTTAGCGCAAACAGAGCGGGGAGGGAAAAAAAATTACTTTTTATGTAAAGATTCGGTTGAAAGTAAAGGCTGCACATCTTAATCAAGATGTATTCACAGGGGGATGTTTTCGGGGTCAGGGAGGCAGATGGCTCCGCGGCGTGCCTCGCTCTGCAGCAGCTGGTGGAGCCTCAAGGAGGAATCATTAGGAAAGGTGGAACACGCACGGGTTCATTTGGGCTGCTTAAATGCAAAGGGCTGCGAGTGTAAATTTGGATGCCGGGGAATGTTGTGCTGCTGGAGCGTTTTGGGGATGTTTGTTTTGCCTTTTACCACTCCCTCACCCGCCACGAGGTCGCGGATATTCCTGCCCATCTTTGTGTGGAAAACAGGCGGCGACGTAAATATTAAGTTTGGCTGCTTTAAAAGCTCCAAAAAAATCCAAAGCAAACCGAAGAAACAACAGCAAATTCAGAATGGTGGCTTGGCTGGGATGTGCCTTTTGTTTTGCTGGTGCTTGGAAATTGGCTTTTCCCTACTTCTTCTGGTGTGGGATGGTGGTTCCAGTTATAGGATAGATGGATCCAGAGAGAAAACCACACCAGAGTGGGAAGATGAGGAACAAATCTGGAATAACTTCGGCACCAAGGAGCAGTTGTCAGAAATATTTGTCTTGCTGGCATGGCTGCAGTTTCCTTCTTTGTTTTGCGGAGGCATTGGTGAGTTTAGAGGAAGTTCAGGTGGCTTTTATGGATTTGAGGCACCTTCCACTGTCCCAGGTTGTTCCAAGCCTCGTCCAACCTGGCCTTGGACACTTCCAGGGATCCAGGGGCAGCCACAGCTTCTCTGGGAGTTCCAGGCCAGCCAGGAATTCCTTCCCAATATCCCATCTATCCCTGCCCTCTGGCAGTGGGAAGCCATTCCCTGTGTCCTGTCCCTCCATCCCTTGTCCCAAGTCCTTCTCCAGCTCTCCTGGAGCCCCTTTAGGCTCTGGAAGGGGCTCTGAGCTCTCCCTGGATCCTTCTCTTCTCCAGGTGAACACCCCCAGCTCTCCCAGCCTGGCTCCAGCCCTTGGAGCAGCTCTGGGTTTGCTCCAACAATTCCATGTCCTCCTTCTGCTGGGAGCACCAGCACCATGCTCAGCACAGGGATGGATTTGTGATATCCTTCAAACCTGTCCATCTTCTCCCTGAACTCCTCACGTTCAAAAGCACATCCACACAAATCCCTGGCAGTTACATGAGCTGAGCGTGGTGTGAAGAATTTGCCGTTGTTTCTTCAGTTTGTTTTGGATTTTTTTTTTTTTTTTTTTTTTTTTTAAATCTTCAATAAACCACCTGCTGCTTTTACATCCCCCTGCTTTTTGCGCCGGAGACGCAGCGAGCAAGTTTTCCTCTCCGTACCATTAGTGATTTTATTGGGCTCGTCCTCCCGCTGTCTCTTTTACAAGCTGCCATCATCGAAACGTGCCGTATTTATATTTTTATGGAGTGGCTGTTTCTGTTTTTATGGAGTGGATGGGTGTGATGCAGCGCTGACAGGCTCCGTGTGGCTCCGTCACGTCGCTCCCGTGGTGACAGTGACGGCCAGACCCGTCCGTGTCCTGCGGAACCGGCCGGCGGAGCTGCGGCTCCGTCCTCCTGACCCTCTGCTGTTCCCCTTTCTCCATCAGGCCTTGATAGAACACCTCCAGAGCCCTTCGGTCGAGGGGGTTTTTCAGGAGAACATTAAATTCTCCTGCTGGATTTGGGAATCGCTTCTTCCCAGGTTCTCTCTGTAAATCAATTTGATGGGATTAAGCGGACGCAGAACCCGCACAAAGTTGGATGCTCAGTCCTTCAAGGTTTATTTCATTTTGTCTCATTTTAAAGACTTTCTGAACCCACTTTCAGGACCCACTGGAGGTGCTGGCATTGTGTTTTTAACGACACCTTTCCCATTTTCCTCCCATCTCGGGGTTTTGGCCGGGATCCCCCCCGGCTCCTCCCGTGTCCCGCGGAGTTGTTCCCATGGTTACCCCCTCTTTGTGGGGGGACAAAGGTTGGCATCTTGGTCCTCCCGAGCCAAATTCTGCCCTTTGACTCCCTCCCCTTTGCACACCCCTCGCTGAGCTTGGCCTCTTGCTCCATCCAAGGCTTGTCAGCCGGGGGGTTCCCATGGAAACAGGGAAGGAAATTTGAAAAGAGAAGCACAAAGGGCTGCTTAATTTGAATTTGAACAAGGGAGGAAGGCTCCTCGTAGTTCATCTTTGTGCGGCGTGGAAACCCGAAATTTATCTCCAGAAAGTTGCTTTCAATTTGTAAACTTGTTTGTATTCCCTGTGCCTTGATTTATGGGACAAAAGTTGTCATGTCCGTGGCGCTGAGCGAGGAGAAACATCTTTCTTTATAAATCCAGGGAGACAGCTCTGGGCAGCCTCTCGTTTTCTTCTCCCCCCCTCACGGCTCCGAAAGCATCGCTCATGTTTTTAACATTCCTCCCTGAAAACTCACATGTATTACATATTTCCCCCTTCATAAGGACTCAATCATATTGTCAATTATCCGACATCGCTGCGTCCTGGCTTTGTGGGGGAGCGGGTGAATGATGTGTCCTTGAGAATCAGCAGAGCCTGTGCTGAATCCCTGCTCCTGAGGATTCCTTTTCCCTCTTTATTCTGCATTTTAACCCTCACACTGCAGGTGCAACACGGAAATGGAACTGCAGAGGATGGTGTGGTTATAGAGTTTGACCTTGGATTTCAGGTTTGCTGCTCGTTGGCAGTAATAAAGAAAAAAAAAAAAAAACCAAAGGCGAGGAGACAAATGGGATGGTGACATTTTATCTGCGTCTTTTACAAATGTGTTCGGTTATAAAGTTTGATAGGAATTTGTTAAAGGGCAGGGAAGTTGCTTTGCCTCCAGGTTTTCCTCCGTGGCTTTTTGAACGACCGATTATCCAGTTCTTCCAGAAAAGGCCTTTACTTCACGTCCGAGAAATACCATGAAAAAGGAGTTCTTTGGGAATCTGTCCTCCAAATCTCGTGGCTAAAACACCGACCCTGCTGAGCCCTCAGACATTTTCTTTCCCCTTCCTTTGCAAATCCTCCCTGTTGCTCACAATAACCTTCATTAAGTGGTATCACAAAAAAGGCAGCGTAATTCTCCGGATCCATCGGCCCCTTTTTTTCCCTGGCACCACGGGAGGCGGTTGCTTTTGTCTGGGAATTGCAAACTTCCAGGCTTTTAAAATTTGGCCTTTGCTTCCCCTCCCACTTTGCAGTGGCTGCCTCGAAGATTCCAGGGTCACGGAGAGGACTCGGGAGAGTCGGAGCCAGGACTGGGAGCGATCTGTGGCCTGTTGATGTCCCGATCCCGCTGTATCCATCAGAAAGGAGCCGGTGGGACGGATGAAAGGACAATTTTTTGATCTCTGGCTGTCAGTGCTCATCCCTGAGCTGGGAAGCAGCGGGAGCCAGGAGTGAGGGAAGAGCTGAGCTCGTTAACGAACGCACGGACCCTCCTTCCCACTCTGCCGGCCCCATCCTGCTGCTTCCAGCTCTTTTTGCCTTCCCTACCCCACAGCCCCGCTCCTGCTCTTCCCTCAGTTGTGTTTTCCAGCCTTTTGGACACTTTTATAGACACATAAAAGGGATTTCTTTGCAGCGTTGGGCAATCACTCAGTTTGAAAACCCTCTCTTGCCTCTCATATTCCCCTCAAGGAATTCAGCGCACTCTTTCCCGCTTCCATAGCCTGATCCCACGGATTCCATCCCGTGTTGCTTCCCACCTGCAGGGTGTCCCATCCACATCCTGACATTCCTAGGAGCGTCATTCACTGTTCAAGAAGGTTTCCGAGGGGTTCTTCCACAGCACCCGCAGATATTTGCTTCTCTTTATTCCGTTTAACTGGGAAAGAATTTGGAATTATCATCCCGGGCAGGGGCCTCACGGAGAAGCTGCATCATCTTTTTGTCCCCTCCTGTTTCCCCCACCCATGTCCCCTCTCTCTTGTTAATCCCGTTGTTGTTTGGCCTTGCTTGTGAGTCTTCCAGACATGTGGGAGCGATTTTCCCCAAAAACTCTGTCTGTGGTACGGAAGGGAGCTGGGAACAAACTCCTGGCCTCAACAGGGGGAAACTCCCGGACTTTTGAGGGCAAAATATCCTTTAATCTGTTTTGAGGGCGGCGAAAACCCTTTTAGGGTGCCGCAGAAACAAATAAGTGGAGGCACTGTGGGAATTCCTGTCAAATATTTATCTGGTGAATTATTAACCGGAAAAATCGAGTCAGGGGCTCGGGTTTGTCCTCAGTTTGATGGTTTGGGTGAGGATTTCAGGAGGTGGATAGCAGCTGTCTGGCCAGTGGAAAAGTGGGATACAATTGCAATTATTTTTAATTCTTTCCCCCTGTAGCGTTCAGCTGTGACCTCATTAACTTGGCACTGAATGGAAGGGAGAGTATTGCCTGATGAGTCTTAAATTTTCATTTACAGCTGCTGCGTTCACACATGTTTTTTTTACAAATGGTTAGTGGTTTAAAAATGGTTAAAAATTGGAGTCGCCAGCTCATTATCTTAATTCCTCTAGAATTAGAAGCATAAATTAATTCTCATTTAATCCGTTGGAGTAAATTGAGGTGTTCTCAGTCTTAACTTTCCTGTTCTGTATTAGTGTCTGACGAATAGAGAGGCCTGTTGGGTTGCCCTCTTTTAATTCTTTCATTGGGTAAAAGAAATTTGTATTGGGATGGACAATTTCTTTGAAAAATTAAAAAAAAAAAAAAATCCCATTAAATTCAGTCTGTGTTTGTTCAGAACCTACAGACTCACTGTGGATCAGAGAAAGGAAAATCTCTTTCCAAAGACTGAAGTTTTCCCCCAAACCCACCTCATTTCCTCGTTGTTTGTGTCCAGCTGTGCAGGTGGCACACGGGAAGAATTCCGTGGCTAATTCCAAAATATGGGAAGTTGTTCCTGAGATTCAGCTAAAGCCCACCTTGTATTTTTGTAGTGGCTTTGTTGACTTGCTCACAGCGCAGGGTGATTTCGTGTGGAGCCCTAGGGAACACTGAGGGAAACACTCTTGGTTTCTCACTCAGACTTTCCAGGTAAATTTACAGGTTTTCCTGAGGAAAATCTGGGTTTTGGCATGATCTGGCCACATCTTCCCAGTTTGTGCATGTGAAGAGTGGTAAGTGCTGCAGCTTTGCTTTTCTGGTGTTGGAAACTGGCTAAAATAATCTCCAAACCCAGGGAATCCTTACAAATCCCCCTGGTTGGTCTGCCAAGAAGCACTTGGGCTTGAACGCCAAAATTCAGGAAAGAGAAGCCTTCTGCCGTCCTCATGCCAGTGGAAAACACGGAGATCCCATAGTGTGCACTGGCTCGTAATGTTCAACTCTCCTGGATATCCTGCTGCATCAGCTGGGTGAGAAGCAGCAGAAGTCACCAAACCTTTGAGAAGAAAAAGTAAATTTCTCTCCAGTGGGAGGGTTCAGCGTTTCTTGTGTTACGTTTGGAAATCCAGCTCGTCAGGTTTTATTCTGCAGGGTTGTAACGCCGTGTACTGCGTGGCAGACGCTGCCATCCTGCATTTTCACAGCTCTAAAAATGAAAAGGGGAGGCAAATCCAAATGGTGACTTTGAATTTTGGCCGTGTCCTTATCTGTGTTTTCCACCCTATTTGTGATTTCTAGAAATTCCCCCTTTTTTTTTGAGCGCTGAAGAGCCCGATCTGGCTGCGAATTCCGTCGTGTGCTCTCCGGCCGGCGTCAAATCCTCCGACAAACCCCACCAGATGCTTTCCCTCCTTTGCTCAGCAAGAGAAGGTTTTGAGCAGTGGATTGTCACGCTCCTCTCTCCTGTTATTTTCCAAGGAGACCTCCCTGGAGCTGGCAGGAATTGTGTGATCCTGCCATGTGGATCAGGGAAGGAGACGAGAAAGGAGACGGAAAAGGAGACGGAAAAGGAGAAGGAAAAGGAGAAGGAAAAGGAGATGGAAAAGGAGAAGGAAAAGGAGAAGGAAAAGGAGACGGAAAAGGAGATGGAAAAGGAAAAGGAGAAGGAAAAGGAGACGGAAAAGGAGAAGGAAAAGGAAAAGGAGAAGGAAAAGGAGACGGAAAAGGAGATGGAAAAGGAGAAGGAAAAGGAAAAGGAGAAGGTTGTTGCTGCTCCACTTCTCACCACGGGTGTCCTTCCCCTTCCCACGGTGACAGCAGCGCTAGAGCATTCCCCAGCCGGCCTGGAAGCAGTGATCACACTCCTACTTGGAATGTCAACTTTGCAGGAGATGGAAATGTGTCATTTCCATGAAAAATAGGATTTTGACGAGATTTACAGCTCCTGCCCCGCAGTCTCTTCCTTGCCTGGGCAAAGTGTCTTTATTTAACAGCATCTAAAATGCAATCCAGGGGATGGTGGATTTATTGGTGGATTTCTTTCCCTGATCATATCCCTCTGGAATTCTCCCAAGCCCATCAGAGCAGGCATATGGAGAGGAAGGAGGAAGCCCAAACCCTCTCAGCTGCCACCAACCCAACGCTCCCTGCAAATGGAAATGGTTACCAGGACCACCCATCTGCATCCCCCCCGTTCCCAAAACACGAATCCCACATCCAGGAGAAGTGCAGGCTGGCAGATGGATGCCGTCTTCCAGAGGAACTTTGGAATTTAAAATGCAGCAGGAGACATCTCTAAAGAACAAGAGCAGATGGCTTTGCCTTTTAGTCCTATAGGCAGAGATTAATGTCATCCGCTGTCTTTTAACTTCTTCCATCTTTATCCCCCTTATTTTTTTCCTGCAGAAATTAACCTTGGCTGTCTGTTTGCAGACAGAAAGCTTGGGATGGTTTTTCATGATTGCTGCCCTCTCTGAGTAAGGCAGGTAAAATAATTGGCCTTGGGTTTTAGGGTGAATAACAGGGTGAGTGCCTCGTTCAACCTACAGCATGAAAAAAATAGAATTTAAACCCACAGTAATTACTTGTCTTTTTTAATTGTTGCAGTTGCTTAAATAACTATTTAAATGCAGACATTTATTTTTAGTGCTGAGGTAAAAACAATCTGATTTTTTTTTTTCCCTCTTCCCAGCCCCTAAAGCAGTGCAGTGTCAGCCTAATCCTCACTGCAACCAGGATTTTTCCAGCTGCCATCGAATTACGAGATGTGGGATATTGAAAGGCTGCGGGTCACGGGGCTCATGCGGATAATTGGGAATAGCTTTATTCCATGCTGGAAGGGAAAAAGCTCAACAGGCAGCCAGAGCTGTGCCCTGCTTGGCTTTTCATACATGTAGCACTGTGGAAAACCAGAAATAATTCCAAAAATAAAAGTACACCTGAGTTTCTTGATGGTGAGGTGAGCTGGGAGGTGCTTCGTGCCAGGAATTCTCACTGAGCGTGTCCTGGCACCGTGCACTCAGAGCAGGCTGGGGCAAAGTCACCTTTTGCCTTCAGAAAACAGAATAAAGGGTCTGCAGCAACCAGAGTCACGTGAAGTTGGGTAAACTGGGTCGATTCCAGAAGAAACAAACTCACTCTTGCACACCTGGCTGCGCTCACGGCCCTGTCTGCCACCTTTCATTTCTGGGCACGATCCAGCTCGAGCCAAATTGGGCGGGAAAAGGTAGAAATGGCTCTGGTTTTCTGCCAAGTTCGTGCCCCAGATCCCTGCTTTTTGCTCTGCTCTGCCTGGGTGAACATTCCCTGATTTTCTTCGGGAAGCAGCAGCAGCCAGGTTGAGGCAGGACCCTGTTTTATCCCAGCAGCTCGGGTGTGAACCTGGAACAGAGATTTCCAGGTGGAGTGTGAGCGCCAGGAGCGCGGGCTGCAGCATCCAGTGAATCCAGAGAGGTTCACAGGAGTCGGGGGCGCTGGAAAACAGAATTTTCACAGTCTCAAGGAAACCAGTTCTGCCTGTGACAGCCATCAAAAGCAGGGGCTGAACGCGCTCGGTGGGAGCAGGAGCTGTCTGCAGAGCTCAACCCAAAGCAGCTCCAATTCTCCAGGGAAGGCAGCCTGGAAGGCATTGGTGCCCTTTGAGACACAATTCCCGATTTTTTCCATCGAAGACAGGGAGATGCAGGAAAAAGAGCGGCTCCTGTGGCTGCTCTGAGCCAGGATGTGCCCTGAGGCAGCTGCTTCCACCTGGGAATTGCAGCAGCAATTGAGAGTCATAGCATCACTCTCTTCCCAGGAGCCTGAGGGGAGAAAAGTTCCCTCCTTCCGTGTCTGAGTTCATGAGGATGCTTCCTGTTTAGTTCTCTGTTCAAAGAATGGAATATAAAAACAAACAGAGAAGGGAAAGATCAGTGAAGTAATTTGGTTTAAATTGTGTAAAGTCACTTCCCAAAACCAGCCAGTTAAATGTCTGTGTAAAATAAAGAAAATAATTGGGTTCATTATATCTCAGTGTTACGAGGTCTGAAATTGGAACTCGGTTCTATGGTGTATTTGTAATTTTAGTTACTTCTCTTTGGTTTGTAACCAAAAGTGAGGATTTGTTAAAAAAATTACTTGGAGTGGGGGGAAATCAACACGTTCCGTCTCTCCTTTGGCTTTCGTCCCTTGGGGAACAAAAGTTGGGGGTTGGAAGGAGATGATCTTGACGGTCCCTTCCAACCCAGACCATTCCGTGATTCCACGACCCTCTCCTGAAAACAAACCCAAGGCCAGCAGGAAATTTCTAATCTCTGCTAAGGCACGGCCATCAAAGCTCTTTTCCAGCAGATGGGAATGGTGGTGGGGAAGGAAGGAGCTGGGGCAGAGCGGGAAAAGGAGCCGGGTGAGGTTGTGCTGCCCCGAGGGAAGCAGGGACACGACACCTGGGTGGCAAAGTGAAGGACAAGAAGAGTTTCTCTCTTCCTAAACATCTATCTCTTCCTGTCTTGGATTTCCCGGGACTTGGCCTGAATTCCTGAAATCAGTTTGGCTGCCACGCCACCTCCTGCCCTCGTCCCCTTCCTTTTTCCTCCGGGAGTTGTTCACCAGGCGTTTTTCAGAAGCGCATCCCATTTAACAGAGAGCCTTTTGTTCGGCACCGGCGGAGTCACAACTTGCTCCGCGTCCTTGGGCAAGAGCGTAAAAAGAGGCTTTTAATCTCCCTGGGTTTATTTTTAATAGGGAACAACATAATCAGTAGGTGGAGGTGACTTTTCATCTTCGGAGCTGCGAGGGGGGAAGACGGTTTGGAGATAATTCTTGGGGCGCTTTCAGAGGGAGCTGCCCGCAGGCACAAATGCTGCTGTTGCTGGCTCAGAGCAAGTGAGGCTCTTTCTCTGTGTTATCAGGAGTTGTTGCAGGGATTTTTCTTCTCCTGTTCTCCAGCTCAGCCTCTTCATGATTTTAAAGTTCACGGAATTCCAGGATCACTGAGGCTGGAAAAGAGCTTTGGGGTCATCGAGTCCAACCTGTGCCCGATCCCCACCTTGTCCCCAGCCCAGAGCTCTGAGTGCCACGTCCAGGCCTTCCTTGGACACCTCCAGGGATGGGGACTCCAAACCTCCCTGGGCAGCCCCTTCCAGTGTTTGACAGCCTTTCCATGAAGAAATTCCCTCTGATGTCCAACCTGAAGCTCCCCTGGCAGAGCCTGAGGCCGTTCCCTCTTGTCCTGCCCTTCACCTGGAGCTGTGTTTGCACATCTTGAGATCCTCTGGCATCTCTTCCTGAATGGTTCAGCTCCTGCAACCCCACCAGATCCAAACAGATCTTTTAACCAAGGCGAAATAGCGGGAAAATAGGAATTTTGGGAACATCTTTTCTTAGTGGGAGGTGCATCAGAGGAAAGAAGGGGAGGAACTGTCAGGAGAACTTGAAATTCAGATGTGGGTTCGTGCAAACCTGCAGCGGCAGGAGGCAAAACTCAGGGACTGGGGCAGGCGTGAAACCAGGAACTCTTTTTCATGAAGTTATAACTTATTTTTCTCATTTTCAAGGTTTTTTGAAAACAAGGGGAGTTAAACTCTTACCAGAATAAAAGTGGAGTTCTTGTTTTATTTCCCCTTTCCATCAAGTAAAGACTTTTACCTTCAGCTTTTCCAGGCAGGTGTTGTAACTCCCTGGAATCGATTTCTTGGATCCACGTGGCCAAACAATGGCTTTAACTCTGCTGTAGACAATAAACGCTCACAAATATCTACATATAAACAAAAATAAATCTGAAGTACATATCCAGCCAAACAGAAAGAGTTCCTTTGAGTAACATGAGCTTGTAAATGTAAATATTGCCCTGCTGCTGCTGCCTTTTTCCTGGTTGGTGACTCTGGAGGCTCATCCTGCTCTTCCTGCTGAATTTCATGGCTCTCCTGCTCATGGGATGTTTGAATAATGAAGGGAATTTATTCAGCTTGGTAAATAATAATGACGTTTAAAAAAAACACATTAAAATCATAGCATGGTTGTGTCTTGTATTCCAAAAATTCCCCTTTTGCAGAGGGAAGGAGACTTCTGGGAAGGATTGGAAGAGTAGCGAGGTGATAAGGGACAAGTGAAATTTTTCCTTCTAATTCCCAGTATTTGCCATTTCTATTACCACAGAAGGTGCCCTATTTTTTCCCTATTAGATCAATTCTGCTCTATAGTTTGGAAAAAGAAAATGCTGAATTGGTTTAAAACACTTGTCAGGAAATTGCTGCTTGAGAATGTAATCGTTCTGCAGCTCCTCTTCTAATAAGATTTAGGATTTATATGTATTTATATATAGCAGGTTCATTTGTGCTTCAGCTATTGCACTGCAAATTCCAAAGATTAGGATTCTGCTCCTTAATCCTGCTGGGCTGTGGAGAAAACTCCGATATCCAAATAATGGACTTTTCCTAAAAATCTGTGTAGAACAGAGCAGTGCCATTGATGAAGCCACTGTCACCTTTTCCCTTTGAGCTGTGGTTTGAAATATAAATCAGGACAAGAAGTGGCTCATGGAGGTGTTTTTCCAGTCTGGGGTTTGTTTCATTCCAGAGCTGGAAGTCCTAATGTGTTCCAGCGTTCTCTAATCCCACTCTCTTGGGAATATCACTGATTTTACGTTAATATCCGAAGAGATGGCGAGGCTTTGGATGGCGGTAGGTGCCACAGAAACTTGGAATAAGATACTGATTAATTCCTGGAGAGTTTTAAGGACGAACCACGATAAGCAAGAGCGGAATGAACCCACACTGGGCAGCAGGAATATAACGTGGATTATCAACATGCCCCAGCTTTCACTGAGACATAAATCCCTGTCCTCTTTATTTTTCCTTCTTTATCCTTCAGGAATACTTCAGACCAGCTGTATTTGCCTAACTCTGATAGATTTTCTCTCAGAGCCTCCAAGGAGTGTTGCTCTCACCAATACCCAAACGTGTTACAGAGCACTACGGGAGCACAAGACACCGGTTATTTATTTTGACTATTTTTTTTTTCCCAGGCTTTGATTTCACAGTGTTTTCTGATGATTGGGCAAGAAATGACATCTTGGCTGTGCCTTCACTGTGATTACAGCCCTGTTCTGGGAGCTGGGAAGTTCTGTGGCCGTATGGGAATTTATATAACCAGGATAACGTGAGGGCTGGGAATGTTTTTCTTCCGCAGATACACCTTCACGAGAGAACAAAAATCCCCACCAGGATCATTTAGCTGTTGAATTCCCACTGATTTTAATGCAGACTGAGTACATAAATATCCCTTGGGAATCTCTTCATTGTCCCCATGGTCACCTGTCTTCCTAAAACACCCAAGTTCTGCCCTGACGATCGTTTCTCCCAACAGCCAGGAAAAGGTCGCGGTCACGGTTGCAATGAGACAAAGTGAAATATTCCACAAACTGCTGCTTGTAGCCGTTGAATTCTCCTTTCTCTTTGCCAGCCCTTCCACCCCATGGTGAACTTGGAATGCTCCCGGGATTTCCGGCCCTTCCTGTGTGCCCTGTACGCCCCGGTGTGCATGGAGTACGGGCGGGTGACGCTGCCCTGCCGCCGCCTGTGCCAGCGAGCCCACAGCGAGTGCTCCAAGCTCATGGAGATGTTTGGGGTCTCCTGGCCGGAGGATATGGAGTGCACCAGGTGAGAAAATCCCCTTTTTTTTTTTTTTTTTTT
>VXBT01003969.1:24392-34866 GCA_013400235.1 Oriolus oriolus
TGGATCCCCAGGGGCTGCAGGGGCACAGCTGCTTCACCATGGGCTCTGCACCACGGCCCTCAGAGGAATCTCAGCTCCGGTGCCTGGAGCTCCTCCTCCCCCTCCTCCTTCCCTGACCTTGGTGTCTCCATGTTGTTCCCTCACATGTTCTCACCTCTTCCTCTTCTCTGACCAGAAGCAAAAACTTGTGACCTTTGTTTTGATTTTCTTCTCAAATCTGTCACCACAGAGGCGTTCCCAGCCTCTCTCACTGGCCCAGCCCTGGCCAGCAGCGTGTCCATCTTCAGAGCCATCAGCCACTGGCTCTGCTGGACATGGTGGGAGCTTCCAGCAGCTTCTCACAGGAGCCACCTCTGTGCCCCCCCTGCTACCTAAAACCAGGCTGTGCCAAACCAAAACAGGTGGGAAGGGACCTCTAAGCTCCTTCAGTCCCACCCCCTGCCGTGGGCAGGGACGTCTTCCACTATCCCAGATGGCTCCAAGCCCCATCCAGCCTGGCCTTTCAATGGGAATAAGGGCAGATTGATTAAAGTGTCACCACAAATAATTGTTGTTTCTGCTGCCAGGGCTCTGCTGTGACTGCGCTGGTCTGATGGTTCCAGTCAGTGCAAGTTCCCTGTGAAATCTCTGCTCACACTGGCCTAAAACTGTCCTGACCCATCCACCTCTCTTTTTACCGAGGTTGGAACATTTTTCTTTTTCTCGAGGGCGAAACGGTGCCTTTGGAATCTACTTTCAGCGCAGGAATATTCAAACAAGGAGCTGAATTTTAGGTTGGAATCCTACTTTTCACTCACTGCCTTAAAAAAGGAGTTAACCCGATGTCAGCTCGTCGTTCACGGGGCAGAGCCTCAGACAGGCCAGCAATTTTACTGTTCCAGATAAATTCTTGGCGTTGGCTTGGTTTGTTAATCCTGCCCCGATGTTCAGCTGTCAAAGTTCATCTCTTTCCTCTCGTATTTGCAGTTTTTTCCTGGATGTTGATGGAATGTGTCATCCTGTGCGACTTAAATCAGATCAAGTGCAGGTGCACTGGGGTAAAGTTTTGATCAGTCACTCTGCAGAAGCACAGAATGGCTCAGGTCGAAGGGGAGGGTCAGGTTGGATTTTAGGAAAAATTTTTAAGGATTTTTTTCTTCCCCCTGAGGGTTTTGGGCCACTGGAACAGCTCCCCAGGGAATGGTGACATTCCCAAGGCTGCCAGAGCTCCAGGAGCGTTTGGACAACGCTCCCAGGGATGCACAGGGGGGGATTGTTGGGGTGTCTGTGCAGCGCCAGGGCTTGGATTTGATGATCCTGGTGGGTCCAGCTCTGGATATTCCATGATTTTATGACCTCTGGACACATCTGCTCCAACCCCTGCTCAAGCAGGGTCAGCCCAGGTCCATGTCCAGTTGGGTTTTGAGTTCCTGTTGCCATAAAAGCTGTGATTTCCTTTCCATCTGACCCCAGAATAAAGGGAAAAGCAGGGGGAAAGGGAAAAAAAAAAACCCTTTTAAAGTTCATTTAGCTGCTGTTCCACATCCTTGTCCTGCACAGTGGTTCATTCCTTACAAGGAGAGTGTCGCAGTTCTATTCCTCTTGGAATTACAAAGAGAATCAAAACTGGGCCGCAGGGAACTGCCCCAGTCTGGGAAAATAGGTCTCAAAACTGGGATGAGTTTGGCTCAGAAGTGAAATGGACACTCAGGAAAGTGTCCCCAAAGCTGGTTGTCATGTGCATTTCTCAAATGAAAAGTAGGAGCTCAAAAGTCAAGAAAAATCTGATTTCCTGCAAAGCAAAGGAAGTTTTAAGATTAATTTATCTCGAATCCAAACCTAAACAGACTCCGTGGTTTCCACGAAGGCTTCAGGGCCAGACTCAGCACTGGGCTGCTGGGAGAGGCTTCAAACTGAGATACTAAAGAGGAAAAAAAAAGGGAAAATAAACCATTTCAGAGACATTTGCTGCTGCAGTGGGAGTCCTTGAGAAGAGGAACCGAGCAGGAATTAATTATCTTTGCTTGTGAGCTGATGTTCAGCATTCCCCCACACAGGGATTCAAAGGCCTCGGCGCTGCCTCGCTCGGAGCAAAGGTGCTGCTCCTGTTTTCTCTCTTCCGTGGTTTTTAGGGAAGGGAGCTTAAATCCCATCCCATTCCACTGTCCCAGGCTGCTCCAAGCCCAATCCAACCCGGCCTGGAAAACACTTCCGTGGGAGGGGCATGGATTGTGCCTGATTTAATTCGTGGTCTCTTTCAAGAGGTCACATTTGCTCTTGCTGGGTGTTTTTGTTTTTAGGATTTTTGCTGCAAGGTTCTGGGGACATTTTTGGGGGAAAGTGGGGGGGGTTTTTTTGCAGTCAGTCCCCTTCAAAAATCAGAATAAGCCTCAACACCTCTTAAACTCATTTTCTACATCCTGAATGTTCACCCAGCCTTGGTTGAATCTTTATAATCATTCCAGAAAGAAAACGACGGAAGAGGTTTTCTGCTCGTTTTTTTGAGGTTTGACATAAATAAGCACCTAAGATGGCATTTCCTGGAATTTGGGAATCCCATGGAGACACCATTCTGCTCTGCTGCTGATGGAGAGGAGTTTTTCTGCAGCACAGCACAACTCTTCCAAAAGTAATTTTCACCGAGTTCTTTGAGGCAGTTCCTGTGCTTATCTCTAAATCTTTTCTATTTTCCTTCTGATCTCCACTTTAAAAAAATCAAAACTGCCTTGGTGTTTTGAAGAATTTAATTATTCCGAGCTGTAAGATGATGTAATAGTGAATTACCATTTTTATCAGCAACAAAAACAGACAATCCCATTTTTTCCCCATTTTTTTTCCTCTCCACTCTGTTTCCTTCCAAGTCGAGGCCCCAGCCTTGCTGTGGGATGAAGTTAAATGGGATTTTATTGGAATTTCACCCACTCACTCCCATCCCTGGCTGGTGTGGCACAAAGGAAAAAAAAGTGCACACTTGCCAATTTATTCCTGTTAATATTGAGATTTTAACACAATAAAGATTATTTTAATGCATTATCTGACAACATTGGTTTTAATATTCGGATTAAAATCCTGATTGGATCCAAATCCTGTCACCTGCTGGTGATTTTGGCTCAGGAATTCAGCAGTTTCCTCGTCTCCTGTTTTCACAAATGAACTTCTTGAGCCAACAGTGGTTAATTTCTTAATTTTACTGTACATTTTCAAGATCCTCGTAGATGTGGCATCCCTGCCCGTGGGGTGGTGGAAGGTGTCCCTGCCCGTGGCAGGGGATGGAATGGGATGAGCTTTAAGTCCTTTCCAACCCAAATCGTTCTGTGATGCTGTGTCCCAAATTTAACGCTGTGTGACAAAAATACCTTCATTTCAGGCTCTTCTGGCTCCCAGACATCTCTAAATTGCTTTGTTTTGCTGCTTTTCTAAAAGCTGCCCACGCAACACGGGCAGCGGCAGCATTTCCAAGTTTCAAGTCAGGATGGAATTTCTCCGTTTTTATGGAGAAAATTCAGGGTTTTTTCCCCCATTTTTTTCCATTTTTCCTCCCATTTTCTCCACTCCTCGGGGGTGTTGCCACTGTGGTTTTTCACCTGGCGTGTCTCAGCTGTTTTGCCATCTGTGGGGCTGCAGAAACGTGCGGGGGGTGCTCGGGGCTGGCTGGAGAGCAGCGGCTTTGTCAGGAAACGGCATGGGCAGAAAGGGAATAAATGTATTTAGGGATGTCTCTAAATCCGGATTTCTCCTCCCCCCCCTGCTTTTTTCATCGGTTGTTGTTTAGAATTCCTCTTAGGAGAGGTAATGGATTTGCTTAAATCTGCCCTAAAGGAGTTGCTTCTTGTTGGATGTAATTATTGCGTCCTAAAGAAAAAAAAAAAACCAAACAAAACAAAGGTGGAGATAAACCCAGATTTTCCATATTAATCAGGAGAGATGGAGCAAATCTGAATTAGGAGCTGGGTTTCTTTCAAAAACAAATGTAATTTAGCTCAGAACATTACTGATCACACCACTGCAGTGTTTCCTGGCAGTGACACAGTTAATTTCTCCTGGTTTGGATGCTTAGGAAAAAGAATATATTTAAGGAGCAGCACTAATAATTCTAATTATTAAGGAAGATCTTTTCCCACTGACTCTTTAATTGTGATTAAAGCAGCAACAAAAGCTGAGTGAAGTCGCTCTTCACGCTCAGAACTGAACGTTGCAGCACCTGTGAGGGGAAATCCATCACCCAAAAGCACATTTATCTTTTCCTTTTAATAAATTAAAGGAAATTGCTTAGGATTTGCATTTGGAAATGGATTTTTACCTGTGGTTTGTTTATTTCTTTTTGCCTTTTTAATACTGCTTCGGAAGTCATTATGTAAAATCTGAATTAGTTTAAAATACCTGTTATGCTCAAAAATGAACAAGACTGGGGTCTATTTCTCATTTTCACCAGTATGAAACAAAGCTGATAAGAAATATCAAAGCTGATAAGAAATATCAAAACTGATGAGCTGTGTCCAAATCAGGGTTATGCTTTGGCCAACTTATGTTCCCCCTTGTGTTTGAATTTTGGGAATTGTCTTATTTTGCATTATTTTATCGGTTTGCATTATTTTACAGGTTTAACAACCCGACTTTAATGTAGGAAAACACTTCAATCTCTCCTCCTGAAGCAGTTCTTCCAGAGGGAACTGAGAGGAGTTTTAAGTCATTACTAACTCTTGTTATTATATCTGAATATTTATCAGTGTAGTATTACACTGTAAAATGTTCTCAGCTGATGGAATAACCCTGACACCAAATTATTTTCCAAAGACTCAGCCGAACTGATTTTTCAAAAATCAAATAATACAAATTATTATTATTCGTATTACTCCACTCACACTATAACTGGAAAAAGAAAGGCTGTAGCCTAAGGACCATAGAATTTCCGTCTGTGGAGAATAAAACCTGTATTATAAATATTATGTTGGCTAAAACACCTTTTGTTTCCCCTCTAAACTCTGCACTTTGCTTTGAGCAGTGGCTTGGCCGTCATTTGCATCTTCACCAAACCACACTGATGATTTTCTCATGGCTTTATCTCCACGGATTTCACAGTTTTTTATTGCCAAGTGTCTTTATCCGAGGAGTGGGAGCTCCTTTTTGGGGATACATTCACAATCAGCTCCCTAAATTCCGTCCTGTAAGAACTGAATCGATTCAGGGAAGAATATCTGCTGCCAAACAGGTCTTGAGGCTGCAAAGATTTTAATCCAAGTATTTTTTGAGCAGCAGGGTGGAGACAGAAATCAGATTTTCCTTGTGAGAGGCCACTCTGCTGTCTGGGTTATCCAGGCTGTTTTTCCAGAGGATTTTTAGATTCCAGCGTGTTCCCCTGAGCGTGGACGTGGGATAACCCCTGGTGGAACCAGTGCAGGTCTTCCCTGAATTAATTTCACCCCCAGAAATTCCTTTCCCTTAACAGGCCGGAGGAACTCAAGAGAAATTCGTCTAAAACAGAATTCATTGCCTTTCAATTGCTCTGTAGAGGCAGTTTGTTTAGGGATGTGTTTTTTAGGCACTTAGTTAAAATTCTTGGGAAAAATGGATTTTAGGTGAGTTTGATGTGGTGAGGTGGATCTGGGCTATCACTTAACTTCGGAGGTGGATAAGTTTCCCCCAGAACAGCTGTTCCCCATGAGGATGGTGATTTTATAAGCTTTTATTGCAGCGTCTTATTTATCTGTAGCTTGGGTGAGCTTTGAAGCTGTTACTGGCCCAGGTCTTGCAGGGTAGCCAGAATGGTGTCGTGGTTTGATAAAAGCAAAACAAGCGAGGTTTTAATAATAATTTACTTTACAGTGACAAATCCTACTACATTTGACTGGAAAACAAATTGTGAGTGTAATCCTGAGTCTCAGGGCAATGACAGTGATGGAAATGCTTATGAAAGCAAGGCTGTTAGATCAGATTCCCTTTGGTCTTTCCCCCCGCTTCTCCCATTTTCAACAAAAGGATGGGTTAATTTGAATTTCATTGCTTTTTATCCTCAGGGAAATATCAAATGATCGGCGTTCTTGCCCCAGAGGAGGGGGACAGGTGTTGCGTTTGGGCTTTCCCCCCACAAACACGGCGAGCTCATTAATTTGTGGTTTCACACGTTTTAGTGGGAAGAGGCCGCCGGTCTCTGTCAGGAAAAAGCGGCTGTGATTGATCATTCGGGGGCAGGAAGGGAAAATATTCAGGAATTAGTTATATAAGCATTTAAACGAGCAGTGTGCCTACGGAGCAGCGTTGGTTTTCCCTGGAGGAATGTGGAAATTGATGTTTTTAACCTCCTTTACGAACACCTGCCCACCGCGTGTTTCGGGAGGGAAGCGATGCCTCCAAACCCGTGGGGTCGCTGAGGGTTCTTGGGTTCACTGAGGGAAAAACATTTTTTGTTGGATGGTCTGCGGCAGCCCAGCAGATGGGAGGGGGGAAATGGGCTACAGAAATGCCTCTGTTACGTCTGTGATCTTTGGATCTGACAGAACTTGCCGGGTGAGGCCTCGGTGCTCGTGGGATGCGTCTGAGCAGCTCCGAGTGCAGCGCAGAGCCCGCGACCCAAATCCTGCATCTCCTTGCCTCTTTTCCGTGTCAGCTGGATGCCTCTGAGAGCCTGGATCCACAGGGAAATCCTTCCCTGGGAGGGTGGGGAGGGGCTGGGATGGAATTCCCAGAGAAGCTGTGGCTGCCCCTGGATCCCTGGAAGAGTCCAAGGCCAGGTTGGAGCACCCTGGGATTGTGGGAGGTGTCAGGGTTGGGACTGGATGAGCTTTCAGTTCCTTTTCAACCCAAACCATTCTGAGACTCCATGAAATTGCCAAGTTCTTGTGTTCTTGGAGTGCACAAACCCCTCTTGCATCCCCAGGGACTGAAGGAAAACGGAGAATCACCACGAGAATTCTCTTCCCTCTGGGAAAGGTTCTCCTCTCCAAGGACACGGCCCCAGGGCCTTCCACTCCCTGTGTCCCTGACACTCTGCCCTCATGGAAAAGCTGCTCCTGGTGCTCAGAACAAGCAGGTTTTTATCTAGAAAGAAGGACATTATCCTGGTTTTTAAGGCCTAGAGGAGATCTGTCGCTGGATTTGAGCTTTCCGATGTGAAGGGGGAATTTTGAAAGCCTTTGGTATGGATGGTGAGGGGAATGTTGAGGTTCACAGATTTAAGAAGGGTCTGGCCTCGGTGCCAAGTGGGAAACAGAAGAAATGACGGAATTAAATTCCTTAGTAGCTGTTCCCAGTTATTGTTTCAGCTGGTAACAGGAATGTAGACTCCAGAATTGGGTTTAGGAGGGTTTTTTTCCCTCACTGGCTGCATCACAGTGGAATTCACTCTCTGATACTGAGGGATCACCCTTCTGATGGCATTCCCACATCTCCATTTCTGGCCAAAAAATGTGATAATTGTTATTTCATAGCTGAAACGCTGCTCAGCCTCTATTTTCAGATGCACGTTGGGAATTTTATTGATGTTTCACAACCCGGAGTTCTGGCAGAGCAGAACTGAAAGGCGAAGTCAGTGCTCGTGCAGGGCTGACCGCAGGGGAATTGCTGTCGTGTGGGATCTGTGGGTGGTGCTGCAGTCCCAACCTGAGGTTGCTGGAGGGTGTTTTAGGATCAAGTCCCCCCTCAGACCCCTCCTCTGAAAGCAGAATACCTGAAACTCCATTGGTGAGTAAATCATTGGAGGGGGGGATGAGGAAATCCCACATTTCTGCAGGATAACAGAGGGATGTGGCGTTTTCCCTAATAAAAATTAACTGTAGTACTTCAATCGAGTGCTGCAACCCAAAAATGCAGCAATGCCTTCAAGCACGCCTTGCTAAAATACCCTTAAATCTTTAACTGCAGCTTCAGTACCACAGATTTATCAGCACAAGCAAGAACAGACTGAATTTCTCAATAAAATGGTTTGGGTTGGAAGGGACCTGAAGGCTCATCTTGTTCCAGGGATACCTCAGACTGTCTGTGCTGCTGAGAAGGTGCTTTTCGTATTGGAGTCGTTTCTCCTGAGTGAATTCCGACATGAGAACTTCCAGCAGTGCTTTGCCTGCATTGTGTTTCTATAAAAGAAGAGGAAAATCAGTGATTTTTCCCTCCCGTGGCAGGGGATCAGAATGAGATGAGTTTTAAGGGCCCTTCCAACCCCAACCATTCTGCGAGTGCTGTAAATTCTGCGATTTCTGCTCCTCGTTATTACAGTATCTGTTACGTGGCGTCCTGTGGAGCTCAGCACAAGTCGGCAGCTCTGAAGGGTTTTGTAGAAAAGTGAGAGATGAAAATACGTTTTAAATCCTCCTGAACTGCATTTCAGTCCCTTTCCCTCCTTGCAGTAGCTCAGCTTTCAGGGAGGTTTCTTAAACAAACTGCGGTAGTTCATTCAGGTATCCAGGAGGGATATGGAGCCAGGTAGTGCTCAAAGAAATTTTCATTTAAACCCAAAGCTATTTCCTTATAACCCGAATTTTTAAAACCACAGATGGGAAGTGCATCGAGTGACTTTGTTCCATAAACTTGGACATCCCTGAGTGTCTCATTTATTGATTATTCCCTGCATCATCTCCTCTCTCCAAGAAGATAAAGTGAAACCAGGGATCCTGTCCAGTTTTCACTGTCATTCTCAAAAGTGGTTCCCACAGGAATCTGGAATTTCATGAAGCTTTTGTGTCTCCTCTTTTAGTCCTTCCACTGCAACAAGTTGAAGACATTAAAAAGCTGATTATTCGTCGTGTGGACAATGTCACAGCAGCAGAGTTTTCTCTGAGTACTCCCCCAGAAAATTACCGAGGTCTCGTGTTGAAATTGGATCCTTCTGGAAAAGATTGGATTCTGCACAATGAATTTATTGGGAAAAGGGAGAGCAGGTGATGGAATTGCTGCCATCGTTGTTTCAGCTGCTCCACGCTTCCCTCAGCAGTCCTGGGTACCTGGATTTTCCCCGGAGACACAAACAGGGATGGGAGAGCAGAGCTTTAAAAGCTGAAGGGGTATAAAAATGAGGTTAAAATAGCAAAAGTGCTGCTGAAACCGTTCAATGTTACATTCCCTGTCAGGGGGAGTTACTATAAATAAAAGCAGATCACTCTCACAGGTACTCTTGTAAAATATTTTGCATTTTGGTTGAGGTGATGTGTGGAGTTTGGACATTCCCGGTGAATTCATAATTCCGTGTGTTGTGAATAATTCTAACCCCGTCCAAGTCTGCACTATTTCACTGGTTTAACTTGTATTTTTGACTCTTCCTAAATAGCTGGGCAGTAAAAAAGTCTTAAGTTTTGACGGTGAACACGAGTTCGTTTTTGCCTAATTTTGCTGTTTTTAAAACTGTCCAACCTGGTCTCTGTCCCAGTGTTTTGGGGTTGGAGGTGCCCCAGTGCTCTGGGGAAGGGGCTGGAGCCTTTGGGCTCAAACACCTGGTTTTTAGTTCAATATTAGCCTGGAAAAGTAATTTCCAGTTTCATTTTTCCGGTGTTAATTATTATAAATGTTGTTAATTATTATAAATATCTCATATGTGCAGATGAATATCGTTTCAAACAGGTGCAGTCGCTCAGTATTAATGCGAGTTTAATGGGTGTTGCTCCCTGAATTGGCTGCTTGGTGCAAAGAGGCTTAATTTGGAGAAAAGTGTGTAATGATGTTTAATAACTCGCTGTGCCACAGAGCAGGACGTGCTTCCTTTCAGCTGAAAGATTTGCTGAATGTATTTATTTCAATTTTTTTTTTTGCCTGGAATTATTTATAGCGCTCGGCATGAGTGTGTTGAGCCAGAAGTTTTGCTGTTGAGTGATTTACTGTGGTATCTTGGTGGAAGTGAGCAGCTGAGAGCTGTAGCACTAGAGCTGGTGGTTTATTCTCGATGCAGAATTCAAAATTAAATTCCCTTCAGGCCAGAAGTTCTGCCAGGGGAGACTTGGCCCCGTGGACAGACATTAAATGTAAATATAAATAATTAAATACAAAAATTGCACCTGAACGTCACCTTCATTAAAAAATGATGAATTTCACCACTTACTCCACTTAAAGCCGTGATGAAATAATAAGGTGGATTTTTGAAGAGCTTCGTTTTGTTGGGTAATTTTTTATTGGGTAATTGTTCATATTTTTGATTGCTGGGTGGAAATCTCCCAGGTTGGCTACAAAACCACCTCAGACGTGTTCTGGGTGTGGGAAGGCCCACAGTGGTGTCCAAGACCCTTCAGCATTTCCTGGGGCAGAGATGGATGGGGAACTCTTGAGGAACATCTCCTAATTAACGCTCATTACGTTTCTGCACTTTTATTTTCCATCTCCAGTGGTGACAGTACTAAAAAATGGGCGATAATACAAAGCATTAAACCAGGGATTGCTGGATTCGCTCTGCTCCAGGGGAAGCAGTGCTGCCCCTCAGCATTAATTGGAATATGGCTGGAATGTCACGGGGTGGGAGCCTATTTCTGGCAAACCCTCCTGACACAGGGCATGCTTTGACTTTGAATTTTCAATTTGG
>VXBT01003969.1:34917-97234 GCA_013400235.1 Oriolus oriolus
GGGGGGGGGGGGGGGAACTGGTTCTTGGTGTTGTTTTAGGAGGTTGTGTCCGTGTTTCTACATTAATACAGAGGAGAGGGGAGCTCTGACTGTCACTGTCAACCTCTGCCATAGACTGGTGACACTCAAAACGTGCCCATCTCCACAATTCATATTTGAAGCGACTCCAAAATCCTGCTCTCCTAAGGATGGGATTTCCTCACGGCTGATGCAGCCATGTTTCTGTCCTACTGCTTAGATCAAACACCTCTAAGTGGTTTTTTTCCCCCACATTTCAGTGTTTATTCTTTTTCTCGCACCTTCGAGTCCCTCTAGGCCAGAGGAGCTTCTTGCAATGGGGGCTGGTTGTTCCCTGTCCTCCTGCCAGCCCTGCTCGACATCGCTGTGAATTCCCAGAGGATTCCAGTCTCACAGAGCACCAGGCCCTGTCTCAAACAGCCTCTTGGACGTTTCCTCGTGCTCTAAGTGGGCTGCTCAGTCACTTCCTTAGGTGTGGTGGTTTTTTCAGCTGTGCCACCACCTGTCCCAAAGTTGCTGCTGCAGGGGAAAAGATTGGAAAGATTTCATGGGCATCTCCCCACAATTAAACAGATCCAGACCTTCCTGCCACGCTGATCCTCGAGCCATCTGCGGGTCTTTCTTATCCCATTGTGCACCAGCTTTATTTCTGTTGGGATCAGGATAAATCTGCTGCTTGTCATCCGTGTTCTCTCTTGTTCACAGCCCTCATTCCCTGGGAAAATAAAAATTTTCAAGGTGTTAGAAAATTTCAAGGTGTTTGGAAATCTCCCTCAGCTGTGAGGAAAAGCAGAGAACCTCTTGCTCTAGGCCAGCTCATTCAGTGGCCAGTGGGCGTTTGAGATCACAGAATGGTTTGGGAAGGGACCAAAACTCATCCCATTCCAGCCCTGACACCTTCCACTATCCCAGGTTGCTCCAAGCCCTGTCCAGCCTGGCCTTGGACACTTCCAGGGATCCAGGGGCAGCCACAGCTTCTCTGGGAATTCTATCCCAGCCCCTCCCCACCCTCCCAGCCAGGAATTCCTTCCCAGTATCCCATCTAACCCTGCCCTCTGGCAGTGGGAACCCATTTCCCCTTGTCCCGTCATTCCAGGCCCTTGCAAATCTCTTCATCTTTCTTGTGGGCTCCCTTCCAGTCCTGGAAGGCCACAGTTAGGTCACGCCAAACCTTTTTTCCAGACTGAACACTCCCAGTTCTCTCAGTTGCCGGAAGTGTTGGAATTCCACGGTCTCAGTGCCAGTGCCGGTGTCACCCAAATGCTTGCAGAGGACTCCACACCACCATGAGTTTGTTCCTTCCCTCCACAGCTTGGTGGCATCTTTCAGGCTCGCTCTGGAAGTTCTCTGTCCTTGAAGGGTCGGGTTTTGAGCCGGGTTATCGATTGCAGAAAGCCCCGGGATGTCTGTTTGTTCTGCAGCTACCCTGCAGACCTTCCTGGAAAGAACATCTTTGTCTTCTTTTCCAAACAAACCTTTTGTGTATAAAAATGTTTGGAAAAATAGACCTTGTGAGCATTTTCAAGTTCAGCTGATCTCCCTGAGGAGAGAAAGTTTTGCTGGGTTGATAAGAACCTGGCACTTGTACCTGGCCAGTGCCTTGAATTCCTGAGGGATGGAGACAGAGAAACCCTCCAAGGAATAAAGGATCAGTGTTGACCATCCACGAAGCGTTTCGCTGGCATTTTTCCCAAGAGCAGCCACAGCACCTGGTCCTATGTAGGTTAATCCCATCAAAGAAACGAGTCTTTATGATTTGCAGACCAGAAAATACTTCACGATTATTCGGGGCACGGACAAAAGAGCAGAAATACAAATAAAGGCCAGGACCTCACAGCAGTTGAGCCTTTTGTCTGAGCCAGCACTGGGCTGTGCAGCGCTCTCGGTCATGCTCCGTGGAGCCCGGGAACAAAGGAATCCTGACGATGTTTGCTTTGGCTCGAGGCAGGGAGGGATGATTTAAATGTGTTCATGAACGAGTGGTGAGCCACCATGGGTCATGGAATCTTCCTTTTCTCTTTTTTTTCTCAGAATCTGCCTTTTCTCCTTTTCTCTCTCCCCAGGTCACTCAGATGAGCCGTCCAGATCTGATTCTGTTCCTCATGAAGTATCTCATGGCCTTGGTCGTTGGGATTCCCTCGGTGTTCTGGGTTGGAAGCAAGAAGACCTGTTTTGAGTGGGCCAGCTTCTTCCACGGGCGCAGGAAAAAAGAGTGCGTAGGGATAGGTTACGGATAAACTTCCCTCGCAGTCCTGGAAGGGTGATTGGGTTGGTTTTTCATGGAAGCAAAGGCAGGAATGGATGGAAAAGTCGCCAGAATGGAGCAAGGAAGGACGAGACAGGCAACAGCTCAAAAATTTGCTTATTTCTCCCTAGTTATTCTTTGGTCCCAGAATCAAATCAACGTTTGTCTGTGTTCGAAATATTTTTAACAAGAATTATCAAGTGAACACTGCAACTACTCTGCCTCTTACTGGGGAGGGGGTGGAATTGAAACTTTTTATTTATAAATGTGCATCTAGCCAACTGAATCAGACCTTTGAATTGAAATTAAATGCAGGTTCTTCTCACCGTGGTTGCAGTTGAAAGCATTTGCCTCTGCTTTTAATCTCCCTTACGCATTAGTGCTGCGGAGCAGTTTGATAAAGTGACAGTAAGAATTTCTTGGAGCTTCTGTAAGGTTGGAATTAATTTAGATTAAGGTATGGCATCAATTTAGAGACCATTTGTGTGATTTTGGGGTAGCCATGGGTAGATACTTTCATAATAAATATTGTCTTAAGACGTTTTAAAACAGATCCACAAAGACAGAAGCCTTTCGGTGACTCCTCCGTGACTTTTGGTCCATCCTTCAGGGATTCAACTCGGCCAAAATAGCCAAGAGGTGCTTCAAAATCAGGCAGATAGGGACATTAGAATGTAAACAATGGTCTTATTGCCAAGCCGTGCTGCTTGTTCTGTTTGTAGAACAGTCACAGTGCTGTGATCGCTTTTCTGCCGCGGTAATTAACGCTAATTGCTCCAACTGCTTGTCTTGCTCAGAGCTGTCAACGAGAGCCGCCAAGTGCTGCAAGAGCCGGACTTCGCTCAGTCCCTCCTGAGGGACCCCAACACCCCCATCATCCGAAAGTCCAGGGGCACTTCCACCCAGGGCACCTCCACCCACGCCTCGTCCACCCAGCTGGCCATGCTGGATGACCAGAGGAGCAAGGCCGGCAGTGTCCACAGCAAAGTGAGCAGCTACCACGGCAGCCTGCACCGCTCGCGGGACGGACGGTACGAGTGTCCTCCAAAACATCATGGAGTCATGGACGGTTTGGGTGGGAAGGGACCTTAAAGATCATCTCATTCCACCTCCCTGGGACACCTTACGCTATCCCAGGTTGCTCCAAGCTCCGTCCAACCTGTCCTCAAACAATTCCAGATGTGGGGAGTCCACAACCTCTCTCTGGGCAAATCTTGTGCAGAAGATGGGACAGGCCCCTTGCAGCCATAATGGTGCTAAAACTGGATGTTCTAGGGCACCTCCTCTCCCTCTTAGTGTCTGGACCGGAAAGAGAAAAAATACCATGATATTTGCAAAGTCTGTGCTGCTTTTGGTGAATTAATTACACGGCAGGCCTGTGTTCAGCGCTGGTTTTCCTGCATGGGAGCGATTTGTGTTACACCGTGTGGGAAAACAGACCTGCCCCGATGACAGCTCAGTGCTTTGGGGGCTGCTTTTGTCCGTGTGTCAGTTGATTTTGTGTCTGTAAATACTCCCGGCCCTGCCGAAGTAAACAAGGGCACAAGCTCCCCGCTCTGAGTTGAGGTGGAGCTAAGTTTTACAGTGTAATTTATCATCGAGTGTTTCCCTCCCCTAATTATCAATAGCAGGCGTAGCGCTGGAGTGAGAACCGAGCGAGACCCATTGTGTGAGGAGCTGAAACGCTTTGCCCGGGGCTGTAGGAGCTGAGTGCCTGAGCTGAGCAGGGAATGCCGCTCCTCACAAGAGCGCCGGCATCTGTTTGCATTCTTTCAGCAGCTCGGTGGGTAACGACGGTAATAATTGCCCCGTGTTTTCCTAAATTAGGTACACTCCCTGCAGCTACAGAGGCGTGGAGGAACGACTACCTCACGGCAGCATGTCGCGACTGACCGATCACTCCAGGCACAGCAGCTCCCACCGGCTGAACGAGCAGTCACGGCACAGCAGCATCAGGGACCTCAGCAGCAACCCAATGACACACATCACGCACGGCACCAGCATGAACCGCGTCATCGAGGAGGATGGCACCAGCGCCTGACGGCGAGGGAGAGCTTGGAGTGCTCGCAGGGCTCGCGGTGCCTTCCTCAGCGAGGTGACACCTCAGTATTATCCTCATCCTCTCGTCAGGTGCTGAATTTGGGCATCAGGAAGCCGGGATTGGCTTGTCCGTGTGGAAGCCGCGTTGTGGGACTTGCCTCGGAGCTGGAGGGTTCAGCTGTCTTGAGTTACTGAGTAAAAAGCTGGTTGTCTCCTCGGAACCTCTCTGTAGGTAATTATTTATTTGATGACTGTTCCTCATCAGACACAACTGCTGGATTTCTTATTCTCTGTGGAAAACAATCTCCCCCTTCTCTCTCCCTCCTCCCTCTGTCCCTCTTTCTGCGGGCTCCGCGTGCCGGGAGGTGCCACCCCCCAAAACTCGGTGTCGGGGTCGTGCTGGGGGTTGTTCTGATGAGACTTACGGGAACTCTTGATGGTTGAAGGAACCCCTCCGTGCACCTCCCTCGAGGCACCCGACGAGGGGACGCATCCAGCGCTGCCTGAGGGACATCTGTGCGAGCTGGCAGCGTTTGGTCTCAGTGGAGACGCCACAGGAATGAGCATTTTGGAGAAGGAAACTCCGCTGAGAATCACCAGCTCTTCCCAGAGCTGTCCAGGCTCAGTTGTCAGGAGGGTGGGGGGAAGAGAGAGGCAGGGAAGAGCGATTTTTTTATAACTTGTATTGTCTTTGCTTTTTTACAAAAGACTATTTAAATTTTCTACTCGTTTACAATTTCTGTAGAAAGAGATGGGTTTTAAAACCAGTTATCTAGATAATATCCAGCCATTTATTTTTTAGAGTCATGTACAGAAAAGCTGAGATTGCCTGTTCCTGATCTATTTAAAAAGAAAATTATCGTAGGAAAGCTGAATTTGCCACCCAAGCAGGAATGTACAGCCCAGCCCGTTCCTTACCGCCAGAGCAGAGCCTGTTTACAAGCCCCAGCAGCTGGGTGAAGAAGGCTGAGGCCAGAAGGACCAGAGGAGTTCATTCAAGGCTGCCCCACCTTCCTGGCAATGTCACGGCTGGTTTGGGGGAGCATTCTCTGTGCTGAGCAAGAATTTAGAGATGGGAGGGAGAAACTGAGGCAGGAGATGCCCCCAGATGGGGAAAAAGCAGGATGTGGCAGCTGGAAGCCCATGGCATTCCTCAAGGAGGAAACAGGATCCACAGTAAATTGGTGGCTCCTTCCCAGATGGGGACCTTCGTTTCGGATCCAGCTCTGCTGCAGGTTGTTTACATTCCCTACTATTCATGGCAGAGAATTCTCAGTGTGGGCTTTTTTGTGTGGAAAGGATCTGTTGGGATACACTGGAGGCAGAAGTCGAGGCCGGTCGAGGATGGTGCTGTAGATCTCCTGGAGCATCTGCTGCAGAGATTCATTCAGCCTGAGGAAACACTGCTGGCATGCAAACCTACCTCAGTAATTACTGCAGATCACTGCTGGGAAATGAATCCTTATTTTTGCATTGTCCTTCCATAATTCCCTTGCTGACCTGCTGGAGGCATGTGGAGAAGCCTTTGTGCACCAACCTCGAGGGCAGGGCCGGGGCAGGAGCTCGCGGGGCCGCCCCGGCAGCGGGGACGGGGACGGAGCTGCTCCACAATTAACTCATTTTAATTGCAGCTGATGACACAACAGCAAAGCTCATAACCTGTGTGCTGTGGAATCAAAGGCTGCCCCGGGAGTCACTGCGGCTCCGAGACAGATTTATCCCAAATTGTCTTTCTTGCTTCCACCGGGCTTCTTGCTCCGAAGGAGAAGACAAACGGAGCCCAGCGTGGAATAACAAAGCTCTTTGTTGTCAGCTCGGGGAGGGAGGTGCTGCACCCAGGGCCCTGGGGCAGAGCAGGCTCTGCTTTGGCTGTTTGCTCAGCAAACAGCACTGGGGGCCATCCACAGGATCCCAGGGATAGCCCTGTCCCAGGGATAACTGTCCAGATCCAAAGCACATGGCCATGGAAAATCCTTCTAAGCGACTTAAACTGGAGAAGCTACAACTCCCCGGAAGCCCCAAGGGTGGAAACTTTGTTGTTTTCAAATTCAGCTCCTCCTGCATAACGTGCTGCTTCAGAGGGGTGATCTGGGAGAAACCTGGATCTGCGGAAGGAGCTGGGAAACTGAGTTTTCCTAAACACTGGAACCGAACTAAATAAGCTCAAGGGTTCACATTGATCTTCTTGTCTCAATTTCCAGTACTTTTTTTTTTTTATATAAGTTGTAGCAGTGCTTTGACTTGTTTAGAGACAGGGAAACGAACGCTGATGGAGCTTGGAGAAAGATCCTGCTGGAGGTGGTGTTAATTTGTGAGGCTCAGTCCCCTTACTGCTTCCAGATGGGAATATCTAAGTCATTCCTTGCTCTTGGATCCTAAAGGCACAGACTCCTGTCACCCCGGAGCGGTGATTAAACCTCAAACTGGAGTTCTGCCTGGGCTTTTTGCCTCCCTGCCCCCTCCCTTCTACCTTCAACACCAGAGCCAGCACGCTGTGCTCTCTTGGCAGAGCATTCGTCCTGGGAAGAGCATTCCTCACCCATGGAAGAACGCCCCAGCTCTGGTGCAGTTCCCCAAATGGGGCTCACCGGGCTTCAGCTCCCAAATCATGGTTCCCAAGGGCTCTGAAGTGCATCCCAGTTTGAATGTGGCCCCGCCACCACCTCAGGCAGGGGCACCGGGAGCGTTTTTGGGGTGCTTTCCTACCTGGTGAGAGCTCCAGCCCGGGTGCCTGGTTTGTGGGATTGGTGCCAAGCTTTAAATTCCCCCCAAGCTGAAACCCCCGGCCGGGAGGGCTTTTCTGCAGTCACTGCAGTGCTCCGTGTGCTCCAGGCTCCCTGCATGGCCATGCAGCTGAGCGCACGTTCCTCGTGGAGTCCCTGCAGCGCTTTGTCCCTCCCCAGCAGCCACCAAAAACTGGATCCTCTGTCCCAGGAAACAGGCAGGGAAGCTGGACAATGCCTGGCTTCTCCAGCTCACCCCGAGCTTCACACCTCTCCCTCCTGTGCACACGATGGCTGCAGCCCCAAAACTCTGCTCTGTGGAATTGCTCCGTCAAAGCTTCCCGTAAAATGCACGGCTTCTCATTCCCAGTATTCCCAGGGATCTCCAGCTCCTGTTTTACCAACCCCACTGCGCTGACAACAGATCCCAGATCTCCCCGAGTTTGTGCTGTTCCTTCTTTCTTAATCCCTTCGTAGCTCCCGTGGTTCATTGAAATATCCCGGATCGGAGCTGCGGTTGTGTTGCATGGAAGAGGCCGCTCCTCTTTTTTAAAGCATAAACAATCCAACAGCAGCAAAAAGCCACATTTGGGTGTAAATGTGTTTGTGTTCTCCTTTTTCCTCCAGCTTAGACCCAAATTTTGTGCTGGAAGTGTTAAGACACCAGCTCTAAGGGGGTCAGTGGTGAGCAGGGGGTGGCACTGGGAGGCTCCGGCTGAAATCCGGTCACAGCCAAATCCAGCACTGCTCTCAAGTTGTTCCAGCAAGGAGAGAAGGGAAAATCCCTCAGAAAGGGCACCAGGAGAAGAGCCAGGCCAGCCTTAGAGCAGTGCCCACCCTTCCAGGGGAGCCAATTCTCCAGCCCAGCTCTGGGGTGCTGAGGATCCCAAAAAGCAGCAGGGAGCCGGCAGCTCCAGGTGTGGTGAAACCAGGGCACAGCAGAGCAGCCCCTGCACAGGAGACATCCCCAGGTCCACCTGGAGCAGCAGAATGTCCACTTGAATGTGAAACTTTCCCCCTAACCCCTTGTGCTTCTTTTCTAACGGGATCGGGATGGATTTTCCCCGGAGGCGGGGCGTTCTCCCAGTTTTTGCCTGTCGGGTCCGTGCATGGGGAACTCGGTGCATGTAACGCGCTGCCGCCTCTTCCAGCCCTTCCCTCGGCACTCTGGTGTCCGTGTTGTGACAACATCCCACTCCTCAGGAGAGGGGAAGGAGCTCCCATGAGACCTCTATATAGTGGAATGTGTGGGGCAGTCCCTGCCCGTGGCTGACCCCACTTGCACTCGGCTCTTGGTAGACTTTGTTTACAGTAGTCCAGTGTCGGTTTTGTAACGTTTAATTTTTAGCACTTTAACTGTGAGTGTACAAACTGGTTCCCTTGTAGTTGGTGTACATTTTCATTTTAGACCCTTGGAAGTTTTTAATAAAACAATGGGAAAACCCTTGTCTCTCTGTCGGCCTGTTTTCAATTCCTCTCTGATGGGTGTAATCACACCTACCCTTAGAAATCCAGTTCAGATTCAAAGGTTAAATAATTAAATATCAGATTTTACTCTGGCCAGCAGCTCTTTGAATGTGAAGAAAGACTTTCTAGACTTAATCTCCCCCCAACATCTGCACTCATGGACGCTGGGCACCCTTCCAGCAAACACAAAGCTCTCCGCAGATTTCAGGCTCTGGATTGTTCTGCCCTTTTACGAGAACAGACCACTCAAACCACCAGCATTTCACAGGCAGAGAGGAGCGAACAGCAGACAGGTTTGGGAGCAGCAATGCCAGGGATGTTTGGGGGTTTTTATTGCCAAATCCAGCCTGAGGACAGGATGACTGATTTATTTGAAGGAGCTGTCTGGCATTTGGGCGGATACGTGGTTGTATGCCGAGTCTCGCATGCCTGGTGATAAAATAACTCCTTTCACTAATTGCTGGTGCTGGTTTAGGTCTCGTTAGATAAATAGTTCAGGGATGAAACTTTAGGAGCTGCTGGTCTCCTCCATCTTCCCTGAGTTTAAACTGTTGTGGATTGTGAGGGACCAGCTCTGAAGTCAAGCAGCCAAAGATGTGATTTGCCTCTCTTGTAGCCAAGGAGGATTCCCACTGCAGCTAAACCCATCAGGGATGAGGAATGGGAGCTCACAGCATTTATCTCCTGTCTGTGCTGCATTGCCAGGCCCCAGAGGGGTTAATGCAGGGTTGGGGAGAAGATGGAGTCACCTGGAGCTTGTTTAGCCCTCTCCAAGGTGGTTTAATGGCCTGCAGGTGAGGAAGGTGGGAGGAGCATGGAAAAAGAGCTGAAGGAAGGAGAGGTGGTCGGAGCAGAGGTCGAGGTCAGTTCAGACCCCCAGGCTGGGATTAGGGGTGGGTGTCTTTTAGTCACCATCACATTCCTGATGCACCTGAGCACCCTGGTTGCTGTTTTGGTGCTGGCTTTGTCTCTCAGCCCTGCCAGCTCATGCCCTTGTTGAGATTCCTTCTCCAGTTTGAAGGGAGAAGAGCATCTGGCTGTGCACTAATCCTAAAGACAATAAAATCATAGAATCATGGAATGGTTTGGGTTGGAAGGGACCTTAAATTTATCTTGTAGTTCTGCTCCCCCTGCCGTGGGCAGGACACCTCCCACTAGCCCAGGTTGCTCCAAGCCCCATTCAGCCTGGCCTTGGACACTTCCAGGGATCCAGGGGCAGCCCCAGCTTCTCTGGGCACCCTGTGCCAGGGCCTCCCCACCCTCACAGGGAAGAATTTTTTCCTAATATGTAATCTGACGCTACTCCGAGAAATCCTTGGTAACCAAAAGGTGAAACAAAATAGGTGGAAATAGAAGGATCTTTTAAAAAAAGTCATTTTCTTCAGGAGTTATCTCCAGCTCAGAGCTCTGTCCCAGTGGGATAAAACTGCCGGCCCTGGAGCGTGACCATCCGGGATCCACGTTTCCAACGCCCTTGGCTACCGGTCTGACTGGTTTTTATGATAACACTTCAGGCACCTTTGATTGATATCCAGTCTCCAGTTTCAGTGCCTGCACCTGTTTGCCACCTCTTCCCAGCACCCACATCCTGCTGCTGTTACCCCACTGTCATCCCCTGCTGCCCCTCCATCCCATGGGGACATCCCAAGCAGGGAAAGCCGCTTTCTCCTCACCCATCTCTTTGATTTTGGGTTTTATGAGATCCCACCTTCCCCTTTGCTTCCTGCCCCCATTTATTGCCTCCACACACCCCCGCTGCAGCACTTTGATGCATTTCAAACCCTCTGCATCCTGAGAGCTGGCTTGAAAAATTTCCAGGGTCTCCCAAGGGAGTGCCGCATGGGTGCTCAGAAAATGGGAGGTATCCTGATACCTGAAATGGTGGGAAAGCTGAAGAAGGATGCATCTGCAGTGCCAAATGGTTGCCAGCCTCTTCCCAAGCTGCTGGAAAGTGATATTTTAAATAAAAATATATGAATATTCCTGTTTGGTGTAGACATATCCTCTGCTGCTTCCTGTTCAGTGCTGCTGCAGAGGGTTCCTGCCTTTGGGAGAACATGCTGGAAAAATCCCTTAAGGCCCCGAGTTGCAACATAATCCAGCTACAAATCCCACCTGGAATCTGTCAGAAGGGACGAGCCTCGACATTCCCCCGCTGATGCCTTCAAAGCCCTCTGATCTCCGCCGTGGAAACACCATCAGATAAGGCCTGGCCCCTGCCAAAAGACATGGAACATCTGCTTGGCTGCAGAAAGTGGGATTGGGTTGAAGTTAACCTTGTTCCTCAGTTTTAATTTTTGGGAGGCAACCAGCTCCTCGTGGTGGTTCTCCTTTGCAGGGCGGGTTTGGGGCTTTCATGGTGCTCCCCAGACTCTGAGGATGAGGTGCCCTTGGGGACGATGGCACTGATGCACAGAGGGAGCAGGGCCATTGATGTCCTGGCTTGTGGAATAGCAGTAAAATCTGGGGCTAACCAAGGATTTGGACCCCATTGAAAGAATTTTGATTTCCAGTGACAAGATGAGAGGAAACGGCCTCAGGCTGTGCCAGGGGAGGTTCAGGTTGGACATCAGGAGGAATTTCCTCACAGAAGACATTGGAAGGGGCTGCCCAGGGAGGATTGGAGTCCCCATCCCTGGAGGTGTCCAAGCAATGACTGGTGATGGCACTCAGTGCAAGGTGGTGATCAGTCAAAGCTTGGACTCGATGGTCTCAGAGGTCTTTTCAAACTTAATTCATTCTGTGAAAAACAGAAGCCATCTTTAGATTTCAACTCCTTTTCTCCACTTGAAAAGCAATCCCGAAGAACCTGCTTGTTTCACAAAAGCTCCTGGCGCTCCCTTGGGTGACCCGACCTTGGCGGCAGCCCAGGGAAACGTGAGCCCGCAGCGCTGCTGGGCAGGTGAAGGGTTAACCCTGGTCTGTGGGTGCCTTTAACTGTGAGCAAAATCCCCGAATCCTGCCAGAGCTCGTTAGTCCGCGAGCTGGGTGAAGGGACACGGCGCTAATTGGAGTGACGGCCTCCGGAGCTGTGAGAAATTAGCGGCGGCACAATGAGGAGGTGCCGAGCTTCGCGGCCGTTCACAGGTGCCGGGTCACCCCCGGCCGCCCCAAAAACCCTGACCCCTGTCACTCACTGCCCGTGACCCTCCCGACCCGTGCGCGGGGCACTGCTCCCTCCAGCTGCTGGGGAGAGATTTTCAGCTGCTGTTGGAAAAGCTGTGACTGGCGGGACTGAAACTTCTCGGTTTCAGTCCAGGAGGAAGGAGCCCTGCGGCCCCGGCGGTGACAGTGGATGTCACAGGGACATCTCCGTTCCTCCCCGGAGCGGCAGTAAATCAAATTCCCGATGCTGCTCCTGCCCCAGACCCTCCGGGACTTTGCATCATTCAGATTAGTCGGATCAGGGGTGGTGCAGGAGCAGGAAAAACTGCACCATCCCACAAGCTCATGTGCCCAGTACTGGGCTCAACCCGGCTCCTGGGGAGTCCGTTCTCCTCCTCCTCTGCTCCCACTGTAATCAGAGCTCGTTGTACAACATTTGTTTCCCCTGTATCCTGTTTTCCCAAGGATAAGCCATCCTTAAATGCTTTTCCTCCCTCCTGGGACAGTGGGGTCCTTTTAAAAGAGGTCTTGGAGTGGCATTGGGTGCAGGGGTGGAGGGATGCTCTTGGGGAGGGGTGCTTGTGGGGAGGAATTGGTGCTTGAGATGCTGACAGAATCCTTGAGTGGTTCGAGCTGGAACGTTTGGGAAGATTTTAGGGGAGGAGCCACGATGTTGATCCTGTGCAAGGTCCTGAGTGCCGGCAATGCCCCACATCTGCCCTCGGGAGCTGCTGCTCCGGGCAGTTTGGCGAGATCCACAGCTTTTCCGCCCAAACCGCGGGGCAGAAACCTCTCCGTCAGTCTGGAAGAGGAAAATCCCCAGGGAAATGTGAGGGCTCATCCCCGCCTGTCTGAGCACGAGGCTGGGACACTGCCCGGCCGCGCCGCTGGATTTGGGGAGCCCACGGGGGCTCCCTCCTTGGGGCCAGGACGGCTGCGGGGAATCAGCCCCGAAAAGCGCCGTCCCCAGAGGCTCAGCCGGGATTTTTAAGGCAATAGTGCCACCCTGTGCACCGCGCGAGCCCTGGGCTCCCAGTGACACCAGTGGCCCGAGTGACACTGGTGGATGACAGGCAGGATAGCTGGGGCTGGTGGCACTGGGGATCAACACCATGGGGTGGGGATACGTCCATGGCTACGGCTGCGGCAGGGAAAGGGTGGCATTCCCATGGGAATCACTCGATCCCATTGCAGCTGGGATCCCGCAGAGGCCAGAAATGTCTGTGGTTTGTAGGGACACCACGAGAATCATGGAATGTGCAGAAGTCACATCAAACTCGGTGCTTCCTGGAGCTGCAAACGGGAGTTTTGCGCTGGTTTATGCTTTTCCCCCATCTTTTCTGGTGCCCTGCAGTGCCTGGAAAACGCAGTCCCCTCCTCTGCTCCATGTCCTGCCCGGGAGGGAGATATGGGGGGACAGACAGGGCAATATCCCATCAGTGACCCTGCAAAAGGAGTCCCATGTCCTTTTCTCTGAGCCCCGTGACAGACCAGCATCAACCTAGGAGAAACCCCACATGGGATACCTGGGATAATTTAGTTGTCACAACTTGTGGCCTCTAGGAGGGCTGGGGGGAAGCAATTATTTTGTGCGTGGGTGATGGGTGTGTCCCCAACACCCCAGAGACCAGAAGCACCCCAATGAGTGTCTCCCCATCATCCCAGAGACCAGAAACACCCCAGTGGGTGTCACCCTGACACCCCAGAGACCAGAAACACCCCAGTGGGTGTCACTCTGACACCCCAGGAACCTGAGGGTGCCTGCAGGTGCAGCTCAGCTCCCATGAAACGAGCACCCAGGAGGAGGGAGAGGAACCCTGTCCCCGGTTTCAGCTCCCCAGTATTCCTTGCCACAGGAGATTTCAATCCCCCATCATGTCCCAGCTCCCTCCATGCCCACATACCCTAGACTGTTTCAGGGTGTCAAATGGGAACGAGAAACTTTTGGGTCATTTTTAGGGTCAGGCTTTGCTGTTTTAGTTCCCCCAAAGGTGTGTACACACTTAAAGGCACACATGCAAATCCACGCACTCCGTATGGCCCCACCAAGGCTGCTGGGAAGACATCCCCCATCCTGTAGGGTCCATATGGGATCCTCAGACTGGTGGAGTGGAGTGGAGTGGAGTGGAGTGGAGTGGAGTGGAGTGGAGTGGAGTGGAGTGGAGTGGAGAAAGGAAGGAAGGAAGGAAGGAAGGAAGGAAGTAAGGAAGGAAGGAAGGAAGGAAGGAAGGAAGGAAGGAAATGGTCCCTGGGCTGTGCAAATAAATAACATGAAGGCAGCAGGGTACTGAGGAGACAGTTTTGCAGGGAATCTCTGGTGTGACGCATGCCCCCAGTGAGCTGGAGGTGCAGCCACTTCCCTCTCTTGGATCCCAAAGGCTAATCCTTAGGGAATAACAGACCTAAGCCTCTTAGCCGGCATGCTGTCAGTGCCTGTCACTGATGAGCTGATTAAAAACGAATGGAAAAGATTAAATTCACCCCCTCCAGGTACCCCAGGAGCTGCCCCGGCTGCAGGAGATGGAGGGGAGATGCTCCTTGCTGGCTTTGCTCTTCCCTGTCCATCTGACCAGACCTGGATGCTCCACAGAAATGTTTCCAGCCTTCCTAATCTCCACAAATCCCATCCCTGGGCTCCACCAGGAGGTCCCGGCACCACCGGCCCCTTTGAAGTTGTTGGATTATCTGTGTGCAAGCTGCCACCTGGAGCTGGAGGAAATGGTGCCAGGAAAACCAGCTGGAGGCAAAATTTCCCGTAAGGGACCCCCGTCCCCATCCTTGGTCACTCCCTGGGGACATCCACGATGTTTTACTTTATTTAAGATGTTGTTCTAAACAGACATTGCTGCTCTGGACATGAGATTGACAAACATGGGAAAACACTGAATTTCACTGGATTTGAGAAATATCTGCAGCCCTCCCCAGAATTTAGCCAAATGTTGGCTGGGACAGGGACCCTGATCTCCACAGAGTCACACTCCTGCTCCTGAGAAGCAACAGGAGCACGTAGAAAGACATCATGGGAACAGAGGCTGCAGAATGGGGAATTTGGTTGAAAAAGAGGCTTTTCGAGTCGGAATGAGCTACTGGCAGGGTCTGAAATGTCACTTCACGTCTGCAGCAGACACAAGGTGGCATCAGAAAGCCAAGTCCTTCCTGTGAGGCTGCTCTTGCCATGGAAAAGGAGAGAGACAAGTTGGAGCTCTGGATGTACACCCACCTGATTGCTGTGCCTCTGCTTTTCCTCAGAGTCTTTCAGCAATTCTCCTCTCTCGTCACTGGTGGCTCTTTTCCAGGTCTTGTCCATGACCTGCAGTTGCTTCTCCTGTCAGAAAAATCCCCAGGAATTACATTAGTGGAGCGTGATGCAAACTGGGAATGTGGATCAAGGCTTGTGAAGTCTCACTTTCAGAGTGGTATTTGGGCTTTAATCCCATTTTGGGGGTGATCCCACCGTGGCTGGGTGTAGGATCATCCCGCTGGGAACGCTTTTCATCAGGGTTTTGCTGAGTTGTTGCTTGGCCTTCAAGCAGGATCCCAGTGCTGGGCTCAGCAGAGCAAAGCTTCTGCAATGGTGACCCAGGGAGGTCAAGCCACAAAGTCTCGTTAATATTTAGGTGATTCTGCTGCGGAGCTGCAATAATTACCCACCCGAGATGAATTAATTACTCACCTGAGATGCATTAATTACCTGTCCAAGCAGCCTGGGCACAGAGGAGAAATGCCTGTGGGGAAAAGCAGGGCAAAAAGTGTCCAAGCTGGGACTGGGGCTGGCCCCATATCCTCCTGCATCGCCCATGGGAACACACAGTCCACCAATCTATACATTTCCAATCCATCAATCTATACATTTCTATAACTACAGACCATTCTATATGTGTGTCTAATAAGGTCTCATGACAAGGGAAACACTCTGAACCTTGCACCTCCAGCCATGAGTTTCACCCCAAGAGCTGATGTGTCCCAACATCTGCCCCTTCCTCTCCAAACCAGTGCTTCCCACTTATTTTCTAGAGGTGTTTTAAGACACCTTTTTTGGGTTCTGCCTGGGAATGGGCACAGAGGAGAGAAGGCTCTGGAGAGATCTTAAAGCCTCTTCCAGTGCCTGAAGGGCCTCCAAGAGAGCCGGAGAGGGACTTGGGACAAGGGCCTGGAGTGACAGGACACAGGGAATGGCTTCTCACTGCCAGAGGGCAGGGATAGATGGGATACTGGGAAGGAATTCCTCCCTGTGAGGGTGGGGAGGCCCTGGCACAGGGTGCCCAGAGAAGCTGTGGTTGCCCCTGGATCCCTGGAAGTGTCCAAGGCCAGGCTGGACGGGGCTTGGAGCACCCTGGGCTAGTGGAAGGTGTCCCTGCCCATGGCAGGGGGTGGAACAATGTGATATTTAAGATCCCTTCCAAAGCAAAACATTCTGGGATTCTGTGTTTTTACATATAGACAAACATACACACATATATATGTATATACACACACATAAAATATATGCATACCAGATATACATAAAATTACATACATATATATATAAAAATACATATATGTATGTATGTATATATGTATAAAAACCCCACATATATATACATATAGAGATATACATTTACACACACACCCTATTAGAACCCCAAACCACCCTGCGGGTCCCCCCCGCCCCTTCCCACCCGAGGGGACCCCACACGCGGGAGGTGCCACCAGAGGGCACCGCGCCCCCATTTTTGGGCGCCGCTTCCCAGAATGCAGCGAGTGGGGCCGGGGGCTCCGCGGGCTCCGCACGCCGGGCTGCGGCCGCAGGGACAGCGCGGAGCTCCGCGGGGCAGCGCAGCCCCTCCGCCAGGTAAGCGCTGCGCTCCCCGGGACACTTCGGCCGGCAAGATATTATTTAATTTCATTTTATGTTACGTTATTTTGTTGGGTTTATTTTATGTTATTTTTGAATTTTTGGTTTATTGGTTTAGCTTTTATTTTAGCTATTTTTTTCCAATTGTTTTAATAATTTATTTCTTTATTTTTATTCTACTTTATCATCCCTCCCCGCCGCACAGGAGGGGCGCCCCGGACTCAGCCGGGGAACAGCACCAGCCCCTCCCGGGATGGGTCCCGCTTGGAGGGGACCCATCCTCCTCCTCCTTTTCCCTCCGTATTCCGGGCTGGAGATATCCCTGGGGCCGGGCATGTCCTTGGGGCTGGGGGTGTTTGGGGGCTGGGGGTTCTTCCAGTGGGATGAACCCTGGCTGAGCTGGCAGCTGCCTTCTTGGAGGGGGGGGTGTGGGTTTTCACCCAGGTCCCGAAAGTTGGGGGAAACTCGCGCCGGTGGCCCTGGGGTGGCACCGGCTCCCCNCGGGCGGGGGCTCCTCTGCCCCCGGTGAAAGTTGCGTTCGAGTTTGGCAATTTGGGCCGTGGGGAATGCAAGGAAAATTGGAGGCTTTGGAAGGGCTTCTGTGCCACAAGGAGAAATCCCTGCAGGGAGGGAGAGCCGGGAATGGTCAGAGCGGCCCCCGAGGGCAGAAGAATGGTTTTGGCTTCTCTTAAAGAGGCATCTCGGCAGCCCCGGTGTAGTGGTACCTCTCATCCTTCAGCTATGGCTGCGTTAACTCCGTGTCTGGGACGTGAACCAGGAAAGTGTGGGCAGAGCAAAAGGACTTGGAGAAGTCAGGGTGCTCTGGTCTCGGTTCCTTGCTCAGGTCCCCCTCGGTGTGCTCAGGACTCACCATCTCTCTCGAATTGTGTTTTGAGTTGGTTAAAAACCTGGTTTGGACAAAAGCCCCCAGCCAGAGCAGCATTAAAGAAATGTTTTCCTGAGCCAGGGAGGGAAGTTGGACCCGAGCTAAAGCAAATAAACTTGTATTTCATCATGCTGGGGCAGGGTTTCTTTGTGTTCCACTCTGCTCTGGGCAGTCTGGGCTCCCTACAGCCACAGATGCTTCCACGTCCAACCTTCACCTTCAAACGTGGCTGAGCAAAGAAACTTCTGCTCCTTCGTGCAAACCTCGCTCCCTGCGGAGGCTGCTCTGTGCTCTGCCTCCCTCGGGCTTTTCTCTGGGTGTTTCTCCCCTCGGCTGCTGCAGGAAGGGGCTTTGCAGGGTTTCTGCTCCAGCTCAGCACCGGGCTGAGATGCTGCAGACGTGGAAAGCGTGAGCATGGCTGACCTGGCAGGGCTTTGCGCCAGCCGGAGCCGAGCGCTCTGCCCGGGGATGTGCCGGCTCCGCGGCCAGCGCTGCTCAGCTCGGGAGGGAAAGGATGCTGCAGAGGAGAGAAAACACCGCTACTTTTATCCCTGGTGAAAGCAAAAGGTGCTGAGATGTTTCTCTGCCCGTCCCCACTGCTGCAGACCTGGCAAGGTCTGGGAGCTGGAGCCCAGCTGCGTCCCAGTGATCATGGGAATGTGCCTGTCCAAAGCAGGAGCTGAGGGCTCAGGGGATTTCAGGGGTGGAGGTGCTGGTACATCTCATTGATATGAGACTATAAATGGTCCCAGAGAAACCTTAAACAAGAGCTTTCTCCCTGCTGGAAGAGCCTGCGCAGCCCCAGAGATGCAGGATGGGCACCGTGTGTGTGCAAGAGTGATGAGGAGATGCAGCCCTGTGCCATCAAAGCCCAGAGATGGGGAAAAATGGGGTATTAGCAAGAAAAAAAATAAAAATCAAATGCTGTGTTGTGCGCTGATGTGCTCTTCCAAAATAAATAAGGGGGGATGCGAGCCTGTTGATCCCATAGCAATGGGCCTGGGGGAACCTGTGGCTTCTCTCCAGCAATGCCAGCACAGAATCTACTGGTTAGACATAGAATCACTGTAATTCATTGAATGTATTCCATCCTCTTATAAGAGAACAGATGAAATGTAGGTGCCGGTGTCTCAAGTGCGTGTGAAATGCTGCTACATTGGGAGAGAGGGAAGATTTTGACACGCTGAACAGGTTCCATCCATTAGTCATAATATTTCCAGCACGCCACGCATGCACTCACGTTTTCATATAAATGGATGCGTGGGAAGCAAACTCAGAGGTGACACGAGGGAATGTGGAGAAACTCAGGTGGGTTTTTCCCCTGCAGGACCCTTTGGTCTTCAAGAGGGACTTCCAGCTTCAGTCCGTTTGTGGCTGGTGTAGGTGATGCTTTCTTTTCTCTGATACATTTTTGGCTTCTTTATACCGGTCTTCCTGCTTTGGAGGGAGGCAGGATGGAAATGTTGAAACTCCTGTTGAAGAGTTTGACATTTTGTATCAGATAAAGCCAAATGCAGACAGTTGCTTTGATTTGGCTCCTTTTTGCTGAGTTTAAGACAAGGCAGGATGGGATTCAGGCTGGAGGTGGAGAAAGGAGGTGGCACATACACCCCTCATGTCACAGTGACATCCAGCTCTGGTGTTTTTAGCAGACATACATCTCTGGGAACAGGCTCTTTCCAACTGGTTTTGTGCCCAGAAACTTGAATCAGTCATATCCAGCAAAAATATGAAGGTGAGGGAACATCTGCTCCCGTGTCATTTGGTCGCTGGGGATCCCAAAAAGGATTTTGAGATCGTTGGGTGAGTTGGAATTGAAGGTTCACAACTGCTGCCTTCATTTCTTCTATTTCTCTGTCTCCCTTGGGAATGAGGAAAGGGTTTCCAGTCCCATGTCAGTATTTGTGTTTATTATATCTACAGTTGGTCTCTGATGGGTCCTGGAAGCAGCTGCCTGGAAATGGTCACGCAGAAGCTTTTATGATCCTTGTAGCAGGACCAGGAAAGGTCCTGGTGGCCCTTCAAAAGCCTGAGGTGGGCATGGGTGGCTGTCGGATGGATGTTCACATCTGCTTACTGCTCCCAGCCAGGGATAGCTTTTTCCAGATGTGCCATTTTTTGGATTTCTTCCCCAAACACCCACTGGATTTTCCCAGAGAGAGGTACTGGGATGTCCAGTTGCAGAAAGAGAAGAAACCCTCTGGGCTGTGTGCTGTCTCCCTTCCCTTTCTGCATTCTCCTGGAAAAACCGGAGAGTTTTCTATGGAATGTGGCCCAGGGATGCTTTTTTCTTGAGAATGGGTCTGAACTTGTCCAGTTCAGCTGCTTGCGTGGGCCACTCTTTAAAAACAAAAGCACTTAAAAAATGGTTCTTCTCCCAAAAAATAGCTTTGGTGGCTGGGACTGTCACTGAGTTGCATTCCTGGTGGTTAACTGATGGCTTTGTTCCTATTAGTTAATAAGCCAATGATTATCATAGGAAAGTAATGGGAAATTGTTAAACTAATTAATCCAATTGACAGGAAATGCTAACAACCATTTGCCCTTCTCTGGGGCTGCCAGTGGATGGTCTCTGTACGAGCCTGTGTCAGCTCCAGATATCGGAGCAGAGGCTGCACTGGCAAGCTGGGGGACCCAGTTTGGACATGTGGCTCCACAAGGGGACCATTTGCTGGCCAGCCAAGTGGCCGGCGTGGCCAGGGGAGTGTCCAGCTCTCAGCACGAGCTGGCAGCAAAGCCATGCTCACTTCCGACTCATCTGGCTGGGAGGTAGGAGTGTGTCCTGGTGCCAAATGAGGAGAAACTCCTTATTTCTGAAACACAGCAGAAGGAGGAATGGCTCCCAGTGATGCAGAGGGGCTGGAAGGAGGCAAAAAGGGTGAGGAAAATCACTCATCAACCCTGACGCATCTCCAGCGTGGCCTTAGGAATGGATTCACATTCAGATGGTATCAAAATGGTAGAAAATCATATGTTCCTGGCTGCCTTGAGTGCCACTGCCCTCGTGTGCTGTGGTCCTGTCCTGGACTTCCATTGAGTCCTGGCTCCAGCCTTGGTTTACCAATCTGAGATTTTTTCCAACCAAAAATCAGAAAACTCTGAAAATTTCAAACAAAGGCCCAAGCAATTCTTTCTCTCACAGCTTTCATTTCACAGTTCACCTTTCTTTCTGGCTGTAATTCCTGCTGGGGCTTCTGGCTTCCTAGAGAAAGGGTAAAAAAAAAAAAAAGGAAAAAAGAAAGCAGACATTTAATAATAGATCAAAAATGAGATTACGCAGTAAGTCAGCCCTCCCCTTCCCAAAATGCAACCAAAGAAATTGCAAATCACCTTGAAAAAGGAAAGGAAAACAGTGTAGATCAAACCTGATGTTAAGTATGGATGAGGTGTCTATATTTTATTTAATGGCTGTGTGCTGTCCTAGAACAGCCGCCCTCCCCTGAATTTCTGTTTGTGATTAATTAAACAGTGAAGATGAACTGGGATGGGGAAAATTCAGTGGAGCTCCAAACGGGAATGCAGGGGGGCACAGGTTGGCTGCTTGGCACACCTGGAGACAGGCACACCTGGTGGTGGTTGTAGTTGGAGGTAGCTCCCAAAAACCAGGAGGTTTAATGAGAGGCTCCTTGTTGTCCATCCCTGATGACCCTGGACCAGTTCTGTCCTTGTTTGGTGGAGCAGTGGGGTCGCCAAGGGAAGGGAACCTGAGGGGATTTGTGCCAAATGAGTGGGTGCCAGCAGAAGTGCCATGATGGAGGGAAGAGGTGATTATTAGTCATGGATAATTAGTCACCAGCCAGGCCGCCCCAGGAAGCTGGGCAAGCCCCAGCCTGGGCCAGCGCTCAGCCAAGGCTTGATGAGGCACGACTTCCCTGGAAAGGAGGCTTAGCCCTGGCGCTGGGCATTGAGGCTGTCAACCCTGGGCCTGTTCTTGTTTGCTGTAAATCCTCTGGCTCTTTCAGCTTTTGGGTTTGGTGGGGCCATTGCCACAGGCCAGGTGGGAGGGTGGGAGTTGGGATTCGCGTGGCCTCAGCTGCCTCAGCAGCTTGTGCGGCATCTCTCCTGCTGGCTCATCCCAAAGGTCTCCAGGGCCAGCGTGGACGCTGTGTATGCCAAGTGCGTGGGCTTCAGTGAGCAAGGCTGGGAGGAGGTGCAAGGGGAAAGCTCTTGCTCTTGGACAGTGTCTCCAGCAGAGCACCTTCAGCCTCACCCTCCTGAGGTCCTGCTTACAGCCTTGAGGAATGAAATACCAAGAGGGACACGAGGCATTGACAGTTGTCTCCCATATTATCCTTGTCCAACATGGATAACCCAGCCTGGGTCATGCCATGGGGATGAAGACCCACACAAGGCCCTGCTGGATGGGGCTTGGAGCAACCTGGTCTAGTGAAAGGTGTCCCTGCCCCCAGCAGGGGGTTAAAACAAGATGAACTTGAAGTTGCCTTCCAACACAAGCCACTATATGATTGTATGATTGTATAACATGCAGCTGCAGGTTTTTTTCTTGCTAAATCGCCCACTTTTAAGTGCAGAAAGTGTCACAGCCCATCCTGCTTTGTGAGAAGAGGCTGAGCAGCCATATTCATCACAGCTCTGGTGGTGAAGGCAGCGCAGGAAGAGAACAAGAGCAGCAGTCTCGTGCTGGGTCTGGCACTTGGGGCTGTGAATGTTCACCAAGGGCTGCCAGAGCACCAGCTGAGGTAGAAGTTGCTGGAAATCACCACTCCCATGTGTGATTAGCATCCTCTGAGGTGTTCGTTTATCTTCTTGGTCACCTTCTTGGTTTCAACTTTCTACTTGTAGATTTGGAGGAGAATCTGTTTCATTACCTGCTGGGCTGCTGCTCTTCTTGTTTATTCCCTAGAAGGAAGAAAATTAGATGTGCCAGAGCTGAAACTTAAAAAAATTAATAAATCCAGACTTTGGAAACAACCACTTGGAGTTAGAATGAGACTCAACAAGAAAATGTTTGTCTTCCACCTTTCTCTCAGACTGGCTGGGACTAAAGTGCGGGGAGAAGACAGGGCAAGGTTTACTTTCTTTTAATTTCAAATATATTCCGAAAGCGGAGCAGTTGGAATTTCCTTTTTTTTCCTTAAAGTCGCTTTGCCAAGTTTGGGTGGAGAAAACCAGCTGAAAGCCTTGCCTTGGTGGATGTGGGATGCAGGCAGGAACGCATTTATTTTCTTTATTTACCTATTTTTACCAGTGAGGCCCTAAGGCAAACAGCAAAGCCGTGGCCGCGTCGCCGCCTGCGTGCAGGCAACGAGAGCACTTTTCCCCCCCAACCCCTTTTCCCAGCACCAGCAAGATCAGCTCCGAAGATACGCAATTGAGTCAGCAATGCAGATGCCATCAAATGTCTGCTTTATTCCAGAGCATGAATCAGAGCAGTGTCAGAGCCTCATATCCTGCATCTCCTGATAAGAGCGCAGTTACCTCCGAGGGAACGAAACACGGTGAAATCCCATTATCCCACCTCCTGCAAGCACCTATAACTCACTGGTACCAGCAGTGCTTATTTTAGTGCAACTTTTGCTGTAGCACGTGCAGACTGTTATTTTTTTTTTTAATCCCACATCCTGGAGCCAAAAGGTGTTGTGGGTTTATTTTCTACTTGCATTACATGTGACCAGCATGTCTATATGCACATGTATACGTATCGAATATATAAATATGAGTATTTTCTGGAGCACAAGCTGTTTGTATTAAGCCCTGTCAGACCAGTAAGAGCAGCACGTGCCACTAGTCCAGGTGCTGGTTGCTCACTCTCCATGTTTTTCCAATGTATCCTATTTTTGGACAAAAAGGGATTTAACTTCATTTGACTCTCCAACCATGCTTTTAACTCCAAAACCATCTTAATTTCCAGGCTTAAAATCTTTTCCTTTCAGTTTGCTATGGGAATCACATGCAGAAGTGAGACTCTTTATCTCCAGAAGTTCTCTGCTTCTCCTTTGCAGGAGTTTTCCATGCCCAGCTCTGTGACAGGCCCCAGCCAGCTTAGTGACAGAGCTCCCTGCTATTGTTCCAAGGGGACAGCTTCTGGCTCTCTCTGCGAGGGTTACGTGTGGCCACTGGCTTTTGCATCAGTTGCCTCTTTTCTCCTGATTCCAGCGCACCAGCTATGTCCCGTTCCTGCTGCAGTCCCCATTCTGCACCTGGTCCAAAAAGCCTCAGTGGGATGGAAGGAGGCTTCCAACAGTGCAGTGTATATCCCCTAAAAACAGGTACAACAGTGAAATTTTGCTAAAATCTGTCTGTATTGCCCCCAAGGGATGCGTGGTGCTGTTTAAAAGACATTTACGCCACTGTGGTGGTGGTGGAGGCAGAGAAGGACAATTTTCACCTGAGATTCCTCTTTTGAGGGGCTTGTTTGTTCCTTGGGGTTTTTCTGCACCAGAGACTACAGAAGCTGAGGGGATAAAAAGCACTTCTGTGGTTTCCCATCTGTAGATTGGAGGGAAAATTAGTTCAAATCCACCACCCTAAGCTACATCATTAATCTCACTGCAGAAATACGGAGCCTAGACATTAATAATTAGGAGCTTGCACAATAAAGGGCTGGAATATTTCACAAATGACACACCATCTTTCGATCCAGCTGATGCTGTGCAGAGATCTGTGTGAAAGTTCTGTGCAGCCAAGGTGCAGAAGTTTTTGCTCCCATTTTTGCCTCTTGAAGAAGAAAAATGGGAAGGAAAAATCACGTTACATCCCCAAAGTGTTCACTAAAGCTCAAGCACAGGAGTTTGAAGGCTCCCCCCTATTAGAAAGTGTTTGTATGTGCTGAAAGAAAATTTTGCCAATTAATAGTTATCCTTTCCCTGCTTCCCACGTCTTGAAATCACTCCAGTTCAGCCAAGCTGCTTCCTATCAAAATTTCACATGAAAAAGAAAGAATCTGCTGGGCTGTGACTGAACATGAGCAATGTCACTCCCCAGGGGTCTGTGTCCCTGAGGTTTGAGGACTGCAGGAAAAGCGCTGTGGGCCGTGAGATGACAAATGGAACTCCACAGTTGCTCGTTCATGCTCCAGCAAAGCTTTGTTTTGGGTGTAGGTATTTCCCAGCCACAAGGCTGAAACCTCAGCAGCTCTTACATGAATATTCTTCACCCTTTTTCTTAATGCAGTTTGAAGTAATTGGAGGGCTGGTGATATTTTGAACAATTTATCCACCTAGGAAATGATGACCTTGGATTTATTCAATCAAATATTATCAAGATTAAGAGTGAAAATAGCTGAGCTTGTCAGTCACAAGGAATTGTGTTGCTGCCCAGGCTCAAATCCATCACCTGAAACCAGGAGACTCTGGCAGGATATTCTTCATTCATCAGCAAGAGGCATCACAGCAAGATCATTTAACTGTAATTCATCAATTTATCAGGCTGCTCAATTAAGTGGGGGCTGGAGAGAGGATAAAGGGAATAATTCTGTCTGTTGTAATGAATCTTTGACCACCTGAGGACTTTTCTTGCTCCTTTCTCTTTTGTGTTTCATCTTGCCTTGAAGGCCTTGTTAAAAGGAAAACATCAAATGGTGGTGAAAAGAGGGGCTTAAAGAATTAAAGGGATTGATGAGACAGAGCTTTTGCTCTACCTGGGTTGTCACTGACCTGGGCCTGACAACCACAGTCTGAAGAAATCCTAGAGAATTTCGGGTGGACTTACGGAAGAAAATGACTGAAGTAAAACTTCGTGCTGTCTGGAATAAAGGGATGGACTTTCAGGTCCATCTCAGCTTAGTTCTTCCTGTGTCTGTGGTGCAACCCAAGGCTCGTTGGTGAAGCAGTTGGGGAGTGTGGTGCAGCCTCTGACTCTGCTGTGAGTGGTCCTGTCTGGCATCAGCTGCCCTGGCACCGTGGCAGTGTCATTCTAGTGCTGGCTGATGCCAAGAAGCTGGGCTGGGGGGTTTCTTTATCAATGTGGTGTTTTAGACATTTGGCTGTTCCAAAGTTCATCCAAATACCGATTTTTCTGCATGGTTACACCTAAATCTTTAGGTTGCTTCATTGCTTGGGATCTCTGCTCAGATCCCTGACACCATAACCAACATCCATGTTGTTTTCTTACAAAATGAGCCTCAGTCTCACCCAATCACCCCGTATGTTTGTGCCACCCCAAAACTTCTGAACCTGCCAGCCTGTTTCAGGCAAGCCTGACAAAGAGACAGGGCTGAAGGGTAAAGAAGGTTGCATAAGTTCATGAAAAACAGGCAGTGAGGCATGAGGGATAGCCCAGGTACTCACAGAGCCTCGGGGAGGGGTGGAGTTCCAGCTTGCGAGAGTGAATACCAGACAGTCCCCGGGAGGGAAGGAGATCTTCCAGCTGTTCCATGGGATCTATCAACGGGAGCCAGAGCGGGGGCCACAAACCGCCCTGGCAGACCTCAGGCCCGTGGATGCCCATCTCTATTTGCCATAAAACTGGTTTTCAGTTTAAATGCAGTGGCAGTTTGGGCAAAAGTAGCCCGGAGTGAGGTGTAGCTGCTTGTCTGCTTCCTGCAGAAACACAGCAAAAGGCTTGAGCAAGTCCAAGCGCTCCCCATCAGGAAGCATTTCCTCCTACCTGAGTTTCTCACATGTCCTGTTGTTTTCTTCCAACAAAAGCAAGAAGAACGGAGAATTCATTTGAATTTAATGCTAAAATACCTCCAAGAAGATGAAGCAAAAGGAGCTGTTAGAAAGAGGGATAGGTGGAGATTAAAAACGCTTTCTTTCTCTCGCTGTCCCTTGCACACACATTATACACATACGTGGCCTGATCTTGTGCTGTACCTACCAGAAAATAAATTGTAAAGGAGACAATACAAATCAAGATGAAAGAGGAAAAAAAAGAGGATGAGTCAGGTCTGCTCTGCTTATCTGAGCCGAGGGGGAGCCTGCCTGGTGCTCCTGGCAGGTTTTTTCAGGAAAGATAATGCTTTGGGTTGATGACAGTTCATGAGATAGACTTCGAGGGGTATGAAAATTGCTGGTAGGTGCTTGAATGGCTCTGACTGCACAGAGTGAATTGGAGTTGAGTTGCAACAATTTCCCTAAAGCTGTGCAGATTAACATAAAAATACCAAGGATGTCCAATCTTTGAATTTTTATCTGCTTCAGCTCTAGAGTCAAATAGGGGCATTACAGAAGTGCCATCCATTTGAATCGATTGTCGCTGCAGCTTTTGTGGAAAGGCTGCATCTGGGTTTATTGATAATGTTGTTGAGGTGCTTAGAAACACAAGTGTGTTTGGTTTATTTTCTCTTTAGTAACTTATTCTTGTTTCTGGCATTTTGTTAAGATATTTTTTAGCCCCAGTCTCCCCTGGTAGATCTCTGCTGAGCTGAGCATTGGTAACAGAGATGCTCTGTGCATCTTTTCTCCAAGAGTTTGCCATAAACCTGAACCTGTTTCAAAGCTTTCCTGTAAATTTTAAGGTAATTTTATTTGCTGGAAGAAAAACTGAGATGAAGAAGAGAATTTAGGAATTGTGATTTACCAACCTTCTAGTGAGGCGGCTTAGCTAGGTGGGTTTTTTTTCCTTGGTTAAACCGCATCAGCTGAAATGCAAGTTTAGTGGCCAAAACTTCCTGTTGATCTCCATTGTACCATCACTTCACTCCTTTTACTTCCTCTGCTGCTCCCTGCCTGCACAGAGAAGATATAAAATCAATTTCACACACATTAGAGAAGTAACTTTATATGAGAAGTTTCAGGTTTGGGGACAAGTGTTGTAGGTTGTAGATATGTCTTGCTGTCGGAGAAACATGAGGGAAATTCCACCTACTGAAGGGGCTGTGTCACTGGGAGCCTTGAATTTCAGCCTTGTGCTCTTCTGGTTTAAAAAATTGCTTTTTAGGAGCTGTGGCCAATGACTTCACCGTTTTGCCTTTGTTCTCATCTTTATAAACAGTTCCTGCACCTAAGGAGGTGGTTGTGAGAATTAGTCACTGGGTTTAGAGCTCTTTGAAGATGGCAAGTGGTGTGTAACAGCTCAATGTTTATTAATGCCATGGCTTAATACGATGAGAATGTTTCACAGCTGAGCTCAGCCACACCAGGACGGAGCCCAGCAAGTTGCAATGGGCTTTGCTTCATTGATCTCCCCCAGCTGTGCCAGTTGTGCCACCCCCATTACCTGGCCCACCATACCTGATCCGTGGGCTGCAGCAGGGAGCCTTCCCATCCACGCTCCCCCAGCAGGTTCTGCTTCCACTGGCCTCCTGCCACAGCACACGCTGAGTTTAAATCTGGTTCTGTGTTTTTGGCTTCGTTCCTTCGAAATGTTTTCAATTTTCTTGGCTTCAGCTGATCCCAGTGGCATCTTTTTATGATGCACTTTATTCTACTGCTTCAAGTGCAACAACACTCCTAAAGTTCAGCCTATTTTTAATTACCAAAAAAAAAAAAAGGCAGAGCATAGTATTGTTCTGCCACTGGTGGGAGAAAGGGAGGATTTTTCTTCATCTTTAAATTTGATTGAATTTAAATCTTGACATACGTAGTGGTTTTAGTGGAACTTTGCTGTAATTGGAAGGGCAAATGGTTGTTTGCTCTTGCACTCTTGGGAGCCAATATTGATTAAACACAAGCATTGCCACATGTTGGAGGATCTCAAAGTGCTCCAGGACTGGTGAATGAAGAAGACTTGGACAATGTAATTGCTTTCTCTCCTTTCCTCTCTGCTGAGGAAGCTGAAGCAATTTTGTAAGGCTGGTACTGAGGTAATGTTTGCTGGGGACAATTCCTGATCTGTAGCAGTGGATGTGCAGAGCTGGGTCAAACCCTGCCCACACCAGCTGGAGCGATTCCCATGTTTATTCTCCAGTTTGCCCCTCTCACTGAGCTCTGTTTGGCTGCACTTGCACCATGGAAAGCTTCATTGCCTATGGCTGGTGCGATTTCAGACTGCTGTGGTGGTGTCAGCCTGTTTCTGCAGTTCCTGTGTGGGCATGGATTTATGGGGAGGGAGGGAAAGGAAGGGAGGAGGACAGAGGCTGTGCTTGGGTTGTGTGAGTGTCCTCTCCTTCACAGGTGGGTTAAAGAAAATGTTTAATGAAGTTGGATTTGCCACTTTTCATTTTACTTGTGCATCAACTCTTCCTTTGCATGAGAATAGAAATTAATTCTGTTTCAAGTTCTGGAAACCTGAAGACATGCTGAATGGATAGAAATTTGTTCTATTTATAGGTTGCAGAATTTCTTTCAACAATAAACCAGTTTGTTTTAATTTAAACTACGTATTCACCACATTTAGCTTAATTTTATTTAACTACAAGTTTGACATGTCTTTTTCATTGTTTTTTAAATTTGTGACATAAACCCTAAGTACAATGAAAAAGTCAGACTAGTCATTAAGAAACTTAATTTACCATTTTTAACATCAAATGTGTTGACTTGCATAGTTTATTAACTTTTACAGATGCCCAACTGTAAAAATAGGACAGCTTTGCAGTTCAGGCAAAGGCCTGATTTATGGAGAAATATGCCTTTGTTGTTCTCCACCAGCAAAAATCAGCTTTTCATTAAAAGGAAAAAAAAAACAAACCAAAAAATGCAAAGCAAGAGAGTTTAAATCAATCAAAATTGAAGTATTTTGCTCCTGTTTTGCATCAATAAATCCTGTATTAAAGGCAGAAAAGGCAGGATGGTTGAAGAAGGATTGGCAGGCAAGTTAGCAATAGTGTTCCTCACACACTGGTCTCGAGCCTGGTGTTAATCAAGGTATTGACTAATGATAGAGCAGAAATTAATGGGATTTGGAGGTGTCATCAAAAGAGGAAAACCAGGAGATCCCAGGAGAAGAATGACTGACTTTAAGACTATTTGTCTGTAAGCAAATTTGAGTTCTTGTAATGCAAACTCTGATAGAAAGCTGGGAGTTCTGTGTGGGAATTGGAATGTATTAATCAACCATAGGATAATTCTGATGTCCTGATGATAAAGATACATTCTGGGATCACATTTGTCAACTGAATTATTCCCACTGGTGACAAGGAAATGTGAATGCCTCTGCAACAGGCTTGAGTGAGGCACTGCTTGAAACGTATTCTGCATTCCTTGTCCATAGGAGAAAGATTGATTCCAGCTGGAAAAGGTGCAGCAGAGGGCATCTGCTAGAAATGATCTGGAGAACAGGGAATCTGGTTCCCAAAATGATTGAAGGAACCTGGATGGTGAGGTGGTAACAAAAAAAGGCAGAGAAAAATGAGATTCCTTCTCTATAAATACACTGGTGTAAATACCAGAGAGGGAGAAGAGTTATTTAAGTTAAATGACAATTCTGGCACAAGAACAAAAGGCTCTGAAAAAATTTAGTCTAGAAAAGAGCAGAACAGCTTCAAACCAAGGGAGGTGCTTGAAAAACCTTCTAATGGGAATTGTGTAAAGGGCTAAAAACCTGATTACTGTGGAGATGGAGCCTGATAAATGTATTAATGGGATTATGCAATGTGGTTGGCTTCAGTATTAAGGGATCAGACTCTGGATTTCCGGTTCTGTGCTTTTGCAAATACACTTAAGAATCCTACAGGTATTAAAAAAAAAAAAAAACATGGAAGGTTTACATTTTAAGAAATATTTTCATTATGATTCAGCTTGGAGTGGGTTCCTCTGTTTGTAATGCACTAATAACTGAATTGGGTGAACTGTGGAAAGGAGGAAATACCTTCTGAGCTGGGAAAAAGCAGCAGCTGCCACCTGCTTCCTTATTTTAGCGGTCGGTTTTGGCGGCAGGGCTGTGCTACTTAGATATCTATTTTTTAAAATTTAAAGCCTTTTGAACAGTAAAGTTAGGCCTTGAAATAGATTGTGCTCAAAATGCTGACAATTATTTATTGCTATTTATCATTGTAAGATGCATTTTAAAAAACCTGCAGCACTTAAAGGCACACGAGTGTTTATTATCGATCCCAGCGTTCTCGTTATCGATCCCCGTTTTCCCCATTTACAGATAGTCCCCAGATTTCTGGTTGCTTTGCTAAAATCCCAATAAATAAGACCGAGTGCCTTTTTGTCAGAAGGCTGTGGTTATTTTATCAGAGACGAGTGCCAGGCTATTTCAGCATGCTGTAACTTTGATTTCATGGGCACTTTGTGCTCAGTATTTCCATGGTTTTTATGTTTTGATTCAGCCTCAGTTCTCCAGCCTTATCTGCCATTGAGAGCTGAGTCTTCCCCGTCCTCCATCCTTAAGCAGGGATATTCTGCCTGGAGGTCTCCGTGATTCCAGAGGGACACTGGAAATAGGGGATGCCTGTGGTTACAGGAGAACTTCAGATGCACTTATCAAATGCGGCTGTGGGATGTCAGAGCTCACCCTCCCTTCACCCTTACACTCTCTTCACTCAACAGCAGCATCTCTATTCAGCCTGGGGGCTTGACCCTGACTATCTCAAATCTCCAGCGTGTTCTCCTCTCTTCCCACGTGTGCTTCTTATTCACTTTCTCTATTCGGGATGCAAACAGCAGATGGTTTTTCTTTTATGGTTTCAAGGTCTTCTCATAGGAGCCTTTCAGCCATTCAGCTCTCAAACTAGTTCGCTTAATTACCTCAACTTTTTGAAACTGGAAACCTTGCAGACCTGCTTTTATTTTGCTTAAACTGAGTCAATTTGTGGCAAATAGGCTTGAATTGAGTGATCACAAGCAGCTTTTATTACAGCACCCTCACTATTTGCCAAAAGTCCCACAGAATCACCTCTCGTTTTCTCAGCGCCTGTTTTGTTCAGAGGTCTGTTGGCTCTTACATCGTGGACTCACAGGGCCCCACTGTTGGTATTTGTTCTTCCTTCTAGATCTGGAATTTAAGACTCCCTTATCAGCCAGCTCCTCTGAGTATTTCTTTTTCTCTCTAGTCATTTTTAAAAGCTCTCTGCACACATCCAAACCCGACGGTGGGGTCTCCAGCGGACCTCCAGCACAATCCCAGCAGACAGCCTTTTACAGCCTTTTCCCAAAGTGACTCTAATCCACAACGATCGTTTTATGCCTGCTATCGCTTTGGATTTGTAGCAAACACAGATGATTCACTCAGCTCACAGAAAGAACTGTGGAACAATGTCCCAAAAGATTATTTCAATGGAGTTTTGGGAGTGGATTTGGGGTGACCATGAGTAGTGTGCAGGCTCAAGGTCTGACTTTGGTGGGGGGCTGTGAGGGTGGGTGTTTTCCCCAGCCACCTGCAGACGTGTTTCCCAGCTGCCTTTAGTACACGATGATGATAATTTCTAACAGATTGTTTTCCTGACAAGGAAGAATTATCCCTGGTTTACATTGTGGGAGCTGAACCCAGGGACAAATGGAACAGCTGGCTCAAACACACAGGTCTGTGTGAGCAGAGTCTACGCTCCCCCAGTCTTTTCAAGCACTCTCAGCAATCTGGCAGCTTGTCAAGGCCCCTCAAATTGTGTGGACTCGAGGGTGAGCTGAAGAGCTGGAGCATCGCAGCCTCGAGTCTGGTAGCCTGGTGCAACAAAGCACACGCTGAAAACGATGCTTTTGTACTTTACCCAACTGCTTGGTTTGCAGTCGCTTTTAATTTAAGTTTAGACAGTGCTGAGTGCTTAATTTAAAAAAAAAAAAAAAGAAGTGCTTTTGGTAGACAAGAGTGTAATGCCCGAGCTGTGCCACAGTTACAATATGTAGGTGTTTGGGGATTATGTTATAGACAAGCAAAATGATTGTTTCTTTCTAACTTCTGTTTAAATAAAGTTCAAATTATGGAACATTTAGTAGAGCAGAATAAGCTGATGCCTGCCAGTTTTTTCATACCAGTGGTTACCAGATGTGTCCGCATTTAGAACCCCGCCATCTGTTCCAGGGTGGAGTTTGGGGCCAGTTTAGGTATTTGGATGTGTCTTCTTCCTTGGGTATCTCTGGAAAACTTCAAAGCATCTGTGTTGAGATGAAGGGGAAGCATGGTTAGCTGTAATACTCCAGGAATTCAAGGGAATTTTCCAGAAATGCAGCTGATTCCTCAGTGCCACAGGGCTTGGAAGGGGAAGGAGCCTTGGGGAAAGAGGCAGTGCTGGTATTTTGTGCCGTTACTCAGCCATTGCCAAGACCCAGTCGGAGTTTTGCTTGGCTGTCACCAGGCTGGGCTGCTGCTTCCTGCTTCGGATTCCATCTTTCCTAAGAGTCCATGAAATTTCCAGGAGTATTGCAATATGGAAGTTTCTTAATGGGATTTTTAAGTTTATTATTTCTGTAGATAAATTCTATTTAGATATGTTTTAGATAATTTCTTTTGATGCTGGATTGGTGTAGAATTACTGTGAGCTGTTACAGAACAAGAGGAAGGAAACTCCCTCTACCTTCACCCACTCATGCTGTGTCCAGCTCCACCAAAGCCAGGAGTGACCCATCACACTGAAATTCATTTTTGGTCATTTTGGGGATGGGGAAAACCATATTTTGGTCAACAAACTACTTGTGAAAAATACTCACCTAGTGCTGGTAACAGCTGTTGGTTGATAGTGATCTGGGATATACTGGGGAGGAGGGAAAGCCACACGTGTCTCTGTCCACCCAGTATCTCATGGTTTATTTGTCACCACTGTCTTCATCTCTCAGAACTTACACAGTTGTTGCTGAAATAGGAAAATTAGCCTTTTGGAAAGGTTCTTGTGAAGAAAAGAACATAGAGTGGTTATGAATGGTTTTATAAACAAAGCATTGTGGTCTTGGGCTTGGAACGGGATGATCTTTAAGGTCTCTTCCAACCCAAACCACTCTGTGATTCCATTATAATACAGCCATCTAATTAATTTATCTAGAATGTTTGTCCCTAATCAAGCATATGGCGGTGCAATTCGACGTACTCAGAGTGTGATCCATAATATTCCACCCCAAACAAAAGCTTCTACTCCATTTCTTGCCCAATGATTTTTCTTTTACAAAGCCAGGTAAAATAAAAACAGTAACTGTGCCCTCATTAACAAGGGAACAGAGATTTCTTTTCCTCATCCCATTTAAGCACCAGGCAGTGTCCTCCAGCATCTTGCCAAAAGCTTCCACTACTTTTATAAGCTTGTTTTCTTTTGCCACCAGGAGCTGGTTCCTCTGTGCAGGATGCTGACAGTTCATTGTGTTTGCTCTTTGGATCCCAGCTGGGGCTGCACCGGGTCCAAAGCAGAACTGGGATTTGGGAGGGGAAAGCCTTTATATCTGCGTGTCCCTTCTTGGGCTGACTTTTCCTTTCCTAGGCCAGATATTGCCCCTGGGTGTTTCATTTCATGTTCCAGCCCTTGCCATGCTTTATGGCCAGCAGTGGGGTGTATTGTTACAATACTCCTCGTGCCCATGGGGTCTTCAAAAGGCTTTATTTAACTGTACTGGGATGCCTTGACCTACCCCTGAAATGCAGCTACTTAAGCTGCAAAGCCTGGCAGCTGCTCCAACAGCAGGAGCACGACCAGGCCACTGCTTTTATGTCATAAAGTAAGGGAAGAAAAAAAAATTCCATATCCATTAAAAAACTGCAGGGAAAATGTAAATTGTCAGAATATAATTACCTAAACTGGAGTTTGGCCAGCATTCCAGATTAACATTTCCTCTCGTGAAGCCGTGGGATACCTGATGGCCAAAAGCAGTTGGAGTCTCAGCAGGATTAAAAACTGAGCTTTGCTGTGTAGTTGTTCCATAGTGGCTGAGAGATGTAGATAATCTATTTAGCACCTACAGCACCCTGGGGCTAAAAAGTGGCTGAATCCTATGAAATCCAATAGGAGTGTCTGAGGTTAAGAGTGCGGTCTGAAAACATTCCATGAAACTTGTAAAATCCGCGGATGGTCCGACCTTGGTACCGTCTCCTGTGGAAGGGAGGAGAAAGAGATTAAAAAAGATGTACCAAAAGGATTGCAGCAGGGAAAAGATGGAAGCTCAGGGTCCTCCCCCCCGCCATCACTGTTCCGTGTTTTTCCAAGGTTTATTTCAGGCCATGGAAGTGTGCCACGGAAATGTGCATTAGCTGGCTCTGAAGCTCCTTAATACCTGCTTGCAATGACTCAATGTAATTTAGAGCAGATTGGAGACACTGGGATGCAAGACACGCTTAGGAGGAAGTGGGATGAGGAAGAGGGAATGTGGTGCGGGTAAGGAAAGAGGGAAAGTGGGGACCGTTCACGTGGAGAGGACACAAAGGTGTGATGGCGTTCACCGAGTTCAGCTGCAGCTGCCAAGTGTAGAGTAACTTGAAAGGTAATATAAGGGAGGTTCCCAGCATGAAATGATACAGAGGTGTCTAAAGAAGTGGTTCTGTGAGCAGAATCCCAGAAGCTCATCCAGTGCCACCCCCTGCCATGGGCAGGGACACCTTCCACTAGACCAGGGCTCCCAGCCCCATTTCCAACCTGGCCTGGGACACTTCCAGGCATGGGGCAGCCACAGCTTCTCTGGGAATTCCATTCCAGGGCCTCACCACCCTCGCAGGGAAGAATTCCTTCCTAAAGGTTGAATGGAAGGCCACGATCTAAACTGCGGCTGCTTTTTAGGTGGCTTTGCTTTACAACTGCACGTTTCCCTACAGCAGGATTAGTGTTTTTAGTCCTCCACCCTGTCAGCTTCAACTCAAGATCACCAAGGAGTGGTTTCCAAGTCTTTAATAGGACTGGCAGTGTGAATTGAGTCTGTTCCTTTGGGAAAACAGGTTTGGAAGCTGATAGGAGTAAAAGGTTTCTTGCCAGGAAAGTGTCGGGAAACTTTATCTGCAACTTATTTTCTTGTTTAAACTATTATTAATCATAGGTTATTGACTCTGCCCTTTAGGATCCATTTCTGACGTGGAAATTTTATGTACATGAGAAAATAAAAGCCCAGATGGCAGAAAGGGTGGGAAATGAGAGTATTTGAAAAAAGTAATTTGGGATAAACAGAAGGTAGCAGAATAGTGGATTTTTCACTTGGTCGAAGGGAAGCTGAAAACTCCTCTTTAATACCAACTCTTGTTAGAGTAAGAAGGGCAAACACGCAGAGAAGGGGATTAAATCTGAAGGTGTCTCTGTCAATATAATCTGTAATGGCCTTGGTAACGCTTCCTGAAAGGGACACTTGTCAGACTGGCTGCTGATCCTGACGGCTTGTTTTCTCCTGGTAGCTGGGAGAAGAATTGTTCCTTGAGTTGTGTCCTGAAGTGCACATTCTCCACTGGTGTTTCTTCCTCAGTGAGGACCTGAAGGGACTGATTGTCTCCCTGTTTCCTCATGGAGAGCTCCAGGTAGATCAGGGTGGAATACAAAACCCCGAGCTGTGGCACAGTGGGAACAGATGTGTGTGGTAGGACAACGTGGGTGTGTTCAATGATTGGAATGTTAATTTAGTCTTTATACTGTGTGATAGTCGTAGTCTTTTTTAAATTTTGTCCTGATAAAATATAAAAAGTATTGTTTCTCCGAGCCTTTGAACCTGCAGTGCCTGTTCCTGCCCTTCCGTACAGCACGTTCCCTGTGGCGAGATTGGATTTTGTGTTTCTTATCAAAGGGCAGACCTGTGCCCCCACCTCATCCCTCACTGGTTTTTAATCTCAGAATAAAAGTTAGTTTCTCCTTGCGTTCTTTACACATGTGTAAATTACTGTTAAAAAGTGCAGAGCGATGGAAAAGTGGTTTTTCACTGTTTTGAAGTACTCATGATTTATTAAAACTGAGATTCCTGGAGCTTTGTGGCCAGAAACACACCACCCTCTTTACTCCTGGAGATAAACCCCCATTTCTTCCTGTGAAAATCTCTCTAATTCCCCCCAAAGTTGTCAGATTGTGCGTTTTGGGGTGGGATTTGGTTGCCACAGATACGAATGCCTTTCATGGAGCTCCTAATATATAAAATTAGAATGCATAAACAGAGGACTGGACCTGTGTGACGTGGCTTTGTTGTGAGAAGATGCTGGCATTGTTACTTGCCTTTCCCCCCGCCACTTTATTTCTCCATTGCTTTTTTCCCCCTCTTTTGCTTCAGTTACCATCTGTTGCATGCTATGTTTGGTACTCGTCACTGATTTCTACATAGCTCCTCTGACTTAACAACATTTAACCACCGATGCTGTTCACGCCAACCCTCCAGCTTGGATCTGGATGTTATTTTGTAACAAACTCCAAACCACAGTGGTATTTTAGTATCTGGCAATCAGTTTCCCCCAATACAGTTGTTTTCCTAACCCCTTTTTGCCAGGAGGCACCTGGACGTCTCCCAGGGGGTCAGTGGCAACCATTGCATGCACATTACTATAGGGCTGAGGCATGACAGAGCTCCATGGGGGCATCCTCACTGGTTCTTGGGGGATACACAGCACTGCATGGACTGACTGAGCTCCATGGGGGCACTCTGACAGGGTTTTAGGGGGACACATAGGGCTGAATGCCCACAGGGCCGGGCTGCGGCTCCTCCTTCGAGGCAGCATCGGGCACTGACAACATGGCGGCCCCTCCATGAGGGGAACGGGGGGTGTGAGGGACAAACGGGCGCGCGCCTGCTTTTTAGGCGGGAAAAAGCGCCCGGGCACAGCGCGCGTGGGCAGTGGCGGGAGCCGAGCTGAGGGACCTTCGGCTGTTCCCGGCAGGTTCCGGGGGCGAGTCTCGCTGCTCCCCGCCCTCAACCCTTCGCCTATCTCCGCCCCCGCTTCGCCTATCTCCGCCCCTGCTTCGCCTATCTCCGCNCCCCCTGCTCCGCCTACCTCCGCCCCCCTTCGTTAAGTTCCGCCGCCACTTCGGCAACTTCCGCCGTTTCGGTCGGAAATGGCCGAAGACGTGCGAGACCCAGCGGTTTAAGGGGAGAAGACCGGCCGGCTTCTCGGAATAAACCAACTGTGTTCGGCCCGTGGGGGGGGGGGGGCAGGGGGGGGGGGGAGGAGGGGGAGGACGGGGGAGGGGGCGTNAATGGTACAGTCCGGGGGAAGCCCCCTCGAGCGGCGGTGTTGGGGGGGCTCGGCTGGGGCGTCCCTGAGGGGCAGGAGGGGGGCGCGGAGTCCCTGAGGGCCGGGGGAGCTATGAACGGCGGTCCCTCACGGCTGGGGGGGCTGCGAGAGGGGTCCCTCGGGGCTGGGGGAGCTGTAGCGGGGGTCCCTCAGGGCTGGGGAGAGCTGTGAGCGGGGATCCCTCAGGGCTGGGGATACGGTGGGGAGAGGTTCGTGAGGGCTCAGGAGTCTGTGAGGGAGGGTCCCTCAGGGATGGGGGTTTGTGAGGGCGTCGCTCAGGGCTGAGGGCACGGTGCGGGGTCTCCCTCAGGGCTGGGGCTTCCTTCAAGGCTGGTGAGGCTGTGAAGGGGGTCCCTCACCTCACAGCGTGAGAGGCATTGTGGCGGTGTCACACTGCAAGGGGGGACCCCCACAAGGCTGGAGGAGTCACTCAGGGCTGGGGGGCTGTGAGAGAGTCCCTCACAGCATGAGGGGCGTTGTGGGGGGTCTCACAGAGGGAGGAACACTGCGGAGGGTCCCCACGAGCCTGGGGACCCTCGTGGCGGGAAGGCTGTGATGGCAGGCGCTGCCCAGGTGCTGCTGACAGGCTCCAGCCTTCCTGCCTGTCCTCCCTCCTGCATCCACCAAGGATCCTGAGACGCCCTTGTCCCGCCTGTGGTTCCCCAGCGTTTCAGGGGCCGTCCCGGCCCCCCTGGTCAGTGCAACCCCATTTCTCCCACTCCGAGGCAGTGCCTGAGTCGTGGTCCCTGGGGTTCTTGGTGGGGCTCTGCCTTGCGAGGTGGTGAGGACAGCACCTTGCTCTGGGCTTCTTAGCGTGGCTGGTATTGCATTCCTGTGAGTTATTTGCTAAAGCTGAGGTTTGTGTTACTCTCTTTTCCCAGCTGTTTTCCCCACATGAGGTCTCTTCTTGCTCAAAAAACATCGGGGTCTTTACCAAAAATTTTACCAGTGTGGCAATAATAAATTACTGCCGACAGCCTAATGCCCCATTACACTGGTCCAAACCCAAACAATTTGGAGCCTGAAGGGGCTGGAAATGGCTCAAGTGGTATTAAGGATTTGCAGAGATGCTGAGAAGCACTTCAGTTACGCTGTTCCGTTGCTGTGTTTGTGTTGGAATCCAAACATTGACCAGTTTCTGACCTCTTGTTGCTTTTGTGCGAGTCTGATAGATCGTGTGTGTTGATATCATGATATGATAACTTACCTTTAAAGTGCCTGGGTTTCTTGTGCTGCAAGTCTCATGTGTGTGTGAAGAAGATTAAGTAACTTTGTTTCCTGAGAGGAGTGTCACATGCAGGTGATTATCTTAGATATTTCTGTTCTCATGGAGAAATCTATGATATCCAAGATAGTAACATCTTGGAACGTGGGTTGTCGGGTTTTATCAAGTACTGAGTAATCTTAAACTCGTTTCTATGCAGAAATAGCATCAGAAATGAAGCACAGTCTCATTATGTGATGATGGGAAGAGAGATTCGCCTTCCCCTGACAAATCCCTTAACTTCATGTACCATCTGAGCCCAGTTGTTACATGCAGTGTTATCTGTACCCACGCAGGGCTTTGGGATGCCTCTGCTTTTCCATTTCTCGTTCCAGAAATGGGATTTTGCATGGGTTCAGCTCAGTGTTAAGGGATTCTGGAGCAGGGGTAATTGACTGCCTTGACTGAGCAAATTTTTCTGGCAGCTCAGCTGTGGTACAGACCGTTCTTGAACTTCTTGATGTCGTGTTGCAGAAGGGAAGTCCAAAGCAGTTTTCTGGAATCCTCTGATTTTTCAAGTGGGGACTGTTAGCTCTCATGTTTGTTTACACGTGACGATGGATTTTGGCAGTTGTCAAGTCAGAGCAAATGCAGGAAACAAGTAAAACATGATTGTTGAATTGCTTTCACTTAGGCTGTGTCTCATCGATACACGGCGAAATTGGAGGGTTGTTTGTGTGCTGTTTAGATGGGCTGGGAAAGATCATCATCATCATCATCATCTTCCCTTGAATATTTGTGGATCTCTGGGACTGTTTAGCTGATGAGTTGGCTCTTTTTGATGCATTCCCAAGTTTTGTTTGCTTATAGGGACCCAGAGCCCTTCCTGAGCTTGCTTTTCATGACTATTAATTCTTGAAATGCTATGACACCTTCAGCTTAAGCTTTTAGGGTTTGTCCCTCTCCTTCTGGCTGTGTATATTTTGTATTTGTTGTTTTTTTCCTTCCAGTCTCTGTTACCTGATTTTTTTTCTCCTTGCTCTTTGACTCCTATGGCCTCTCCCAGTTGCCTTGCCTGTTTTCCCAGGGCATTCCTCCTGCTGCCCACAGTAATGTTTTCACCAGGCTGGGAATTGCAGCTAACCACAGATGTTACCTGTTTGATGCCAAGATCACGGCAGCCCTTTGTGAATTGGTTCCTGGTCCAGAGACAATTTTTCTGCTTTGGAAACCCCACAGAAACAGTCAACTGGAAGGGACCTCATGGTCATTGGCTTTTGTCTCATCACCAGAGATTTTTCCTGTGATCTGTGCTAAATATCTCTATTTTTTGAGAAGGAGCAGACTGTGCACATTTTGAAGCAGCTCCTAACTCGGGGTGGAATATTTGGTGTTACTCCTAACAAGTGAAACCCAGAGCGGGATTCCTGTGTCTTAACCACCCAACAAGCAAAATACTGGGGGTTTTTATTTCTTTTCATATGGAAAAGGCAAGTGTAACTCGTAGGTATGTTTAGATATTCCACTCTGTACTGAAAAGACAAAAAAGTATCTCTGCTGCTGTGTGGTTTGGCAGTGGGGAAAGCATTCCCATGGGATTTGGGGCATGCAGCTGTGGCCTCCAGTTGTCTCCTACAACCCGTGCTGACACAGGCTGTGCTTGCTGGGCTAAAGCTAGCACGGGTATGAGCTGCAGTTGTGGGGCTGCAATTTAGACATATCCTGAAAAGCAGAGTTTTCCTCTCAGAGAACACTTGAAAGTGCTGTTTACTGGGGCTTGTCGTGGTTGAGTTTGGCTCCTGCAGAGCAGCCGGCTGCTCATCACATGCAAATCGTGGTGGTGGATGCTGCCTGAGAAGAGGTGCAAAGCCAGTTTGAGGTTTTGGGGTTTGTTTAGGAAGGATAAAGACAGAAGCATGTGCAGCTCCGTGGCTTGCAGCTCATCGATCCCCAGGCTGCCTGGGCGTAGGAGGCCTCGAGCACTGGCCCACCAGGTAAATTGATGTTATTACAGCACTTGCAGGGCCAGTTTTGAAGTGCAAATTGAGATCCCGTTTCTGTGAAGTCATTGCTGTTTGTTAATTGATGCCTGTTACCGGCAGGAGCAGTTTAGAGGTCTGACTAATCCATCTCGGATGAAAGAGGGCAGATTTAGGTTAGATTTTAGGAAGGAATTCTTTCCTCTGAGGGTGGTGAGGCCCTGGCACAGGTTGTCCAGAGAAGCTGTGGCTGCCCCTGGATCCCTGGAAGTGTCCAAGGCCAGGTTGGACAGGGCTTGGAGCAACCTGGGATGGTCGGAGGTGTCCCTGCCCATGGCAGGAGTTAGAATGAGATGAGTTTTAAGGTCATTTCCAACCCAAACCATTCTGGGATTTGATGATCTGTCCCCGCTAATTGGTGGTAAATGGATAATGGTTTCTCAGGGCTGTATTGACATAACCGATAACACTACAAAGTGATCTGTCCCTCATGGATAAAATTGAGTGAAATACTGAAAACTGAGTCTTATAAATCAATCCTATATGTTTTTTTGGGTGGGACAGAATCTTAACCTCCAAACCAGCAGTTAATCTGCAGCCACTAATGGACATAAGGAGTATTTTAATGCACATATTCTTAATGAGTCTCAGAATTTCTGCTCTTACTCTCAGTTTCTTAAATGGCTGGAATCTTGTTGCCTGGAGCTGGGGGTTTGTGTTTTCTCTGCTGTCCTCTGTCCTCCCCTTTCCCCACGAATTTTGGTGCATTAAGAAAATGTGCCACTTTTCTAATGCAAATGCCTGCCTGAGAGTGGTATCAGAATATGGGATTAACCCATGGACCCTAAGAAATACTTTCAAGCTTCTAATAGAAAATGTTAATAACATTTCCCAGTGCACAAGTAACATTTTTATTCCCCTGCTTTGCCCAGTGCCCAGCTGCTTGGTCTTTTACCTGTCTTGTCTCATAAAATGCTTTCTTTTATTTTTCAAAATCCTTCCAGGTATCTTCTCATCTGACTTTAATCTTAGGGACAGTGACAGTGCAGGTAGCCTGAGGTTTATTTTTCTTCCCGTTGTGTTTTGGTACCAGCGTTGCCTGAAGTGTGGATTCCAACATCTGCCTCTGCATGAGCTGTCTTCCTGTTCAGTGCTACACCTCAGTGTAACAAAGTCATCTCAAATCTGTGCTGGAATATTGGGCATCCATGGATTCATCTGGAAGTGAGTTCTATTTGTTTAAAGGCCACGGAGCAGGAAATGCATTGCTCTGAGCATGTGTTGCCTTCCTCAAGGATCACTTCTTGACAGGTTGGGTACTTTGTAAATCCAGTCAAAGACATGACGAATTCAAGTTTGGCCATTTAATGTGGAAATTGGCTTCTCTGCTTATAAAAGCAATGCAATTAAAACCATCCAACATCCTCCATTACATTGTCCCATCAACACATCTCCATTTCCTTTTCCCCATCCCGTATGTACCCCACCTTCTGGGCCTGGATTTGATGGAACTGAGCACGTCACTGAACGTGGGAAAGGCTTCTTTATCTCTTCCACCCGTGATCCAAAGCCTCCGCATCGTATGTAACGCAGGAGCACATCGGGCTGGGATTCGTACACGTCTTTTAGTGTTTCTATTACGAGCACGAGGAAGTCATTATGCTGCAGGTCTGCTCTGTGTAGGCACTTAGTGGGAAGTGATGTGTTCTGGATTGTGTTGGTGTGGAGTGGAGGATATGCTGTGGAGTACTGCTGACACGCAGATGATGCCTGGAAAAGGTTGGCATGGAAGCGTTGGAGCTTATGACAGCAAGAAGCTGCCAAACAAGTGGGGAGCCTCAGAGTTGAGAGCACAGCCTAAATATATAGAGCAGTGCTGTGAGCCTCTTTCTAAGGGGTCTGGAAAGTCTAAGCAGAGCAGTCCTGAATTCCCTACCAGAGCCTTTCTGTCTGCAGGAAAACTTGTGAGGGTCTGCAATTAAAATTGGTTGGAAACCTATTAAGTGCAGTAGTGACATCAAAGCTGTGATGTGTGACCAGCAGGTGGGCAGAAGTCAGGACAGTATGATCTTGTCTTCCTCATTTAGAGGTAATTTGCTGGCCATGTGATACAGGAGCCCATTGACTCCCAGAAATGCACTGTACATCTAATAATACATGTCAGGGAATAGGTTAACGTTGTTCTCAGATAATTAATAAAGATAGCACTTCCATAGCAAATAGGAAGGGAAAAAACCAACCCATGCATTGTTTAGCTAAGATATTTCTTTCCTTAGGCATCTCTCCTGGGAAGACCTTGGTGCTTGGAAATGAATCTGCCGCCTACCTTGTGTACCTTCATTTTAATGTGGGGATTGAGGAGGAGCCAGCTATCGGAAAAGCAGCCAGAGATGGATGTCTTGGAAAGGTGCCACTAATTACTGTGGCGTCTGACAATTAGCTGTTAAGCCTTTCCTTGCAAAGTTCTCAACGGTGCATCCCGAAACAAAAACAAGGACCTGGAGAAGGGGGAGAGCTGTCCTTGCAGTGCTCTTGTGGAGTGGTTGTTAAAAGCAGAAGGGGGAGTTGATTCTGTCGTGGTTCCCTTCGAGCAGAGCAGGTCAGATTTGATGGACGTAGAAGCATTTTGGTTTTTTCGCTGCTGGGCTCTGTTGTAGTCTGCAAACTTCTTACACTTCTTACCTTTAAAACAGGTTTGAGGCTGCCATTCTTCACGGGGAAAGCTGTAAATCAGTAACATCTGCAAAGTGTCATTGTTGATGTTAATATGAGAATTTTTAACAAAAACCAAGGTGTAATAAAAAAAGATTCAAAGAAATCTTGCAGTTGGTTTCTCGCATTTGCCTCCAGGGTCTTCTGACTCTGTTTTTACTTTGTGGCAATGATGAATAGCACCAAGCCTTTTGCAAGTGTCTCAAGGGTGTAGTTAGTTAGGAGTAACGACTGAGCCGGAGCTGGCAGGTATCTCAACGTTTTTGTACAGAAGCTGATCTCCCCCCAACCCTTAGGGATCAGACCTGCTCTTTCTCTGGAAATGACTTTTACTTTGTTGGGACAATGATGATTTTGATTAGAAAGGCCAAGCTACAGAATTATTTATCCCTCGTCAAACGAGATGTTGGGGAAGATGTTTCTGCGTGCACTGAGTGTTTCACTGAGCTTGTGTTTCAGGTGACATTGCTCAGGTGGCAATGCCAGGAGCATCTTCAGGGGTAGTCTATACCAGCATGACCCAGGCTTTGCTCCGACTTGTGTCTGTATAATTCTATTGCCTTGGAAGGAGTGACCTGGAATCTGCAGACAGATCTGGCGTCTGTTTCCATGTGCACCTCTGATCTCTGCTGCGTGCACCGACACGTGAGCCTTGGGTTACAGCAGCTCTCCCTGGGACAGAAAGTGGCAGCTGTTTGACAAATGCAATGGAGCGAGTGTTATAAAAAGAACCAAAGTGAAATTTCCTCTCCTCAAAACTGATTAAAGCAGGAGCGGTATTTGGAATGCTTCTTGTGAGCTTGGTGTTCCTGTGCAAGGGAGTCTCTCTTGGACACTTTGCTGCCCCTGTACCTATTCTTAGCCTGTTTACCAAAAGCTGTTATGTGTGCATCGAGAGACCTCCCTGTTCAGGCTGTTTGTGTGTTTATGTGGAGTCCTTTGAGGAGAGAGGGGATTATATCCAAGCTTTTCTGTCACCTCCTCCTGCTTCTGTGCTTTATAACTGCTCAGGAAGCACAGGTTAACATTTTCATAGTATCTGAGTGTACCGCAGAGTGTCTGTGATGCAGGGAAGTACTGCCGGGTACTTGTTGACACTGACCTTTGAATTTGAGATTTGTGACATGGTTGAACTGATTTCACAGCCTCCTGCTAGAAGAGGTGGCTTTGGTCCCTCTCCCTCTCTCAGCTCTGCAGTCCCTGCATTTGATATGATGCCTCAGTGGAGCGATTCACTTTGAAAATCCAACAACAAACTGCTTGAGGGATTTTTGGTGGGAGGTGGGGAGTCCCCTTAGTGGTAGGGAGCACAAGGCAAGGGCTGGTGCCCTGGGAGGTTTTATACTGGAGTGTCCTTGGAGGGGGATCAGAGAGTAGATTGGAAAAACCCTTGGAGATCATCGAGTCCAACCATGCCCCAGCACTGCCAAAGCCACCACTGACCCATGTCCTCTAGTGCCACATCCACACAGCTTTTCAATCGCTCCAGGGAAGGAGACTCTACCACTGCCCTAGGCACCTGTGCCAAGGCTGGACAGCCCTTTAAGTGAAGAAATTCCTCCTAATAGCCAACCTAAACCTCCCCTGGCACAATTTGAGGCCGTTTTTCTTCTCCTGACCCTGTTCCCTGGGAGCAGAGCCCAACCTTCCCCAGCTGCCCCCTCCTGTCAGGGAGTTGTGCAGATCCAGAAGGTGCCCCCTGAGCCTCCTTTTCTCCAGGCTGAGCCCCTTTTGCAGCTCCCTCAGCTGCTCCTGCTGGTCCAGCCCCTTCCCCAGCTCTGTTCCCTTCCCTGGACATGCTCAATGTCCTTGTCCCAGAAGTGTCCCCAGCACTGGAGGTGCCCCAGCCTTGGCCCTTCTGGCACCCCAGAGCTGGGACAGCCCAGCCTCTTGCCCACGTGGGCATACCTGGCTCATGGCCAGCTGCCTGTGGGCCACCTCCCCCAGGTTCTTTTTCACCCAGCAGCTTTCCAGCCCCTTCCCCTGGCAGTCATAGGAGTGGCTGAGATTGCAGAGCTTGGGCAGGTGAGAAGTGGGCAGTGGGACAGTGACACAGGCCCTCTGCTGTGTCAGTGAGCAGCCCCAGCACCCTTTTATCTTCCCTGCAGCCCCAGAGTGTGCTCAGGACCAAGGAGGGTGATTTAATGAAGCGCAGGGACTCGTTCTAAATGAACACGCTGAATGGACAAGAATAGTTGGCTGTTATATATGACTATGAAGGTCACCAGAATCAGATGCTCATTTTTCAGCTCCTCGTTGCTGCTGGGTGCAGCAGAGCTTTGTGCTGACACAAGCAGTTCCTCTCAGTGGGGCTGGAGTGGCACTGAGGGAAGAAAATGTCACGTTTTGAAGGCTCTTGGTAGCGAGACAACTGGAAAAATGCGTATTGGGTACAAATTTTTCAGACTTTGGGGCTTCTTTTTACTGCCTGACTTTTTACTCTGATGTCTTCTTGCTATGGCTTCTGCTTTTCTGTTTTGAGAAGTGAAATTAATAATCTCCCTTACTTCCTGTCCACTGGGAAGGAATGTCTTCATCCTGGCCCAAGCTGAGCTGCAGATGAGACTTGTTTTGGGAACTGTGTTATGCAAAAGCAGAGGAAGAGGAAACATACAGTTTTCTGTTCTCTTTGAAATGCAGTTTTAATGGTTCCTTGGTAATTCATGCAATTATTTAATCGGCTGCGTGATCCCTGGGATTGTTATTCTTTCCAGGTAATAACTGGAGCGGTAAAGTTATCTTGTAAATTGGGAAAAAAAAAAACCAAAACTGGCATATGTTGTTTGCAGGACTGCGTTTTAGTAATTGTTTGCAATGACCTTTTGGAATCTCAGAGAGAAAATTTGTTTGCTTGACTTTCTCCCAGATCAGCTCCTGGCAATCTCGATATAGAGCAAAATTGAGTTGTTTTGAGTTTTTTAATTACATTCTGACAGCAAAGCCTGTTTTTCTGTGTATGTTACAGTTGTGGCTTTTTTAAAGGTTAAGCTCTATTTGATGAGACTTCCACAGATGAAGTTTTTGATACTTTTTGGTTTGGTTGTTTGCTTGGAATTTTTAAAACCAGAATTGCTTATCCTGGGTATTAATACAAAATCCATCTATTTATTTGTTTCTTAATTTAAGGAGAAAATTCACACTGTATTTTTGAATGTCTACAGGTGTGATGATGAAAGGTCTGTGGGGCTTTTTGCTGGTTTATTTGTGGGTTTTCTTTGGTTTTGTGTTGTTTTGTTTTTGGTTTTTTTTGTTTGCTTTTTTGTTTTTCAGCTTTAGAGGTTGTAATGTGATTAGATCACAGAACTTTGCCAGGTTTAGGGAAAGAAAAAAATTTTTTTTTTTTTTTTTTTACAAAGTTTTAGCAGCGCTCTTGTGAAATCTGGTTCCTTGATGTCACTGGGTTGTGGTCAGAGCCCACTGTGGGTTTGGTTTGTTATTGGAAAATGTCCAGTATCTGAGGGCCTTGCTCCACACCAACTCTGTCTGTGTGAAACCTGCTCTTCTCAGGGATTAGACCAATGGTTCTTCCTTTTTCCCTTTCGAAAATTCTGGCATTTTTCCACTTTAAAATCTGACAACTCTTGAGAGTGAAGGGTCAGAAAAACACATTGTGTGAAATCTCTCAGCATTAAAGTACGGGTTTTCACATGAGAGCCCGTTGCTCCGTGTGTTTTCTGAAGCTGCACTTGGAGAGGCTGTGAGAGCCTGGTCCTTCAAACACACCAAAGAAAACTCTGTGAGAGCCGTGCCAAGGAGCAGGTGCCGCGAAATTTGGGTTCTGCCAAGCTCGGAGAAAATTGCACTGATGGAAATTTGCATCTCTCTAGGGAAAATAAGTCTCCAAAATGAGTGTCCAAGCTGGAACAAGACAACAGATGCCAAAAATATGTCCAGTAGCTCAGTTTGCAGCTGAGGCAGTTCCCCTTCGTCTCAGGCTGATCCCTCAAGGCAGCGTGGCGTCTCGAAGGACTGAAACCTGCAGTTGTTTGCATAGGGGACAGAAATGACTGGAAGAGTTAAAGGGGACCCGACCACAAGGATCTGGGGCTGAGTGAGCAGCAGCCTGTGTAATGTCAGCCTCCTCATCAGGCTGGTTTTGCACATCCCAACTTGAAAAAGTAGGCTTTTCATCCTTAGATCTGAATAGACAAACCTGAGGGGCTCCATATTTCCTGCTAAATTCCAGATAAGATCTTTTACTGTTTGAACTTGCAAAGCAGTTTAGGTGTGTGCTTCCCTGCTCGAAGGGTTCCTGCAAAAAGCTTGATCCACCCCTTCATTTAGTGGAGTCTGTCTGGAATGAACAATGTTCCTCAAGCTGTGAATACAAGAATGGTTTAGCTTTGAAAAAAAAAATTTAAAAAACCTCCCCTGCAAACAGATGATGTAATGCCCAAGCTCCATGTTTAAACAGTAGCTAATTTGCCAGGGGATAAACCAGGCTGAAATCTGTCAGGCTTTCTAATTTCCCACATTCACCAGAGCTTTGTTCTTTTTGCTTTCAAATGCAGGGTACATTTGTATGTCCACACTGTGTGGTTTCCTTCTGCAGCCAAAGAGTTTGTCCAGGGGCAAGAGAAAACGTTGCTGTAAACCTTTTGTTGCTATAAACCTTGATATGCATCTTTTTAAGTTTTACTTTGTGACTGAATTAAAATCCTGAGCCATCTCTTTGATGGGCTGCAGCACAGGGTTTATTCTGAATTTGGATCTTGCGTCTTTGCAGGCACGTTCCTTTGGCCAAGCAAGATTCATTCCCTGCAAGGTCCCTGGGGCACTGCTGGGTGGGAGACTGCTTGTTCTGCAGCTGGCTTGGGCTGCCTGTGGATTGTTTACTTGGTGTTTGGTCTCTCCCCTCCCAGCTAGTTTTGTACAAAACAAGGAACACTTAGTTTTCACACATTTTAAAAAAAAAAAAATTACATGAGCAGCTTTCTCTGCTGGTGGCAGCTCTGATCCGTGTAGTGCTTCGTGTCTGCTGACAGGAGGGGACTTTGGCTGCTTGTGGAAGAGGGAGGTTTGGACCAACGCTCCCCTCCTCCTCCCTGGGATGGTCTGTTTATTGGAATTTTTCACTGACCTATTCCTTTAATCCTCAATTTTGGCACCATTTCCCAGGGCTCATGGAAGCACAGGACTTTGCCAGCCAGCAGGATGAACCAGGGCACACAACAGGCTTAGAGACATCCAGGAGCTGCAGTGTCTGCCTGTGCTGATGGAGGAGGGAAGATGTGACACGAGAAATTGAAGTGACAGTTACAAGAATTGCTTCCATCTTCTCTGGCTTTTTCTATCGAAAAGCAAAAAATGCCCATCTTCAAACTTGGAGCAGCTTCATCTTAAAAGCTGCCACAGTCTGGGGTGAACCTGTTTCTTGGGGATGTCATGAACCAGCTTGGCATGTGGGGTGGCTTCAGCAGTTTTTCTTCCTCTGAGCAGCGCTGGCAGAAAGCTCTGAGGGTGCCTTGTGCTGACGCTGCGCTGGTGCTGGAGCTGTTGCTCTGGAAAACAGCACTTGGGGAGAGATCACATCTGTGAGAGCCGGCGCTGACTCACAGCATCGAGATCTGCTGGGCTGTGCTCATTTCCAACAGCTGGATTTCAGAATCTTGCAGAAATTGTGTGAGGGGTGGGAAGCTGAGGGGCTGTCCTGTAGCTGATGGTTTATTTTTTCCATGGTTGAAAATGAAGAGTAGTTGGGCCACTTGCAGTTTATGGTGGAGTTGTGCTTGATCTGTTCTGTTTATTATGATTTTATTCCCCACTCTCTGCTTGCTGGTTTGACTCCTTCCTCTTTGGCATTGTTTTCCCATAAATCCTTTCCCTCACAATTTCCCTGGTCCCTGCCAGCTGTGGAGCAGCTGGGAAGATACCGGAAAACATGAACTGCTCTGAAGGACTGCTCAGAGGGGCACGGCTTGGCCATGGAGCCTGAATTTAGCTGGAGCTCCTTGGATAGGCTGCACCACCCCATCTCCAGCAGCGGTGGGGATGTGTTTTGGAGCTGTGGGTTGCAGACAAGGAGCCTTTTGTTTGCTTGCCTTAGCAACCCTGCCTCTCTGAAAGCTGAGATGTTCTCACTCCCGCGGTGCTGTTCCCGGGAATGCTGGTTGTTCCTCAGGAAGCAGGCCTGCTTTGGAGGGCTGATCTCAGAAAACTGGGCCTTCTATCCCTAAACCCCTTTTTTTTGATGATAGGAGGTCTCCAGCCAAAAGAAGTCTGGTTATCTGGTGTTTTTTCCCCAAGCAGTGTGTCCTGCTGACTCTCATCCTCTGCTGTATCTGTTCTGGTGGGCACCATGTGCTGAATTTAAATAAACTGTAGCCTTTGCTAAATATCTGTCAAATATTGACTTAGTCTGTAGGGTGAGCTGACTAAGCTGAAATTAATGATGTAATTCCAGCTTGTTTGGCACGGGTGTGGAGGCAGTTTCATTGCAGATGGTAGAGGAAATTAAGATCTTACCTTGACTGCAGCTCAAGGGGAGGAAAGAGAAGCCTTGGGCTTATATGGCAGCAAGGAAAGACTTGGTGGAGACATAGAGGGGGAGTGTTTGTAAAGATATTGAGGGTGATAACAACTCTTCCCAATGAGTGAGGTCATAAGACAAAAATTGAGGAGTTGTTGTTAACTGTGTGCTATTACAGATGTCATGAAATGATCTCCTGCATTCTGGTCCCTTGCCATACCCCTGGGATAATTTTTCTAAATCTATTGAAAATGGGATCCAAAAAAAAAAAAAGAGACAATCTGGCTGAGGTTTTGGCACAGATCAACAGCCTCAGTGCTGGTATCTGCTGGCTTTGTGTGCTCACCTCTGCAGGTGAACAACTCCATGTGTTCCTGAGGTGCTGCTGCAAAATCACAAAGCCCTGACACCCCCAAGCAGGCAAAGAAATGGAGATGCAAGGAGGTGTCTGAAGGGATTCAAGTGATCCAAACGAGCTGATGGCAGAACTGGAGCTAAACCGGCTCCACGCGGCTTCCCTCATGTTTCAGAGCCTGTCCTTCAAACTCCTGGGAAGCTTGTGGGTTTTTGAGGTTATTTTTGAGAGGTTTGTTGCTGGCATAAATGAATCTTGGGATTCAGAACAATAAAGATGCAGCTTCAGGGCCAGTCCTGCTTGAGTGACTGCAGGTATCTCAGGGCTGGTACAGTGAATCCGGTGGAATTTTATGTAAATGGGGAGCTCATGAGTTGTTTTGGGTTTTTTTTAACACCTTTTTTCTCTTCACCCCTTAACTCTTTGCTGCAGGTAGTAAGACCTCCATTGTAATTTTCAGTTTTGTGGGAGCTTTGTGCCTTTGATCGATTGGTTCCTGGCTGATCTTCAATAGCCCAGAGAGCAAATGTAATGCAGCAAATTCATTATATGCTAAAATATTTATTGTGTTACTGTAAAGGTCACTGATGGCAGTGGAGGCTCAGTAAGACACAGTCCTGAATCTTTCCAAAGATGGGATCTGTCCCCACTCTCTTTTGAGAGCAGTATCTTATAAAGTACCTGGAATAACTTATCCTCAGCCCATGTTTTTGGAGGTTCGTGTTTCACAGGATCTTGTGTAGGTTAATAGATGACTGCTGTGCCACATCTGAAAGTGAACAGCTGTATTTAATTTTGTTGTGTGTGCTCTCACAGGCAGACGTGGAGGGCAGAGCAAGAAAGGAGTCTTAATTTAACCTTGTCTCTTTTTGCTTGATTTAAGTAATTTGCAGAGTTGTATAATAAAATCTCCACGATCTGATTTCCATTCTGGTTGTAGTAATCTGGAATTGGCAGTAATGCCCAAGGGCATTTTTGCTCCTACCTGTGTAGGAGTGAATTACTTGTTGCATAACATCATCTGGAAAGGTAGCAATGAAAAGGCTTCCCAGCAATGAGGTGGGCTGTGACTTCCCTTTCCCTGAACCACAAAATGAAATATCATTTAGCAAATGGATTCAGGGCTGCGAGGAACCTCTCAAACCCTTTCCACAGGTGCAGGAGTGGTGGTGCGTGACGTGCCCACTTCAGGGCCCTGGATGATGTGGGATGCATTACTGACCTATTTGCTGGTAGTTTTAGCATCTGGCTGGGATTAGTTCAGCCATCTGATACCCAATTCCATGCTATAATGGAATGTCTTTAAGCACGGGTTAGATGATTGGATACTGAGGAGCATTTTGGAGTCTGGCCTTGCAAATACAGCTTGTTAACTGAAGCTGTGCTCGCTGGCAAAGCTGCCTTTTAAAGTTCTGCTGTCTGTCCTCCCCACGATATTCCAGCCTCTGGCTTCTCACTGACTGCAGCCTGCCTGATCCTCACTCTGTCTGCAGCTCCTCTGCCAAGCAGTGGCTGCTGGCTGGCACATTTGTCACCTGTGGCCACTCCTCTGCCTGTGAGGGGCTCTTTCCTCATCACACCGGGAGTTTTCCTAATTGGAAGTGAGCACTGAAGGGGCTGCGTTCATTGTTCAGTGTCACGAGCAAGCTCTTTGCCTGAGTGCGTGTTTCAGGCAGCTGCATGAGGTTCAACAGCGTTGTCTGTCACGATCAGACAGAGCTCTAGATAATCTAGCAAATCTCTTGATTATGAGGGTGGAAAATAATGTGCTTTGATTTACAGATGTTGCTGCACAAAAAGTGCTTCTGTAAATTCTCTGAATGGCAATATCTGGGTACCTTTGGCATCCTCAGTTTCTGAGTGCATCCATTTCTGAACATGTCCTGAATTCCTGCACACGTGTCTGGACACAGACATGGACAGCTGTTTTACACAGAGGCAGACGATTAATTATTTTTCAGTAGCATTTTAAGCCAAGTTCAGGGATTACATGGGGTCAAGAGGCCTTGAAGTTTACCATAAAAAAGACAAAGGATGATAGAGGCTGTTGCCTTATGGCCGATTACAGCCAGGTTAAAAACCAGCAAGGGGATGAAGCTTATTTTTCATTAATCCTCAAAACACCTTTTCCTTTCCTCCAGGAAGTTGCAGACAAATTTGAAAGCTTTCTGTACCATTCTGTGTCTGTATCATTCTGAGCAGGAAGGGGAAGGAGATGCAGCAGGCACAGAGATCTCACCTCTGCTGATAGAGGTGTGCAGCTGTGGTGGAGCTGCACCAGCAGCAGGAGCTTTGCAGGTGTTTCTGAAGGGGGTTGAAGTATTTTCTCCTTTTGGGCACGTGAGCTCTCTTGGTTATGGACTGACTGACACATATGCAGAAGATTAGGAAGTGTTTTCACAACCCCTGGAGGCTGTGGTAAGCTGGAAGAAAGAGCTCCTGTGGTCTCTCTCTCCTGGCTGTGTGGCAGAGCAGTTTGGGAAGTGTTAGGATTGAATCTAAGCTCGGTTCTTGTTTGTGGGGTTTAGTTGTAAGCTCGGTTTGCTGTGCAGCCACACTGCTTTCAGTGGGACAGGGAAGAGGAGAGATGATGGGAGGACAGAAATACACTTGTTTTGGTTGGAAGAACTCCAGAATTTATGGTGTTAGCTGCTTTTCTCTTGAAGGTGAGGACAGCATTCGTGTGGGAGACATTTAGGTTGGGACTTTTTTCTACAGATTTGGTTGTTTACCAAGTTGTTTCACTTTTTTTTTCCTCCTTTCTCGAGGTCTGCTTTATAACCAGCAGAGAAAAACACCCCTTTTTGTAGCACAGTTCATCTTGTCCTAAGTAGACATCTTGAACCCAATCTGATTTTCTGTGCTCCAGCAGTGCCTGCTGCTCGTGCTGGCTGCAGAGAGAGCCAGTCCAGCTGGTTCAGGTGTGCTGGGAATCACTTGTGGCCAACATTACTGAGTGAAATTGGGCCTTTGCAAGGCCAGGCCTTGGCTGCTGGGTGGGTTTGGAGACTGTACAAGCTCCTCATAGTTGCAACTTCCTCCTGCCTGGAAGAAAGAAGAGCTGATGTGGCCACTGGTTCTGATTATACCCTGTGGTAGCGGGTCTGAGGTTTGAAGAGTGTCTCTAGCCATTTTAGTGAGAGGTACTTTGAAGTGGTTCAAATACCAGTGAAGAAAGCTGAAAGGCTTTGTCACTCTCCTGACCCTGGCAAGATTGGCCAGTTTGTCAGCTGGGATCCATCCACAAGGGAAAGGTCCAGCTGGATGGGATGATGTGCTGCTAGCAAAGGAGGGAATGGGACAGTGCACGGCATCTTTTCCCAGTGAGTTTTGTGTCTCTGATCAGACGTGCACTGGTGGAGGAAATCACACTGAAAACGACCACAGAGCTTTCTGTTTTAACTCCCTAACTTGAGGCTGGGTCATACAAAGCAAACCCTCCGAGCCCGGTTTTGTGGAGGAGTAAAGCTCATTGTCAGCTGCCGTGTTCAGACCCTTGGGAAATTGTGACCATTGTCTGGGCTATTATTGCTTAATAAAAGCTTTGCATTTCCTCATTCAAGGCCTTGAAAATCTGGCTCTGTGCTTTTAAAAATAACTCAGCATGAGCCACAATTGGGAGCATTCACAGAGGAAATTCTTCAGCCATTTAAAACAAAGTGAAGGGAGGGAAAAAAAGCTCTCCTTAAAGTGCTTTTACTTATCCGTGAAGAGCGAGTGTGTCCCAGCAGTGCTTCTGCTGTCTGGGGGGAGCACAGAGGCTCTCCTCCTGCTCCTGTTTTCTTCCAGCCTTCCAGGATTTTGGGTTATCCAGTGCTATCCCAGCTGGGGAACCTGGGCTGGACATTCCGGATGCATCCCCTTGGGATGTTGTACTTCATGTGGATGAGCACCTCTGGACAGGTGGGACCAGCAGTCACTGGGGGGGTTGATGCTCTTTGTGCTTGACACAAAAAAGGCAAGAAAATGTTTTTCTTTCTGCTTGTACCAGAGGCCACACCAGAAAGGGTCACTTCAGGCAAAATGAACTGTGGTCATGTGCTGAAGGATGTGGAGGATTTAGGGCACCCACTCTGCAGGCTCTGTGGGGAAAGGGGCAGAGGAGGGGCTGCTGTGGGCTCTGAGGTGTTCATCACCCCAAAGTTGGCTTACCTGTAGTTTTTACTCTCCAGACTTCTGCTGGGAAGTTATAGCCCAGCACAGAAGCCCTGAACTGTTTTGCAGATCTGCTTTGGAGGCTTGTTTCTTTCCCTATGTGTGTTCTTGGGTTTATTTTCCTTCTGGTGTGGAAATAATTATACCGCTTGTTTCTTATGTTCTGGCTCCGACTAAGAGGAGGAATGTACTCAGGTTTTTTTATGTTGTGGTGGTGGTTTGTTTTTTTTTTTTTTCCCCAGTACAGTTTCTGCTGTTAAAATATTCTGGACAGCAGTTGCTGCCCACGTAGAGCACAGAAATGTGTGTTTAGTGGTTGCAAGACATGCTTGCTCTGGGTGTGCCTCGTTGTTTTGTTCAGTGCCAATCTCTGCTTGTATGATTGGCCATCGTTTATCATTGCCATCAAGCTGGGGAGATATCATTTACATTAGTAATTAGTGCTTTGTGCCGGCCAGAATTAGCTACACCGGCTCTTGATTTGGGAATAAGTTTTCTCTTGGAGCTGTGTGTTTTGTCAGGATAGAGACCACGGTGTGAGGAGGGGATGACACTGGGCTACAACAATGTTGCCAAAGACACTTGGTAGTGAAGAAGCTGAGGGCTGGGATATTGTCTGGGTTTTATTTGTGATAGGAAACGAATTTGAAGCAGAAAATGCCTCTTCCATGCCTCAGTTTCTCCACCAAGAAATGAACGCTGCATGATTTGCCAGAGTGTGCTCATTAGCAGGAATTACTCTGCTCCCTCTTACTGTCTGCTGGAGCAGCTGAAACGTGCACAGAGATATGTGGCGATGCAAAGACTGGGGACGAGACACAGCCCTGCAGTAGCTGAATTCTGTCACACCATTGTGTGGTTTGGAGTTGTTCGAAATTTTATAGGTCATGTGCACCCTTAAAATGATTTCCATGCCTATGTTCGGAGACTCTGCTGTGCCCACTTTCGTTTATACCCATGTGACTGATCCAGGGCCATATGTTAAGAATGTAACTGCTTTTAATTTATTCTTTTTTAAAGCCATTGGTGTCTAAATATGTCTAATAAAAATGCAGACTGGAGCTCTTTAATGAGGCGTAAGTCATTCCTGGCTCTCTTTTTTTATAAGACAAAACCACCTCACACACTGGCTTCTTTTTGTATAGACTTCTGCTTTGCATTTCTACACATTCATCATAGCATGAAGCCTCTGACAAAAGGAAATAAGAAAAGACTGTTTAAGGGACCGTTTTGCTGTGCATAAACCTGAACCTCTGGAAAGGGAAAACCCTGGGCTGCAGCAAGTGAAGTCATGGGCTGTGTGTGATGACAGAAAGGAAAAATAAAAATTGTAGTGCTGAGTAAGTTTAGTGTAGTTGTGAATTGTACAGCGAAGAACAGGAGCTGTTAGGAAGGGAAATATTTTCAGTTTTGTTCCTTCCCTTTGCAAAATCACAAAATTCAAGAGATGGTTGGAAGTTTCTTGCCACTCAAAGAAAAAATCTTCATTTTGCTGGCACCCAACTTGCTGGCTAAGCCAGTGGTCGAGGCGGTGAGCAGCGGCATTGGGGTGGAGGCTGGGGAGGTGTGGCTGTCTCCGATTTTGGAGGTTTGGGAAGGAAATGGCTTTGCTGCAGGAACAGCTCAGCTTTGCAGACGCATTGCTGCTCACGCTGTGCAGAGAAGGTCCTGTGGCTGTGGTTTGACAGCTGAAGTCAGAGCATGGCTGTGAAATCAGACTCTGCTCACACATGGTTGTGGCTGAGTGTGAAATCCTGAGTTGTTCTGGCAGTGACAGCACCGGGCCGTGCACAGCAGGTCCGGAGTGGGGAAAAAAAGGAGATGTGCTTGTTTTGGAAGGGCCTCATCCTTTTCTCACTGCTCACGGGTTGATCCTGCGTGGTTGGTGTGGTGACAAGCCCCCAGTCTCCTTTTGCTAGAGAGGACCCAAACCTTGCCTCACCAGGTTTTGGGAGGAAGAGAAGGAGAAGGAGAGAGCCTTAGCAACTCCAAGTTGTGATCCAGGACTGAAAGCCAGAGGTTTTGTATATAGAACAACAGATCTGTGAGACAGAACAGGTGAAGTTGATGAGTTTTCTGAAATGCTGGCTCACGTGAAAAGTTTCTGAGAGAAGGTAGTCAGGGCTGTGGTTTTTAATTTGATGACCTCTTTCCACAGGCAGTCAAACTTTCAGATTTAGCAAGGCCTTGCATAACAGGAGGTGCTTTGTTTACAGGCTGCACATTCACTTGTAGACACAGGAGCACAATGATAAATTATTTAATTATAGATACCCAAAGAAGCGAACCAGGCGCCTGCTGGGCTGTGTTGTCCCTCTGGTTTCCCACTTTGCATGGTTTCTTGCTGGCTAATTCCCAAAATCCAGCCGTTTGCAGAAGTGGTCTCTCAGTTATTAATGTTAATTAGCAAGGTTCTGCTCTATGAGTATTCCTGTAGCGCACACCAAGTGCTCAGCTCCTCACCCGTGTAACGAGGGTGTACACAGCTCCATTGTTAATTAGCAGCATCCCTCCAAGGACTTGTGCTCCTCTTGGGAATGGAAGTTTGGTGTGGAGCTGCCTGTGGTAGTTAGAGCAAGTCCCTGCCAAGACTCCTGAGCGGACTCTGCCATAGTTGGGTTGTCAGCTTTTTGCCCTTTGTTTTAATCTTAGCTTCTCCTCTGTGCGTTCTCCTTGCTAAGCAGCACGGTTGCTGATGTTAGTTCTTTGCCAGGTTTGCCATTAGAACCTTGTTTTAATCAGTGCTGACAAAGTCCTGGCTGGATCTGTGCTCCAGGTTGGGGTTGGATTTAAGTGTTCTTCAAAAAGCTTTTATGCTACAGGAACATGTCAGCTCCTTGTGCTGACAACAATTTTTATATCTCTGCCTCTTAATAACCATCCTGTAGTAACACCTTCTTCCTTGATTTGCAAAAAAACTCCATTCCAAGAAAAAATTTCCTCCTGAAAATCTGGAAGTGCAGTTTGTTCTTGGCAAATGCAACTGGGGCTTTATTATCGCTCTGATTTAATGTCCTTGCTGATGGAATGCTCCCGTTGGGGGGGAAACATCTCCGAGAGGTGATTCTCTCTACAGAAGAACATTCCCCTCCTTTTTTTTTTAACACTGAAGGCAATAGAAGGGAAGAAGCTGGTAAATAATATGACTCTAAATGAGAACCAAACTATACTTTAATTTTTATATATGTTCAGGATAGAAAAGCAATGTGAGATCAGGAGGCCTTTCCAGAGGAGGAGGGTTGTTCTTAAATACCTCTGCTTTGTCCCTAGTTTTATGTGTTCAGTATCATCCAGAAAACTCTTGGTTTTGCCGTTTGATTGTAATTTGCATTTAGATTGGCTGCCTGAAGGGAGTCTCTTGCAAGGGGAGATGGGGCTCTGTGGCTCCAGTCTCTTGCAGATCTGGCTGAAAGTAATGGCATTTACATAAAAACCATTAGCTCTGTTATTGATAAACATGAAAGGCATCCATTTCATTTAATTCTTTGATGAGGAGGTTTTAATATAAGCATACAATAGCACTGAGGTAGAAACATTCCTGCCCCCCATCCCTCCGTACTGACCTCTTGTTTTAAGGGCAAGTTTTGGTTGGGATTTTGTTGGTGGAGAGATGGGAAGTTATTTCTATTCCAATTTACTGGAGTAGCCAGTTGTCTTGCTACATTGTGGGGAATTATTTAATGTTCATTTTAAGAGGTGTCTCTATTAATTGAACGGGGATTTAGTGTCTCCCTGAAGCACAGTTGGTCTGTGTGTGATGTATACTAACATGTACGGCTGGCAATTCTATGGATAATCTTTTCCTTAATCAAAATGGGTTTAAGCAGAACTTCAGTGGCGCCTCATTAAGGGGATAAAGTGTGTTGAAACAACAAATGTATTAAAGGGAACTTCTTTGGTGCGCTCCAGATCAGAGCCTGTGTAACCCTTCAGCACCGTGTCTGCATAAACATTTGTTCCCCCGCGTGTGTAATGGCACTTTGGGGATCAGGACGTGTCACAAAGAGCTGTGATTCACTGTCTCTGGAGTAACTGGCTTTGGGAAGCTGTTGCTGCTGCTCTCATGTATAAATACCTTGCTTTTCTCCTGGGTTGGATCAGGTCTGACCTGGAGAGCCTCCAGAGGCAGCTGGTGCTGTAGCTGTTTTCAAGCATCACAGCATTTGCTTGAGAGACCTTGCTGAGAGCTTTGCAGGTGCTTTGAGTTGTTGACCTCAGAGCTGGGGAGGTGAGCATGTCTGTTTTGCATTGATTACCTGGCCTACTTGATTTTTCAAAAATTTTGTAAAAGTTTTTTGGTCACTTTATCTACCTTTACAGTTCTTTTTCCTCTCTAACAGGCTCCAGACAGATGAGTAGAGAGCTGGCTGCAGAAGAGGGACAGATTGCAGTTTGCCAGCTGATCACCGTGTACAGTGAGTACCTTCATATTTCAGGAATAAAACTTTCTGTAGTGCCCGATGTCGGCCTCAAATTGCCTCCACTGGGGCACAGCATTAAGTCTGCGTGCTTGGACAGGGTTTTCCTAAAAGGACAAGCTTCCTTGGCTTAACTCTTGTTTTGGGAGAAGTGTGCTCCAGCTCCTTTTGTCTGAAGTGATAAATTGTGTCCTCATCGCACTGCCAGTAGTGGCAGAGCAGAGAACTGCTGCAGTTACATCTGGTGCCTGCTCTTGACTGCTGGGAATCAACACTGAAGGTGTCACCTGAGGCTTCCTGTGCTGCAGAGCAGAGGAGGCTGCAGGGTCAGGAGTGGAAATGCTCCCCAGCGCTATTCCAGCCTTGTTGGAGGTGTTGGAACTGAGTGAGGAGGGTGGATGAGGGAGCTGCCATGGCACATGCCAGGGTTACTCATAAAGGAGTGCTGTGAAATCAGCCAAATGAGGCTTGGCTTGACTGGTGGGCGGAAAAGAGCAGGAAAAAAAGCACTGGAAAGCGCTGTCCAGTTCATGGTAAGGATGGCAGTTTTGCCCTGAAAGTGGAGGAGAAAATCCTTATTTCATGGGGAATTTTTACACATTAAAATATCTTGCATGCGTGTTAATGGGCTGTAATAACGAGCCTGTGCTTTATGAGGTGTCTGCAAACATCTTAGAACTCGCTACTTTGCAGGAGTAAATACTCCAGCTAGTAAATACTGATTAATTGGAATGTCTTGGCCCATGTGGTGCAGCCAGACTGAAACTGGGAATTGCCTGATACAGGTATGTGAAAGCCAGGAAGATGCTCCAGGACTGGGTGTGAAATGCAGGTGAGTGTGGGAGCTGCAGCAATTGAATTTATTGTGACAGCCCTAGCAGGTGATTCCCTAAGGATAGCGTGGGATGATGAATCTTGAAACTGACAGTGTTCTTTAACAAAAGTCAAGGGCGAAATAATATATTTGGAGACTGGGTTGTGTCATCAGGTTGGTTTGAATATGTCCAGGGAGCAGGGCAGAGAATTCCTGCGCTTCTGGGAAAGCAGAGAAGAGAGGCAAACTTACTTGTGGCTTCCTCATTTCTCCTATATCCAGCCAGTACATGCAGGATATCCTGGGCTCAGGTGTCTATTCCTGTGTATTACAGCATTTCTTGTTGTACTTCTGGATCCAGGAAATCTTTCTACCCCTGTTTTGTGCCCTGCCAAACACAGCAGGGGCTCCCCTCAGCTGGAACACGGCTCCTGTGAAAAATTCAGCAGTGAGTAACAAAACTGGGGGTAGCAGCGAGGTCACGTGAAGGACAAACGATGCCGTTATTGACCAGCGGTGCCATCGTGCCAAGGTCCTCATTGACAGCTCTAATCCCAGTGTGTGCTCTGAGCCAGATCTGCTGACTTCAGGAGCTGGAATCAGTCAATACCATTGAATTCTGTTTCTCTTTGCATATCTTAAGGAGAATGTAGGAAGTCTCAGGCTGACAGCTGTGCAGTCTGCACAAGGCCGTGGGCTGCACAGGCTTCCCCCAGGACATCATTTGGCCTGTGCAACATTTATTACATTGCTGTGGTGTGCAGCAGGTTCAGCATTGACCTTCAGAAGCTCTTCTGGGCTAGTGGGCCTGGTGGCTGGAGGAATGAATGTAGGAGACAAGGATTTCAGGTTTGGAGTCCTTTTTAGGGCGCAAGACTGTGATTAAAGCAAGAAGTATGAATTTAGGTCAGTAGGAGATAGCTGAGGGAAGGGCTGTTCTTGGCAGGGAGCTGCAATAGAGAAGGTGTTGGAAACAGTCTGTGATTGCCATGGAGCAGAATGGGAAAATAACCTGTTTCAAGGGACTCCTTAACAAGTCATTCTTATGCAAGACTCTCTCCATGACACTAAATATCTAAATAACCAGGCTGGGCCTGGAATCTAAAAATATTTTCAGGAGACTCATCTTTAAGCACCTCCTGAAGTTTCCTGGCTTGGCAGCAAAGCCAAGTTCTGCAGGAGTTTGTATTTGCAGGTCCCTTCCTGTGAGGATGTGGCACCATCCACGTGAACATGAGCGTGGGTCTGATGCTTCCTGTGCTCCACACAGGCTCGTGTGCTCTTTGCTCACAGCTGGGGGAGAGCACTTCGGTATGGCAGGGAGGATTTGTGCTGCTTGTGCCTCCTGCAGTCCTCCTGAGCAGCTCTGGGAAGTGAGGGGGTGGAATTCCTGGTTCTTGCTGCCTTTCTCCTCAGGAGATGCTGTAGACTTTTGTCTGCTTCTTAAAAACTCAGAACATGGCAAACACCTGAGCTGTGGGAGGCCTGGTCTGCCCTGTCTCCAGCTGTGACCAGTAGGAATATCCTTCATCTCCCATCAGCTTATTTAACCCTTGGTTGAACCTCTGTGTGCTTTCAGCCTCTGTCCTGGCATTTCAAAGTTTAACTCTGTGTGATGAACCAGTTCCTTTTGGTAACTTCACCTACTGCCAGCTCGTTTACTGTAATAAGCTCCTGTTTGGGGAATTGTCATTTGCATGTTTGCCAGTTCCACACCGGTAAAATTCTGTAAATCCCTACGGTGTCCCCTGTCAGAGGCCTCTATTCCAGACTAAAATGTCCTAATTGATTCAATGGTCCTTACAGAGATGCTTCATGTTTTTGACCATCTTCACTATATTCCAATTTTTGGTCATTTTTTGTCCTCTTGAATGTTCTTACTAGAAGATTGAAAGAACCTTTCGGTTTCTGAGGTCGTATCCTTTTGCTGCAGTTCTCTGTATGTTTAGCCATGGAAAAGAAACCAGGAATTTTGATGCTCCTTGTAATAACAGGCCACAGCCTTTTATTTTTTTTTTAAAAGCAGAGGTTATGTGTCTAATCTAAAAACTCTATCAGAAAAGCTATGAATAAACCTGATAGCATTCCAGTGCACTGAGTCACTAGAACAATACATTGTTAACAAGGAGCCCTGGCAGGGTTGTGTGGCTTTGTGCTAAAGCTGTCAGCCGGGATATGGGATGTATCTTTGTATCCTGCAGCAATTTTGTGAAACTAAATGGCTGCTGGTGTCTGCTGCATCTTCTAAATGAGGACAAGAAACACTCTGGATGTTAAACCTTCTCCCCCTCTCCCTTGGTTAAGAAATGATATCAAAATAGAGAATTGGTCTTATTTAGATAAATGTAAATCAGTGTCATCAAACAGGTTCTGGTTCTGCAAGGGCAGGGCCTGGCTCTCCATCCCCTCTGCTTTGCATGAATGATAATTATTTTATTAGTGGCTTCCAAAAAGTAGAACTGGAATACGATGTGATTAAAGTGTTAACACCAGGGCTGTAGTGAAGGGCTGCAGACTGACATGCCTGGGGCTGTGACAAGTCTGTGGTTTTGTCTATCTGCCCTGACTCAGATCTGTGGCTTCTGTGCTGCCCTAAGGTGAGTCAGGGCTCCCACAGGGGTGATTAAAGCCCTGCCCTGTGGGCAGCCTGGCAAACTTGGGCCTCTGTTCAGCTAAGGAACACTTGGATGTTTTCCTCAGTGCTGAATCACAGCTCCGTGGCCCATCGAGAGCAGTTTTTCCCAGTGTTGAGGTTTGTCTTCCACGCCTCCACTGCTATTTCCACCTCTGTGCTTTTCTTCTTTCCTCTCTGCTGCCTTCCCCAGTGCTTCCTTCCTGCCTTTAAACCCACAGAGCTCCCAGGGTCTGTGTGTGCTCCACTGGCGGCTTCTGTTCTGCACAGGGAAGCCAAAGGACCAAGTCCTTGTAGCAGTTCTCTCCCAAAGCAGCCAGTTTGTGCAGCACACTCAGTTCATTGCACAGATTTGTCACTAAAACATCAGC
>VXBT01003969.1:97477-115544 GCA_013400235.1 Oriolus oriolus
ATATATATATATATATAAAATACATGAATTTATATTTATGGTTTTCTCATTCTTCTTTTTACTCTTGCATATGTGAAGTTGCACACAGCCAGCCTGCCAGCCCACAGCCAGCCTACTGTAATAATGTCAGCTGTAGTTTAGTAAGATAGTAAATTGAGAGTAATTTTTAATCTGCTTGGGAGAAAAACAGCTTAATTGGCTGTTTCTCCTGGTGGTTCCAGCGTTATTTTTGGCCTTAGAGGGTGTAAATGCAGCAGGCATTGATCTCTCCGAATGAGGGGTCAGCTCTTCCTGGACAGCACTGGAACACTGCATCTATTTATTTATATTTTACCTTTTTTTAGTACATTGCCTGAATAATACAGCNTATCAGAAAAGCTATGAATAAACCTGATAGCATTCCAGTGCACTGAGTCACTAGAACAATACATTGTTAACAAGGAGCCCTGGCAGGGTTGTGTGGCTTTGTGCTAAAGCTGTCAGCCGGGATATGGGATGTATCTTTGTATCCTGCAGCAATTTTGTGAAACTAAATGGCTGCTGGTGTCTGCTGCATCTTCTAAATGAGGACAAGAAACACTCTGGATGTTAAACCTTCTCCCCCTCTCCCTTGGTTAAGAAATGATATCAAAATAGAGAATTGGTCTTATTTAGATAAATGTAAATCAGTGTCATCAAACAGGTTCTGGTTCTGCAAGGGCAGGGCCTGGCTCTCCATCCCCTCTGCTTTGCATGAATGATAATTATTTTATTAGTGGCTTCCAAAAAGTAGAACTGGAATACGATGTGATTAAAGTGTTAACACCAGGGCTGTAGTGAAGGGCTGCAGACTGACATGCCTGGGGCTGTGACAAGTCTGTGGTTTTGTCTATCTGCCCTGACTCAGATCTGTGGCTTCTGTGCTGCCCTAAGGTGAGTCAGGGCTCCCACAGGGGTGATTAAAGCCCTGCCCTGTGGGCAGCCTGGCAAACTTGGGCCTCTGTTCAGCTAAGGAACACTTGGATGTTTTCCTCAGTGCTGAATCACAGCTCCGTGGCCCATCGAGAGCAGTTTTTCCCAGTGTTGAGGTTTGTCTTCCACGCCTCCACTGCTATTTCCACCTCTGTGCTTTTCTTCTTTCCTCTCTGCTGCCTTCCCCAGTGCTTCCTTCCTGCCTTTAAACCCACAGAGCTCCCAGGGTCTGTGTGTGCTCCACTGGCGGCTTCTGTTCTGCACAGGGAAGCCAAAGGACCAAGTCCTTGTAGCAGTTCTCTCCCAAAGCAGCCAGTTTGTGCAGCACACTCAGTTCATTGCACAGATTTGTCACTAAAACATCAGCTCCCCAAAGCCTCACCTGGCCTGCCAAGACATGTCACCTGCCTCACCCAGTCCTGAACCCAGCTGGGGTGTCCCCCTGGGCAGGGGACACCTATGGCACGAGGAGGAGGAGAGAGGGAGAGAAATACATCCAGCCACTATGGGTTGATTTTCAGTCCATCACTCCTCAGGGTGTCCCAGCCCCTGCTTGTTAGTGAAGGGTGGAGGTTTTTTAGTATTTTCTTGCCTTCATATATATATATATATATATATATATAAAATACATGAATTTATATTTATGGTTTTCTCATTCTTCTTTTTACTCTTGCATATGTGAAATTGCACACAGCCAGCCTGCCAGCCCACAGCCAGCCTACTGTAATAATGTCAGCTGTAGTTTAGTAAGATAGTAAATTGAGAGTAATTTTTAATCTGCTTGGGAGAAAAACAGCTTAATTGGCTGTTTCTCCTGGTGGTTCCAGCGTTATTTTTGGCCTTAGAGGGTGTAAATGCAGCAGGCATTGATCTCTCCGAATGAGGGGTCAGCTCTTCCTGGACAGCACTGGAACACTGCATCTATTTATTTATATTTTACCTTTTTTTAGTACATTGCCTGAATAATACAGCCAGTGTGGAAAGGGCCTGTAAAATGCTGAGCTGTGTGGTGGAATTTTGCTCTGCCCAAGTAAATCTCTTGTGATGAGAGACTCCATGTAGGGGAAACCTGGGTTAGCTTGGAGCAGGGGAAGGTTTGGAGACCTTCCCGGGATCCTTACTGTGATCCAGCCACGCTGGGGAACTGGAACTCGGAGCATCCAGCTCTGTGCCATCACCCAGGGAACTTTTCCATTTAATGCAGCCATTGAAACTGGGACCAGAGGCTGTGTGGGACAATGTGTAATGGGGGAGCTGGAACAGGCTGCCTTTGTGGCACATCACAAAGCCAGCAGTATGTGCTGGAGTGCTCCTGCTTGCTGAGCCTGGAATGTCAGCTTGGGTTCTGTTCTCCTCCCTTCCCGCCAGGAACTGCTTTGGATTTGGGGAGAATAAGTCACTGTTTGTGTGTTTATTTCTTTCCTGCTCACAGTTCTTCTTGGATCACATGGGGGGATTAGAGGGAAAGAGCTCAAGTGAGGTGAAAACCATCAGGTTGCTGTGAGATCCTCCATGGTGTGTTAGTGCAGGGCTGCAGCTCTCCAGCCCTCTTCTTGCTCCATAGAACTCCCTGACAGGAGGTTGTAGGGAGGTGGAGGTCAGGCCTTCTCCCATGTAAGTGACAGGGGAACTGACAACAGCCTCAAGTTGTGCCGGGGGAGGTTAAGGTTGGATATTAGGAAAAAATTCTTCATGGAAAGGGTTGTCAAGCATTGGAGCAGGCTGGCAAGGGCAGTGGTGGAATCACCATCCCTGGAAGTGTTCAAAAAATGTGTGGGGAGGACCTGGTGTAGTGGTGAACATGGTGGTGGTGCGGGGTTGATGGTTGGATTTCATAATCTTTAAGAGGTCTTTTCCAACCTTAATGATTCCCTGATTCTTCTCTTGGTCCTGCTGGTTTTTTTCATTGTTCAATAACAAAACTCAGCCATCCTGTGGGTTGGGATGAGCTTTAAGGTCCTTTCCAACCCAACCCATTCTATGAACTTGTTGCTTCACTTATCCAACAGCAGATACTGAGAGCCCTCTCTGGAACTCATTTCAGTGCATCTGACCTTGGACACGTGGGGAGGGAAGTGCTGGGACGAGAACCCTTCAAGGTACAAAGCCTGAGAACAGATGAAAAATTCTTTGTGATACGAAAATGTTGCAGTAATTATTTAGTATAATAAAACTATCTCAAAGTGGTTAAAAAATTACTAAAAGGACTCTCCAGGAGGTTTGCATTACTGCAGCAGTGATTGGGAAATGGGAAACAATGGCAGTAGCACAGGTTTGATTCTGTGAGTGAACTCTAGAGACAGCTGGATGTAAATGCTTTCTGGATCTCCTCAGACTTGATAACAACTTGGGAACATCTGCTGTGGATAAAAGTGCATTAGCTCACGTTGTCAGGTGAAGCTTTTGCTACACTGGAGGTTCACCTGGCAGTTCAGAGGGAGGCCCTTGGGAATGGTTTTGGGAAGCACGAGTGAAATCCTCCTTGCTTTTGTGTGAGTAAGGAAGTTCCCAGTGCAACTCCATCACAGAGGGCCCCGATATGAAAAGGGTTTACTTTGTGAATTGTTCTGTCATCACTCAGCAGGATAATTGACTTCTGATTAGGGAGAAAATATAGCTGAAGGTTGGTGTTTGAGGTTCTGAAGTCCTCTTGAAAAGGCAGAGTTCTTCCTCAAACAGCGACAGCTCTCCCGAGAACAGGATGCTGGAGACTCCATTCTACCAGCATTGATGTAACAGCTGTTCCTGTTTAAACAACTTTATTTCTTCCTCCTCCTGTTCCAAATCAAAGGAAGAGTGGGAATCAGTGTTGTTATTTGTTCAGCATTAATAACAAGGTTATTAAATTTTTCACTGCTGGAGATGTTTTTTGTCACGTGCTTCCTGCACTCGGTGGCTCTCAGACCTGCTGCTCTCTGGGTGTTTTTAGCTGGTGATGCTGATGACTGAAGGATACTTATTCCTTCTGCTCCCAGCTCCCAAGTGACTCAGGAGCTAAAAGCAAGCCAAGATCTGTGCCTCCCACAGGCAGCAGAAAGGCTGATGTGGAAGTCATGGGCATCTTGCTGTGAAGATGATGCTTAAAATTTTAGAAGAGGAATTCTTCTTGATACAGAGTAGTGAGCAAGGAGGGCAGCTTTGCCTTGCTGGGGAGGCTCCTGGGCAGAAGAGGTTTTACTTCTGCCTCTGAGAGCAGGCTTCAGCCTGGACCTGCATTAGGTAGTGCTGCAGAAAATCCCACGAGAGACTTAAAGAATCTCCTGAGCTGGAAGGGACCCGCAAAGATCATCCAGTCCAACTCCTGCCCCTGCAGAGACACCCCAACAATCCCACTCTGTGCTTGAGAGCATTGTCCTAACTCTCCTTGAACTCAGGCAACCTTGGGCCTGCCCTGGGGAAGTAGGACTTGAATCTTTGTTAGTATTTTATGAAGAGTCAGATTATTGTTTTGCATATTGGTATTTACACTGTTGAAAAGAGAGGGAGAAGATTTTGGAAGTGGGGCTGGATCAGGAATGAGATCGGAGTTGTTGCATGGTGCCTCAGCCCTTTCTATGAGTAACCAGTGGTGGCTGCTCTCTGGACAGAATGGACCTTACAAGAGAGGAGCTCTAGGGTGTGAAAGCATTTTTAGAGAGATTTAGGTTGAGAGGGTTAGAAGGGGATTGCAGTGCTGCACTGAAACTGCCCCTGAGGAAAGGAGGATGCACTTCTTCCCTCTTCCCTCCTGTCTCCTGTGTGGGGCTGCCTGGACTCTGCTTCATCCTGCTGATCCAGCTGCTGCCTTTCCCTGTGGACAGATTTAGAGTCCTTTTAATTCCGTCTGGAGTGCTCACCGTGAGGCATCACAGAGCCGATGCCTTTGAGGAGGGAAGGGAGCCTTTGTCAGGTCTCCAGGGAGCTAATTTATACAGATCCTCTTGGGTTCACCGGCCAAGTGTGTCTTTGTTTCCATGTGCTTTTGCCTCTGAGATGGAATCTTAAGAGCAAGGCCAAGTGTCAGGCTGCTGCTGGTGGCGGGGCTGCAGCTGCACAGCTCATCCTTTCGGAGCTTTAGCACGATAAGGAGGGAAAATTGCCAAAATATTTGGGCTGAATTGGCTGTTTCAGCTTTTCTGGTCAAAGTTGGCTTTTGTTGTTGCAAAGTTGTGGATTTTGTCAACCTTTAACCTTTAGACTAAAGGACTTTTTAATAATGAGTTTATTTTATCAGCGATATAAGCAGGAGATTAGAAGGTGTGTGGGAAAAGAGTGATCTTGCCCTTGCCAGCTCTGATAGGTATCACTGGTATATATTACTGTCTGCTGGATTTTATTTCTATACAGTAAAAAAAAAAAAAAAAGAATATTTAAATAAGTGTGTTACAGCTGCATTTTTTTCAAGCCACGATTACAAAAGGAAAAAAAAAATTGAGACAGAAATTGACTACTTGCTGTTGAACACTGAGCTTTGCCTAATAGCCAAAATGAAAAGTTTTTAGATGTCTGCCTTGAACAGTCTTTGAGTGGAGCTCAGCCTGAATGGGAAAGCTTTTAAAAAGTCTGCTGGAAATCCCAAATCAACAGGGGGTAGATGGAAATATCAACAGGAGAAAACAACCACATCTGCACAGCCCAAGTTTGTTTTCGGGGAGGTTTTCCCTTCTCTGGAGAAGGAGGAAATGCAGAGTGGCAGAGAAGTGACTGGTGAAACCCAATGCCACTGCTGGGTCTCCTGATGGTTTTTTCTGCTCAAATGAAGGCCCCTGGTTTTTTTCTTTGCCTCTGTTCATTTTATTCAGAGTAAGTGTTCCCATTATCCGGTGCATGTGAAAGGCTCCTGGCCGCTGCCTGAGCTGGATAATAAGGGAGTAAGCCAAGAGCAGCCTAATTTATAACTTGTGAAGTGATTCTCTTCAGAGCACTAATGAGCAGTGACCCAAGCACAGGTAAATTATCTGTAGGGTTTATTTCCCCCTTTTCCTCTTAAATCTCTGATCATTTCCCTCCCCAGGCAACTTGTCTTTCACCACCATTAGCGTTGTCTCAGTTTTTTGTCTACATTCCAAAGTTGAACCGCTTTATCCACAATTGATGTGCGCTCCTGTAGGGTGGAGAGCACAACGCTGGTATAAAAGCATTTATAATAGCATGGCTCATTCTTGTGCTGGAGAGGAATAATGGACGTGGGATACAGCTTTAGAGTTAGAAAGCTCTCTAAATTTAGAGTGTGGCTGTGCATTGTAGCTGAACTGATCTCATGTCAAGCTGCTGCTGCAAGGAAAGGTTTTGCTCCCAGCCCGGTTCTCCCACTGATCTTTTTGCGCTGATACGGATCCAATTCCTTCCCTCTCAGTCCAGACAGTTTTCTTCCAGCCTAACTCCCTGATTCAGGCTTGGAAGGTGGGGAAGAGATCCCTCTTTTCAGCAGCACCAGGCCATCAGATCAACTGAGCAACAGTGAAAATCCACATCCTAAACGAAGCCTCTCGTGCCGGTAACATTTCACTGTTTGAAAGGTGTTTCCAGTCATTCTGCTCTCTGCCTGTTGGCAGTGTGGGGCAAAAAGCAGGGTTTTCCTGCTGCTTGGTTATCCTGAATAAAGTTACTCCTCCTGGAAGTAGCTGCCTTTGCTGACAGCCCCCAAAAGAATGCAGAGAATTGTGGGCAGGCGTTTGTATGGCACATGCTCTGTGATGTTCTGTGTGCTACAGCCGACCTGAAAAGTAATTAAAACCCCGATGTTTTGCTGTTTTTTGCTGGATGTTGTTGGATATTTAATGGAGCTCTTTGACAGTAAACACTCCTTCCCTGGGGATCTTTCCAGAGTCATTAAATCTGGTGAGGGATGATCTGGAATAGTCTGCTGTTTGGCTGAAACATTTGCTGGACATGGGAGCTGCAAAAAGGGGCCCTGTCAGGCATCCCTGAGCAGCTGCAGAGCAATAACAGAGGTGAAGGGCCAGCAGAGGGGTTACTGAAAGTATTAATTACAGATGATGTCTGAGTCTGTAAATAAGAAATACAGATGATGTGGTGGTGGTGAAAAAACCCCAACCTTTAACTTTAAGGACAGCGTTGATCCCCAAAAGGAAAATTATGAAAGGCCACAAGTAGTGACTGAGAGTTACAAAGTGGCTTTTATTCAGAGTTGTGCAGATTCCAAACAGTAGTTTGGGGGGGAAAGAGGGAATTAGTTCAACAGCTGTTGGGTTCTTTCTGAACCAGTTCAAGGGGGGCTTTGAATTGGTGACTGTATCAGGTTGTACTTGATGTAGGAGGTTTTGAGCTTGTTTATACCCAGTGTCAAATTGTTTTGTGTGTGGTGTGTGCTCCCCCAGGAGAGGGTGAGCACAGGTGGGGGTGTTGATCTCTAGAAGGTCGTGACAACAGCTGCAAGGTGGCCTTTGCAAAATGCTTCACCTGCAAAGGGACGTGGGGCAAAAATTTGCTGCTTTCTGCTCAGCTGGGGCTTTCTTTTGCAAAACATGCACTTTCAAGAGGGATTTAAATGAGATTTCCAGATGTTAATGTGATAGTGGATTTAATGCTGTATTTTGAGGGAGCAGCCTTTGCTGAATGTAACCTTGGGCGAAGTTGAAAACAAACAACCAAAAAAAGCAAAAAGGGAAGTGATAAAGAGCTGGCAGCCACACAAATATGGATTTGTGTGGGAAGGCCAGAAATGTGCTGGGTCTCTTACTGGAAAGCGTGGAATCACAAGGCCTGGCCCCTGGCCCTTGCCTGGAGACCCCTTCTAGGTCTGCTCCTCCTGCAGCCTCGAGTGCTGAGCCTCACACCTCTCCTTGGAGTTTGGAGCAGGGCTGCTCATGTGGCAGAGTGGCAGCAGATCCAGAACCAGCCCAAATCCTGCAAAATGTTTGTGGGAAAAACCCCAGACCAACAGCCAGGAAAGGTCAGTGCAGCTGCCTTGAATTGCAGTGTGTGTTAAAAACACAGGAGCAGTTCCCAGCTGGAATTGCCCTAATTCCAACCTTGTCATCAAGATGAAGTGGACTGCAAATACATTTCTGTGGGAATTGCTCCTGATGCAGAGCACCTTTAATAATGTCTCAGTATCTACCTCACTGTGTGCGGTTTTAATATAACCAGAAGCCAAGGGCAAAAATGGAATTATGAGCCAAAATGCTTTGACTTGATCGCTGAAAACTACACTAAAACATTCTTTTAATGCCTGTGGTACCACGGTCCTGAGTGAGCACATTGGGGAAGCAACTCTGAGCTGGGTGGCAAAGAATCACAGAAACAGAATATCCTGAGTTGGAAGGGATCCACAAGGACCATGAAGTTCAACCCCTGGCCCTGCACAGATACCCCAACAGTCCCCCCTGTGCATCCCTGAGAGTGTTGTCCAAATGCTCCTGGAGCTCTGGCAGCCTTGGGAATGTGCCCATTCCCTGGGGAGCTGTTCCAGTGCCCGACACCCTCCGGGGGAAGAACCTTTCCCTGCTATCTCTGCATGGGAAGAGCAAGAGCTGGATGTGGCTGGTGGGGCTGGGTGGAGCGAGCCTGGAAAGGGTCACAGAGGGGGTAACTAAATGCAGCAGCAAACATCTGCTGCCTCTACCCCGAGTTTGTCTCCTGGCTGTGCCAGATTGCAACAGCACAGGTAATGCTGGAATGGCACAACCAGCTACCTGCCTCCCTGGTGAGGTTTCAGGTTTTCCTGGGTCTTTGGAGCTTCCTGTACCTTGGATTAGCAAAGAGAAGATGGTGGCACCTGTGTGACAAAGCTGAGTTAGCAGTGGTGGCCCTTTGTGCTGTGGTGTGTATCAGCCTGGTTTTGAGGCCATACCTTCCAGCTCCTCTGGAAAGTTCCTGTGGCCATGCAAGCTCCCAAGAAAGCCATTTGAGGCACTGGATTAGCCCAGGGAAAGCTTTCAGCTCCTGTGCTTGCTCTGAATGCAGCTTGCAGCCCTGGACAGTCTCCTGGCTTGATGGGCACATGGTGGTGAAGCCTGTGCTGTGCCCTGTGGGTTACACTGTAAACATAAATGGAATATGAACTACAGATCTGTAAAAACATTGTAAACACAAATGGAATATAAACTATAGATCTATAAAAACGTTGTTAAACTGTGTGAGTAATGAGTGTCTGCCTTTGGGTGTGTGAGCTCTGCAGGAGGGACACTGTCCCACATAGTTTCTGCTGGATAGGGATCCGCAGCAGTCTTTGAACGTGCTCCACTTACTCTTAGGTTTCCTTTCCAGCTGCATCATTAAATGTATTTCCAACTGAAATATATACTAAATCAGCGGCTTCAGGGGTTTGGGATTTTTTTTGAACAGGAAGGAGCTCCAGATATGCTTATTTTCATGGCAAGATCACAGGCATCAGCCACCACTGTGTATTTTGGTGTTTAGTTCACATGTGTGTTTATGCATTTTCTTCCTGACCTTGCAGATGTTCTTAGCTACTCTTTTATAGATCCAACAAACTGACCCTTCCCCTTTTAAATACCAAATGTTCCATGTCAATTTAGCAAATAATGGAGTGGTTTTCTTTTGAGGAAAAGCTCTTTTTTCCAGGACACGGTGGTACTCCCACCCTGCCAGTGTAGGTGCCCCAAATACTTTGTGCCTCTTTTGTCTTTTTTGGTAATGATTTCACTGCTCCTTTTTATTTCCACTGGTTCAGCCTGCTTTAACTCAGTGTTTTGGGTTAAATTGACACAATTACTGTTTTATCCTGTTGGAGACTGGTGTTTCATGTCAGTGTCTGGAATAGGAAGCTTGTTTGGAATGGTAGGAGAAGCTACAAGGAGTGGCTGAGGTCACTGTGTTTGTCCAGCCTGGAAAAGAGGAGGCTGAGGGGAGACTGAGCAGGGGCTACAGCATCTTCCCAAGGGATGGCTCCAATCTCTGCTCCCTGTGAGCAGGGACAGGACCCAGGGAAAGGCTGGAGCTGTGTCAAGTTTAGGTTGGATATCAAGGAAATGTTCTTCCCCAGAGGGTGGTGGGGCACTGAATGGGCTTTCCAGTGACTGGTGACATTCCCAAAGCTGCCAGAGCTCCAGGAGTGTTTGGACAACATTCCCAGGGATGCACAGAGTGGGATTGTTGGTGTATCTGTGCAGGGCCAGGAGTTGGGCTGGATGATCCTTACGAATCCCTTCCAGCTCAGGATATTCCATGATTTTAAACCCAGGAAAGGCTGTCACCTCTGAAGGAGAAAACCAAAGGAAGAACAGTTAATTGGTCTGGGTTTTGTTTTTCTTTTCCAACTCACCAAGGGTTGGTGTTGCTTTAAAGCTCATTTGTAGTGCCCATAATCACCTCAGAGTTTGGTTTTTCTGCAGAGCCAAGGCTTCTGTTGGGGCAGTGGTCAGAGGGAAGTGAGAGGGATCAGCTCCATCCTGGCTGTGCCCTTTGGAAGGCTGCTGGACTGGAAGGTTAATTTGTGTTTTTAATGGTGTGTCTGTGGGGCACTTCCTAAGTACGAAGGGCAGCTTTAACCTTAAGTTAAAAGTGCCTGAGATATTCATTCCCCTCTCTGCAAAATACGGATAAATACTTCTTGATCTGCCAAAAGGGGCTGTGTGGGTTTAATTAACATTTGCAAAGTGCTTGTGGATAACATCTTTCATCTGAGACTCTGAAGCGAAATATTCTCGGCATCCTCGCTCAGCATCGCAATTATTCCTCCAGCTGTCACGAGCTGTGCCAACAAAAACTACTCTGCTGTCATCAAGGGATTGTTGATGCCTTGTGACTTGTTTTGATTTTGATACTCTCTTCCCCCTACTCCTTCTCCCCATACAATTGCTGTGTAAAATATAGTGTATTCTCCAGATTTGGGGGAGAGAATAAACCTGTTCCTTTCCTCCACAAACTTATTTGTGTCTTGTGTTATGTTCTTGCTTGTGCCCTTTTTTTTTGGTCTCTGCCCTTGGAATAGGAGGAAGTGTCTTTTTTTTCTTTTTTTTTCCTTTTTTTTCTTTTTTTTTCCTTTTTTTTCTTTTTTTTTTTCAGTCTCTCTCTTCCTAAAGTACTTTTGGTCTTGTTTTTCCGTATCTCTTTTTAAAACACTGCCCTAATTTATTAAATGCCAGTCACCCCAGAAAGGCCTGCTGGCCCATGCACTGTCATTTCTTATTTCAAGTTGGATGTGAAATATCAGATGAATTCCTTCATTCCCTGGACTTGGGTTCCCCCAAGTTCCCACTCACAGCATTTGGGGAGTTAAAACTTCCAGCCTTGTTCTTCCAAATGCTACTTTTATTACTAACAGTGCTTTGTGAAAGCCTCTTCAAATCAATATTTCTCAAATCTAGTTTTAAAGGAAGGCTTGTATGTATGTAGTCTCCCAGGCAATAATATTACCCCAACAATTTATAAATTAAATAGTTACAGGTCTTATCCAGGTCGAGGTTCAGCCTTTCTGCAAAACCAGAAGCACATCTGAGCCCCCCAAGTCTATCACTCAGGTAACTGTGGCCATTACTGTTATTCCTGTGAGGATTCATTAATCTTGACTTAAAAAGCAAATGAGATTTAATTTTTTTATATATATATACTTGAAGAAAGCACAAACTATCATTTGAAGTCTTGGAACCTCTAAGCTCATAATTATCTGTGGGAATGAAGACTACAAAGAAATTACTTCAAGAGCAGCTGTGTACGGCCTCTTTCATCAACCTGTGTGTTAAAGCTGGCTCTGTTTGCTTTAGCACTTAAACCCTTGCTCCTGTTTGCCCTTCACATGGAATAATGCTGTGGGAGAGGGAGCTGGGGTCTGTCCCACCGCGTGCTGCTCCTTTGGGAAGGGAGCTGGTTCTTAGTGGCATTCTGTTGTTATTGGCTGGGGTTTTAAAGCCAGAAAAATGAAATGCAGCATGAGAACTCCTCTTCCCCTCTTGAAATTCCAGGTCATAAATCGCAGAGCACACAGCAAAATGTGGTTATTCTCTGCCTGGTGCTTTTGGCTTGAGGGGTTTGATGCTCCAAATTGAAATTAATAGCCCTGGTTCCCACTGAGGGTGGGGGGAGTTGTGACTTCCCGAAGATTTGTGTCCCTGTTTGTCAGTGTGAACTCCATTATGGGAGAAGGGATGTCTGACTCCCACATCAAATGCAGCAAGTTTCATCTTCCCAGATGAGAGTTCTGAATTCTGCCAAGTGTGTCGATGGTGGTTTTAAAAATAATAAATCTGACCACAGTGCATGCACTTCCCTCCTTACAGAGACTGGGATGTGGTGGGTGAGTACAGCAGGAGCTGGGATGAGATCCTCCACTGCCTCCCTGTGCTTTGGGCTTGAGGGGAAATGCAAAATCTTGGAGTGAGTGATGACTTAACCAACAACTTTGATTAAAAACCGAGATGAGCCCATCTGAGCACCTTGATAATCATTTGCTGTTTATGCAGCTGCTGAGATCTGAGCTTATGGCAGCACCTTTTCCTGCTGTGTCCTTTGGGAGTGGTGTCCCAGAGGGGCATTCCCAGTGCTGCTCTCAGCTGGGGGAGGTTTTCTAGTTACCTTTTGGCTAAAAAGCTTTTGATGTTTTCTTGAGCAATGTCAGGAAATGTTGCCTAGTATTTGGAAATCTGTTTTGCTTCCCTGTCTGTTTTGGAAGCGTTGGATTTTCTCTTCCTCTTTCCCATGTGACGCTTGTGGCAGCTTGGTTGTTCATGCCCAGCAACCTCGGGTGGGGGAATCAGAGAAACCTGGAATGGTTTGGGTTGGAAGGGACCTCAAAGCCCATCCAGTCCCACCCCCTGCCACGGGCAGGGACAACTTCCACTGTCCCAGGTTGCTCCAAGCCCTGTCCAGCCTGGCCTTGGACACTTCCAGGGATCCAGGGACAGCCACAGCTTCTCTGAAGACAAGTGGCTGTGAGGGAGACCTGGAAAAGAAGGCAAATACAGCAACTGTGTGAGCAGAGCTTGTTTCTGTGACCCTGAGCTCTGGTTGTGTGCAGCTCTGAGCCGTAACGACCCTCATGGCTACGGATGAGTGGAGTGGGATGAGCATCCAGGGAAGTTGCTGAGCTGTGCCCCTGGACCGGGAACCAAACTGCTTCTGCGGCGTGTGTCATCCTGTGGTTTTATTGCTGAAAAATGGGGCTCCTAATCCCTCTCTTAAGGGACTTTTTGATGTTCCAGTAGCACTTCATCACCTGAAGAAAGCTCAGAATTACATCTGTGAAATTGTAATGCTGTCATTTGAAGCACAGCCTTGTGTACCATTGGCAGATATTTCCCCTCCGAATACCGGGAGCCATCAGTGCATGTTCCTTTTTTAGCTGCACTTCACTCTGGGGCTCTTCTGTTCCTGGAGCAGAGGAGATCAACAAAGCAAGTTTGTCGTTATTTGTTTCCTTACGTATTCCTTAATTACAGCACTTGAGAGGAGGGATTTTTCCTGTCTCTCCCTCTTGTTCAGTTTGTCTCACCGTAAGCCTTTTTTGGGGCTGGGTTTAACAGGCGAGCCGTGTCTCAGGAACTTCAGCTGGTGTTTAGCCATCCCTCGCTTTAAAAATCAGGTGGGAATCCATTCCTAGTGTCAGACCTCTTCACTGTCAGCCTGCCCCAGTGGCCTTTTCTTTTTTTTTTGAGCAAACTGGCATTTCTGAAGCTGGGTTAGTTACTCCCCCCTCACCTCTGGGCCCTGTTTTCCCTGAACTGCCGTGATTGATTCCATTCACTCCCTTTAAGCAGAACTTTTCACTTAGCAGAGTCAACACAGTAAAACGAACTTGGAAAACAGATTTGTTATTCCTTAATATTTTCAAACTCCCCAGCCTCCCATTTTTACTTTATTTTAACAGAAGCCTCCCCTGGAAATCTTTTCTTAGAGGTTTTTATCTTGACGTTTGACTGGTGGCTTTGGGCTCCAGCACTCAACACACATTTAATGGCCTTAAGCATCATGTAATGCTTCTCCTTCCCAGGATCTGGAAGCCCCTGACTGCTCTACATTCACAGCTCTGGAAATTTAGCCATCTGGGAGGTGGAAAAATGATTATTGACAGGAAGAGCAGTGTCACACTTCGGTCTGGGAGCAGAAAGTTGGGCTGAGGGTGCTGGGAGGAATTGCTACGAGGTTCATGGCTCGTCTGCATATGGATACACGGGCAAATTAATCGGAATTCAGCTTCTCAGTTTCAATTGTTTGAAGTTTATGAAATTTAGTTCTTGCTCTGAATGAAATTTGCCTGAAGGTTTGTCTTAATTTACTTCCAGAGTTAAAATTAAGGTAATTGGAAAGAAGGTCACTTCTGCAAATAGAGGTTGAGTATGGTTGGACTAATTGCCTTGGATTAATACCCTTTTAGTTAAAATAGAGTAATTTTCACTGAGTGAAGTCAGAGCTGGGGTAGGACCCAGGAATTCTTGCTGTTTTCAAAGGGACTCTGATTTCCTTTGATTTATTCCCCTTTTCTGTGGTGGCTGGGCCCCAAGTGTTTGTGTCACTGACCGTGGGCTCGTGTGTGTTGTGCACAGCAAATCCACCCCATCACCAAGGAAAATCTGCCTTCCCTGTGAAATAAAATGCCTTGAGTCTGGCAGAGCAGTTTTAATTTGAAATTTCTTTTAAAGCAAGCAGAGTTTTCTTCTGGCACAGTAAAGTAGTAAAGAAGAAAAGCTCCCTGGATGCTTGTAGGAAAGTTCAGTTTTTGTTTATATGCTTTCTGAAATCTACAAGGGAAACAACATTTCTGTGAAATGTAAAGGTTTTAAAGAGAGTCCAAATGAAACTTGGGCAGCTCATGGATCTGTTTTCCTACAGAAAATGCTTCTTCCTTGTAGATGTAGTAAAGGCTGAAAAATCTTGCTTAGAATTTCATTCTGAGATTTCAGTGCAAGTCTGCTTTAAACCTCTTGAATCTACACACATAATTCATCCTTCCTGGCAAAAGCTCTGGTGCTGATTTTCCTTGTAAAATCAATAAACAGAGATAAAGAAGAAAAACAAGTGCTGAGATCTTTGAGCGAAGGGGAGAGCTGCTGCTTTTGCAGGTATTTGGGAGAAATGAAATTTAAGGCAATTTCCTCATCTCAAGCTGCTGTTCTTTTTGTAGGTATTGACTTTTAAATCTTGTTCCTTCTGCAGTTCCTGCAAGGAGAGGAACACTTGCACTGAGCTGAACTCGAGCAGATGGTGTTGGAAAAGTGTGAGCAGGAGAGAGGGACCTGCCACTGCTCTCAAGCACAGATTAAATACAATTTCTGTCTGTAAAAGCCCCTCTTAACATTAGACCTTGTCTATTTTACCTTGAGTGTCATCCTTTCCACTTGAATTACAGTACTGCATTTCAATTGTGATGAATTGCCAAGTTTAAATGTGGTGATTGTTTCAAAAGCTTGGATCTTACCTGCCTGATATTTGGATATAGATGCCTCTGATTGGCATCAGGAATTACTGTCTTGGCACTGAATTCAGCGCAGTGGATAATCCTGGTTTGGGGTGAAAGGGACATTAAAGTTCATCCTGTTCCACCTTCAACTACCCCAGGTTGCTCCAAGGCCTGTCCAGCCTGGCCTTGGACACTTCCAGGGATCCAGGCGCAGCCACAGCTTCTCTGGGCAACCTGTGCCAGGGCCTCCTCACCCTCCCAGGGAAGAATTTCTTCCCAATATCCCATCAAAATCTACCCTCTCTCAGCCCAAAGCCTTTCCCCCTGGTCCTGTCACTCCATGCCCTTGCAGAAAGTCCTTTTCCAGCTCTGCTGTAAGGCCCCTTTGGTCTCCTGTGCTGATAGGGGATGGACATTGTGCTGGTTCTTAGCCCTTCTTCAGTCTCGTGTTGGTTTCAGAGAGGTTTGGGGAAGAAGAAAAGCACTGGCTTCTTTTATTTATTTAATTTCTTTCTTTAAACCAGGAGTTTTTTTGGCCTCACTAGAAACCCAAAGCTTCTTCCCTTGCAGCTGAGATGTCTCAGGGTGATGGTGGAATGTGCAGTGTAGAGAGAGCTTGAAGTGTCTCCAGAACTGCTCAAAGAAAGAGATTTCTCAGATCTTTTATAGTATAAAGTGTTTTAGTCACTGATGGTGGTGGCCTGTTGGCAGGACCTTTGCAGTGAGGGCTCTTTCTTCTTGTGGTGGGATCAGACTGTGACGGGCAGTCCGTGGAGTCTGTCTGATCCCTTAGAGAGCAATTGCTGCCCTCAGGGGAAGATGTGAAGCAACTTCATATTCTGTCTTTTGAGGACTTCGTTTGTATTCCTGTTCAGTGTTTCATGAGCAAGGGCTCAAAACCACCAGTCTGTATGTGGAGGATTTTCCGTGTTTTGGAGGATTTTCCCACCCGGAAATATTTACCTGCTCATTGTCTCCTCCATGGCACTTCCCTGGAGTCTGTCAGGGAGCAGCTCTGGCTCTGGGATGTCACTGGTGACCCCTGTCAGTCAGGCTGTGGCATTCCTGCTCTGTCCCCTGGCCTCAGCCCACCTGGCCCAGCCTGGACACGATCCCACTGTTAAACTTCCAGCTCCAAAACCGGGACAGCTTGGTCCCAGCTCCCTTTTAGGGCATTTCCCAGCTCCCTTTTAGGACATTCCCCAGCCTGTGCCATTTCCCGATCCTTATCTTGGACTGTTTGGCTCCACTCTGGCTTGGTTTAACTCACTGTTACAGGCACAGCCCCTGGGTTTAGTCCTTGTCCCTGTCATTTAACCTCTTGTTTTCCCTTGTGTCGCCTCTCTGTGTGGGAACTGAGCCCTTCCAGGTGAGGGACACGTTTCCAGGATGGTGCCTGTGGACCGTGTTCTTGGGGCTGTCTCTGTTCACACTAATACTGGCATTAAATTTGCTCATAATAATTGGTCTTCCCATGCCAGGATTGTCCCTTTTCTACTTTTTCTTGTCTGACTTGACTATAAAAGTGTTGGCTTCTCTTTCTCTGTCAGAGGCTTTCTCTTTAGTCCTGTCTGGAGCTTCAAAACTTATTTTTGCAGTTTTTGCCTGTCACAACACAGGACCTTTCTCTGATTGGTCTTTATCTTCAAACACTGGTGTCATCATTCCAAATTCCCATCTCTGCCAATGTGTCCAGGCCTTAATGTGAAATGAAAATGTGGGAAATCCAAACAATTTTAGCAAAAGGTTTTAACTCCAGCTTCTGGTCATGAGATGGCTCAGGGTGGCTGGGGAAGCAGAGTTGGTGGAAATCTGCACCATCCCAGGGACTGGGTTCTCTCAGCACAAGATGCTAAAATCAGCACCAAAAGAGAGATAAATTGGCTGTATATTTCTCAATTTATGTGTTTTGAATCCATTAAATAATTTAATAAATGCAGTCCCACATGGTTTAAGTGGAGAGAGAACGAGGCTGCTTCCTTTTGGTGAGCAAAGAAGTTCAAAAGCAATAGGTTGCCTTAGGTGATACCTCACTAACTATTTCTTCATCCTGTAGCTACAACTTTAGACTTTACAAAAACTGGTTTGTTTGTTTTGGGTTTTTTTTTTTTAGGAGGAATCCAAGACAAATATTGAAACCTCTTAGGTATTAATATTTGAGGCATGTCAAACATCTTGTGTTGGCAGAACCAGACACAGTTGAGTTTAATACATAAAAGTGTAATAAAATAGATATTTTACTCCTGTCTGCTGTTACTATGAAATTCCCATTTCAGTTTCCTTTTCTGAACAAAATGTTGCCTTTTTGTGAATCCAGATATGTAAGAGATGCTGAGCTTTCAAGGTCATGTGCACCTTTCCTGGGTGAGATGCCTCATTCTAAGGATGTGGGACTCCGTGGGCTGTGATGGTGGAAGCAAGGGTCTGGTTTCATTCTCTTTAGTGCTTCTTCACAGTTTCTGCAGGCTGGAAGTGCCTCCTTCTAGAAGCTACATAAAATCAAAAGGAGATCTGAGATTTTTAGTGTTGTGCTGCTTCTTTGCACAGCTGGTGCTTCTCTGAGATGTCTCAGATAGGGAAGCGAAGCCCTCAGCTTTTATCTGTGGAGCACTGTGTGTTGATTGCTTGAAGTATTGCAAACTCACAAGTAGTTAAGTGAAATTTCCAGGAAATTACCATTATTTAGGTCAGCTGAGTGCCTTTGAGTTGCCTTTTGTGTGTATCTGTTTCTTGTTGCAGCTGTACTTCAGAAAAAAATGTGGCCGAAGGAGCAAGCCGCTGTGTTTGTGACAGAATCGTGGAATGGTTTGGGTGGGA
>VXBT01003969.1:115667-244698 GCA_013400235.1 Oriolus oriolus
AAGGGGCTCTGAGGTCTCCCTGGATCCTTCTCTTCTCCAGGTGAACATCCCCAGGTGATCCAATTCCCACCATCCTCAACACAGTTGCCTCTGTTATGTGACGTTTCCCAGGTTATGTTTTTCAGTGCAAGGGAAATGGCCTCAAGTTGCACCAGGGGATGTTAAGGTTAAATATTGGGGAAAAAACATTCATGGAAAGGTTTGTCAAGCATTGGAACAGCTGCCCAGGGCAGTGCTGGAGTTACTAAAAATGTGTGGAGGTGGCACTTGAGGACACAGTTTAGTGGTGACTGTGGTGGTGCTGGTTGATGGTTGGACTTGATGATCTTGGAAAACTTTTCCAACCTTAACGATTCTGGGATTGTGTGAAATCCAGCAGAGTCTTTGGAGAAGTCTGTGCTGTGTAAAGTGTGTGGCACAAAATTAAAGCAGACAGGGAGCTCCCCCCGTGTCGTCGGAAATGGAGCGTTTTAATTGAAGGCAGCGGGGCGCGGCGTTAATGGCAGGCAGCCGCCTGTCCCTGCCCGGCTTGGTGGCACCTCGGAGCAGTTCCATGCCAAACATCATCAAAGTGTCACATCTTCAGGAGACTGGGGGGATGGAGGCTCTGGCAGCTCCGCAGTGTTTATTCCATGAGCTGTTGTGCTTGTTCCCCATCATGGCTCTGCCTTTGGTGCTGGGATGAGGCCAGGATTTAGAAGAATCCAGGACTGAATGAAGCTCTCAGGGTTCAAGTTCTGCCTCCCTGACTCGGAGTGATCTCCACGAGCCACCAAAGCTGTGTCTCCCTAACTTGGAGTGACCCCCACAAGCCACCAAGGCCTGGCTCGGAGTGATCCCCGTGAGCCCCCAAGGCTGTGCCTCACTGCCGAATGGCAGATCCATGGAGGATCAAGGAACCAGGACGGGGCTGCTGTGTGTGAAGCCTGAACAAATGGCTCATTTGCATGGTGGGTTCACATCTTTGCAGAGTCTGTTTCGGGCTATAAAGTGCTCGGCTTCACTTTCTGACGAGCAGGTGTTTGGCAAGGAAAGAGCCATCACACCATCAGCTGGGAGAGAGGAGGAATCTGCTACCGGAGTGTTGATTCAGAAGTCGTGGCTGCTGTTCAGGAAACTTTTATTGGAAGAGTTTTCTGAAGTTCTTTCCTTGAAAATGAAACGAGACCTGCTGGGCTCCCACTCTTGTGCTTGTCAGTTCCCTGTTCTTTGGGAGCAGAGCCCGACCCCACCCCCAGCTGCCCCCTCCTGTCAGGGAGTTGTGCAGAGCCAGAAGGTCCCCCCTGAGCCTCCTTTCTCCAGGCTGAGCCCCTTTCCCAGCTCCCTCAGCCACTACTGCTGGTCCAGACCCTTCCCCAGCTCCATTCCGTTCCCTGGTCACGCTCCAGCCCCTCAATGTCCTTCTTGTGAGGGGCCCTGAGCTGTTCCCAGGCCTGGAGGTGCCTCAGCAGTGCCAGGCACAGAGGGATAATCACTGCCCTGGTCCTGCTGGCTGCACTATTAATTAATTAAATTAGTCAGTGTCGCCTTGTTTCTTTGTTACTATGGAGTTGTCATTTGCCTTTTTGCTGTTTGCAAGGTCTCGTTTAGGACTGAACTTCTGAACGTGACTCAAAATAAAACCACAGCTCCAGATTTGATTCAGACCTCACCAGGTGCCACGAAAGGGGTGTCAGGCTTTGTGGTGATTTTGGCTCATCCTGGTATCCTGCTTGTATCTGGTGTGTTCCTGAGTTGCCAAATGGATGGGCTTAGGCTCTTTTGCTCTCAGTAACAATGTTTTTTTCCTGACTCCATGCCTGGATCCCTGAGGTGATGGCTGTGGCTGGAGCAGGAGGCTGGAGCTGTCCGATGCCGCTCGCTGTGCGGGCTCTTCCTCCTCAGCGTTCCCACGTCCTTGTCTGTGGGTTTGTGTTTGGACTGGCAAGCGGGAATGATAATTTTTTGAAAAACTCCTGCAGCTTTGCAAGCTTTCATCCTGAAAAAATGAAGCCTGTCTGCCCTTTCCTCCTGGAACGATTACAGAGGGGTTTTAGCTTTAGGGAGATTATTGGACAGAAGCTGCTGTTGGAAGGCAGAGGTGCAAATGGGATTTCCTAAACACAGCCTTGCTCCGGCTCTGCCCTTGTGTAACACAGTGGCAAAAATAGCAGTTATTTCTGGGAAAACTGGAGCAGTCTTGGAAGGTCCCACCTGTTCTCTATTCCTTACAGTGCATTTTCCAGAGAAGTTTCGGCGCCGTGGGAGCCGGGCACAGCAGCAGCCAAGGAGCTGGGGCTGTTGCCCGTTTCTGTGGCCCTTTTGTGGGGATAAGTAGGTCAGTGGCACCAGTGCTGCTCATGACACTTCCCCTGAAAGCAGAGCAGAGCTCTGGGGCTGTTTCCTGGCCTCTTGCTTTATTCAGGGTTACGTGTTTCGCCTTCAAACCGGCACAGGGTGACTTCAGTCTGCTGCTGTGGCACTGCCTCTCTTCCAAGGCTCTGAGCCACTCATCCCAAACACAAACGTGCTGAGGGACTGATGGGATCCCTGTGCTGCTGGTGGGTCTGGATGTGGAAAGGTGTTGGCAGAAGATGCTGGTAAGGGGGTTCCCATTTCTACCACAAGTTTTTATTCCAGATTACCCCACGTTGCTTCCCGGGTGTTGAAGCCCCTGTGAGGGGTTAATACGTTGTCTCAACAATTCAGAGTTGATGTGGAGTGAAAGTTTTGGTCTGGAAGTTCTATTATTAATTTTTTTTAGCCTTCTTTTTGAGGACCTCAAAGCATTTTACAAAGAACTCGACCCCTGCTCTGGAAAACCAGCAGAAGGTCCTGAGTTCTAGAATATGTTCTCTTCCAAAAAAACCCCAAACTTCAGAGCTACGTGGCTGAAGGGCCAGCAATAAGCACCCTTTCCTCCTTCCTTTCATTCTTTTATTGTGTTTAACTTGTGGGGTTCAATGCCCTTTTTTTGGTTTTTTTTTTAAGCTTCAGGTTTGAGTTTTCATATGTTCCTGGCATTTCTTGCTCCCATGCTCAGATTTTATTTCAGAGTCAGAGCTATGAAGTAGCTGAAGTCAGACCAGCACAAGACAATTAATTTTTCCTGTCTCCCAGGATCATCTTTTGGGACTATCAAGACATGTGTTCGCAAATAGATTCCCTGGTAACGTGGGGGTTTTGGGAATGGCTCAGCAAGGCTGTGCCCTTTCCTTCCCATAAAACCGGGATGGTTGGAAGATGCCAATCAATCAGTTTTGTGTAGTAGTTCCATCTTTTAGTCGCCTTACAAACAAATTTGTAAGATGCTTTACATCCTGCTGAACAGGAAGTAGCTTTTGATTATATTTCACCTCTCAGTTGCTATTTGTGACCCACGAGCTCCCTGGCGAATTCCCAAGGAATGCTGCGAGCCAGGGAACCGGAGCAGACGGAGAGAATTCCCTGAGGTTGCGCAGAAGGGGCTGAGGCACAGCTGGGAATCAAACCCGACACCCAGCCCTTGCCTTAACTACTGTAGGAGAATTTCCTCCTACTGTGCCTCTAATAGAAACTGCAGGGCCAAATTAAGTGGGCAGATTGTAATCACTGCTGCTGAGTTGTCCCAGCTGTGGAATTACTGCGGCCCTCTGCTTTCCCCGACTAATTTGGAAAGTTTGCAGCCTCTTCCCCGCTCCCAGCGCTCCACCTTGCCACATTCCAGGCTCTGCCTTGTGGGAAAAAGAGCCGGAATGACCATAAAGAGCCCAGATGTTGTGGCTGGGGGCAGGAAGCACAAGTCAGCTCTCTCTGATTTGTGAAGCTAAAAATAGTGAGAGCATTAATACGAATCTGTGCCTTCGGCTTGCTGGGCAGCCCAGCCTCTCCGGAGGCATCTTCCTTGTGGGAGCCATACGGCACAGGGAGCGGGCAGGCAGCTCGTCAGATTAATTCCTCAGTGGTTGGGTTCGTTGTTTTATTTGTGTTACAGGAGTGCCTGCAGGCCTGAGTGCAGCTTAGACCCCCAGCTAGGCATGGCACGGGAGCCTTGCAAGAGACTGTCTGGGCCTGAAGATGCTCTGGATGAATTTCAGAGTGAGGAAATGTAGTGAGTGACAGGGAGGGGACAGAACCTGCAGCCACGTGGCACCGACAGCGATAAACCCGGGGTGAGTTGTTTATTTTCTGTTACCAGCACAGCGAGTGTCCTCAGCTCATCCCCAGCCCAGTCAGTGCTGTCACAGGCTCCTCACTGGGAGCTCTGGGATGGCTGGTGCTTGGTGAGTAACTGGGAAAACCAGGCACTGTCCCCTTCCCAAAGCAGCACAGGAGCATGGTCTGTCGGGGGTGGTTGCTTGGGATGGTCTGTCTGGATGGTGAATGCACTGCACAACCTTCCAGAGTCACTGTAAATCCCCTTTTCAGTGATTTCATGTCATGGGCAGCCACTGGGAGAGCACATTTGGGGACTGGGGAGTGTCTGGACAGCGTTTTCCAGCCTTATGGGTGGGGTGGGGAGGGTGGGAACAACGTGATCAAAGTGGCTTTTGTTCCCTGCAGCATAGATTATAGTAATGTTGCTATGGCCACAAATCTCCCTCAAATTGCTGCAGACAATTCATGAATTTCCTTTTTTATTACATCCTAACACTGAAAACCAGCCAGGCTGCCAGAAACCTCTCCCAGGGAAATCTGTAACCGCTGGAGATGTCAGGAGCTGCAGGAGAGGTTGGAATACAGGTAGTGTGAGTATTGCTGTGCTGGGGGATGCTGTAAAGGGAATCTCTTGTTGCTGGAACTTCGGGATACTTTTGAGGTGAAGTAATTAAATTAACCCAAAATATCTAGCTGCTCACTTCAATCCCATGACTCCTTATTAATTAGTTATTCCCATCTCCAGGGTAATTGGAGTGTCTGGATAACTGAGTGGAGCCCTGTAAGCTTTATGCTATTTTACTCCTGGAGGTGCTTTCCCAAGGAAGCTGTGTGGTCAGGAGAGCCTCACCTGGCACAGCAGTGGGGTTCCTGAGGCTGGGATGGGAGATCCCTGGCTGGCAGATCCCTGGCAGTGCTTGCTGCTGCTGCAGCACATGGGAAGTTGGATTTTTTCCTCCTGTTTGTAGCTCTGCTCGCTCACAAAGGAGCGTGGACCTTCAGCAGCATTTGGGTGCCCTGAGCACTGGGGCTGAGGGATTTCTGTTGGTTTTCTTTCTGTTTTAAATCAAGTTTGCATGGAATCACTCATCAAAAACTCTCCTCTTTGTGGGCAGAGAGGGAGGGAGAGGGGAGGAAGTCGGTTTTGGCTGCAGCACAGCTTTCTCACCCCACAGCCCCCCTGTGAATTGGTCTGTGGGGGTTCTCTCAGGGCTGTGAACAAAACTCCTAAACACCACTTGGTCACTGCCTTCTGTGGCCTTGGGCAAGTCATTTAGCTCTTTCTTGACTTAATTGGCCTAATTAGTGCCTTCAGGTATCTCAAAGTTTTGGTAATTGGTGCCTCTGGTTGTACACCAAGGCAGTAAGCGAGAGCCCTGGGCATGTTCAGCCTGGTTCCTTGTTAGTGTGTAGCCAAATAAACATCAAAACTCCTGTTTGCTGTGTTTGATGTGGCAGCTTGGAGGTGATGACTGAGCTTGGAATCACAGAATGGTTTGGATTGGAAGGACCTTAAAGCTCATCCCATTCCACCCCTGCCGTGGGCAGGAACACCTTCCACTATCCCAGGCTGCTCCAACCTGGCCTTGGACGCTTCCAGGGATGGGGCAGCCACAGCTGAACCCGAAGCGTAGCTGTGGCCATTCCAGCACTCAGATTGTACTGGTGTGACCTTGTTGTCTGAAAATCGACCTCATGTTATTTTGATCAGTTTGTTTATTTGGTGCTCATTGGAAGCAATCTTTGGTCCTTGTCCTCTTCTGGATCACGGGGTAGATTTTTTGGTTTCGTGTGACAGAGCGCAATCTTTGGCGCATTAAACTCTGCTCATTTCACAAGCTTAGACTCACATTTTGTGTGTCTACAGTTTGTGTGAGTTGAGGAACTGTGAGATTTATGGTTATTAAATGTGATGGAACCTTTCTGCCCAAGAGAAGAAATCATAGAAACACAGGGTTTGGGTTTTCAGATACCCTAAAGATGTAGTTCCAGCCCCCTCCCATGGGCAGGTTGTGCCCTTCAAGTGTCTGCGTAAAGCCCAGCCAGTGTTTTGGATCTTTCATGTTTATGGTTTGTTCTTCTTGGGCTGCCTGGTTTTTGTGGTTATTGTGGGTCTCTTGTGTAGTGCTCCAGCAAGGATCAGCATTTTGGGGTGACTCTACACAAAGTTTGGGAGGAAATCCTAATGCATTTACTGGAGCCTCCTGGAGCACTTCGGTGATGAGACAGAGAAGGACAAATGTGCAGGAACTGGCCACGGAGGAATGAGGATTGTGGTGGAGTTGGAAGCAAAGGAGGGAAGTGTCCTGGACGAGGAATGGGGGATGAGGAGAAAGGTTCACTTTGTAGGCGGAGGCCATAGACCCTGATTTCATTCTTTTTTTTTTCCTACGTTTTTTTACTTCTTTCTTGTGCCGTTTGCCCTCACTGTACCCACACTTTTAGTTAATTTCTAAGAAGAGAAGAAAATTACTGAGACCGTTTCTGTGGCGTCAAAAGCAGGAAATCCACATTACCCTGGTGTGGCTTTATCAGCCTGTTCTCACACTGGTGGCCTGAGATTTGCCACCCTCAAGTCCCCTTCCCATGGCACAGTGAGCTCGGGCTGGGCTGCTGGGGCTCTCTGAGCTCCACGTCTGGCTGGAGAAATCCAGGCTGTCCCAAATGGACAGGCTTGGACAGCTCCAGCACCCACTGGCCTGCTCAGTGCAGTTCTGTTGTCCCTCACCCCTGGTGAATTCTCATGTTCACTTCACAAATGGTCTTGTGACTGATTGGGCAGAAAAATCTATGTCCAGGGGAAGTCATAAATAAGTTCTTTCCCCAACACTTAGTGTGCTGAATGTTAGTGTGATGTTTTTCTTCCTCCAAAACAGGAATGCTTAGCACAAGAAAGATGTGAATCTGTTAGAGTGGGTCCAGAGGAGGCCACGGAGCTCGTCCAAGGGCTGGAGTCCCTCTGCTCTGGAGCCAGGCTGAGAGAGCTGAGGGTGGTGTTCACCTGGAGAAGAGAAGGCTCCAGGGAGACCTCAGAGCCCCTTCCAGTGCCTAAAGGGGCTCCAGGAGAGCTGGAGGGGGACTTGGGACAAGGGATGGAGGGACAGGACACAGGGAATGGCTTCCCACTGCCAGAGGGCAGAGCTAGATGGGATATTGGGAAGGAATTGTTGGCTGTGAGGGTGGTGAGGCCCTGGCACAGGGTGCCCAGAGAAGCTGTGGCTGCCCCTGGATCCCTGGAAGTGTCCAAGGCCAGGTTGGAGCAGTCTGGGATAGTGGAAGGTGTCCCTGCCCCTATGGCAGGAGGACTGATTTTTTAGGAGTCTTCCATGACCTGATGTTTAAGGTCCCTTCGAACCCAGACCACTCTGCCATGATTTGAAGTGTCACAAATGTGTTTCAAGTGTGAGTCCTCTGTAGCCTCTGTGGCCACATTTTGCAGAGGACACAGCATGGAGCAAACAGCACACGTGGCTATTCCCTGTGAGAGGGATGGATTCCTCTGGTGCAGGGGATTCTCTCTCATGCAGCAGGTGGAATGTGCTGCTTCTCACCCAGAACTTGCTGCTTTTTCCTTTCCTTGTTTTCCTCTGAATCCTCAGCTGCCAGGCTTGGGTGGGCTCAGGAGCTTTGTCATAAAAAGCTTCCAACTCTCATCCCTCAGTGTGCCATCAAAATACAGATAAAAAACACCACAGGTCCTGCGTTGTGTGCGTGGAGGCAGAGAGGGGCTGGGAGGTGGATTTTTGGAGGAAGAACTGTGTGGAAATCCTTCCCAGTTCCGTTCCTGTAATCAGCGTTTCACATTTCTGTTCTGTGCTTCAGCCCCTCACCTTTAACTGGAGTGCTCTGAGATTGCCTATCTGAAAGAGACGGAGGTTCATTATGTTAATTGGCTCTGAAATTACTGCATCAAATATCAGTAATTGGTGTTACTATTATGCTCTTGTTGTGTCCTAGGTTTTCAGGGAGCAGAAATTAATATGGAAACCTGCGCTTTGTGCTGCGGTTGCCGGCAGAACCTCACGTGAGGTTGTGGTTTCAAGAGGCTGTTCAGTGATTGTGGTAGCGAAGAGAGGGACTGGTGACATGGAGAGGGGAAAGATCCCTGCTCAGAGATGTCTGTGTTTAATCCCAGCTCCAGGGAGAGCTCCCTGCTCCGACTGAGGCGGGTCAGAACTGTGAATACAGCAAAGGCACGGCCACTTGGCAGATGAACTGTGGATGTGCAGCTGGAAAATTGATTTTAGGAGGGAGCAAGCGTGGAATAAGCTGGTGTTGCCACTCCTGACTGCGCTGCCTAAAATAGTTTGGAGAAGGGATAACTCCTTCTGGCATGGTGTGTCTTGCTGCTGCTGACAGCACTATTTCTACCCAGTTATGAGATCTTTTTTCAATCAAAACTCTTCCCTCCCAGCTCCCCAGAATGGTTTTGTGCCTCATGAGGCAGAGTGGAGCTTTCCCGATGGTACTGACAGTGTCGTGAACTTGGAATTTGGTGTTGATGGGAGGACTTATAAAAGGAGGGTGGCTGGATAATTGTTCCTGAGGGGCAGCAGTGGGGCAGCTCTGATCTCTGCTCTCTGTGAGCAGGGACAGGACGCAGGGAACAGCTGGAGCTGTGCCAGGGCAGGTTTAGGTTGGATATCAGGAAAAGGTTTTTCCCCCAGGGGGTGTCGGGCACTGGAACAGCTCCCCAGGGAATGGGCACAGCCCCAAGGCTGCCAGAGCTTCAGGGGCATTTGGAAGGGATGCACAGGGTGGGATTGTTGGGGTGTCTGTGCAGGGCCAGGAGTTGGACTGGATGGTCCTGGCGGGTCCTTTCCAGCTCAGGATGTTCTGTGGTTCTGTTCTGTGATTCTTGGAAGAGGGAGAAATTCAATAGGATTTTACACTTGTATGGCTGGGGATGGGGGGAATTGCTGGAGCTGGTGCTGGAGTGAGCTGATGCTGATGCTCAGCCCAGACCATACTCAGTGTGCAGGGCACGGGAAATGTTCCCTCTGAATTGTGGAAGAGCAGGTGTTTGTAGTGATTCCCCTCCCATTCCTTCCTCCCCTGCAGCAGCCAGGCTGGAAGTTGCCAAGGGAGCTGCTTTTTCCATCCCTGGGGTCCTGTAATCAAACCACTCCTGCGTTTGTCCTGACCAAATTACAAATACGTGCAATTTATGGGAGATGCAAATCAAGCCGGGTGCTGATTGCACTTCTGCCCCCAAGTACAATTCCAAAGATCCTGGGTTCATCTCCTGCTCTCTGCTCTTCCAAGTATTAGTTTGCTTGACAAAACCAGAGGGATCTGCATCGCCTCTCCAGCACTGGAATCAGAGATGAGCTGGACCATCGTTGCTGATGTTGATTAAAAGCTGAGTTCCAGTGTTGGAGGTGCTGTGAGTTGGGAAGAGTGTTAGAGCCACGTTAGAGCTACGTGGGATACTTAAAAATAACGGAGAATATTGATTTTGCAGAAGGAGAGCTCCTTGGAGACAGTGGATAGGAACACTGTGGGCAAGGGAATCCTTTTCCCTCTCCAGCTGCCTCATGGATGCCTGGAGCTTTGTAAAGAAATTTGCCACAGTCTGATGCACTCATTGTGGAATTAAGGACAAACTTTGATGCCACTGTTTTAGGACTGTTTCCTTATTATTTGAATCTTTGCTCAGAAGAAGTCTCAAGGTTTTTGTCACCATGTCTCTGAGTCATCTCTGAGCAGCACAAGACACTGTTGGTCTTCCCGTGGAGTCAGATTTTCTGAAGTTTCACCTCTTTTTTTTGTTGTTTTATTTTTTAAAACAAAATATTCCTTAGACTGAAGTTGGAATGATCCAGCTTCCATCTGGGAACTATTTTAGATTTAATTTGAAAAAACAGACTGTAAAACACACACTCGTAAAAACAGTTTGTCCTTTCCAATGTACTAGAAAATGATTCTCAGCAGCCTCTTAATGCCCTCTGCTTGCCTGTATTTAAGCTCCATGACATGCTCAGAGACGCAGTTACAGTGGATTTTAATACTGGGTCATACATAAATTCCCAGTATGGATCATTTGGGGAAGATTAATATGGAGAATATGTTAATAGTAAAGAATTTGAAGTCGTTGCAGATTTTGCAGCGCTGGGTGCGCACAAGGAGCTTGGTGACTGTAAAGTTGCTGTCCAGGTTGGCTTGAAAATGAAATTACTCAAAAAATGTGCATATAACTTTGGAAATTGTGTGCCCATAGAGGTGCACAAGTACTCCTGACTTAGAACTATGGAATCCCAGAATGGTTTGGGTGGGAAGGGACTTCAAAGATCGTCTCATCCCACCCCCTGCCATGGGCAGGGACGCCTTCCACTGTCTCCAGGCCCTGTCCAGCGTGGCATTGGGCACTTCAAGGGATCCAGGGGCAGCCGCAGCTTCTCTGGGCACCCTGTGCCAGGGCCTTCCCACCCTCCCAGGGAACAATTCCTTCCCAGTATCCCACCTAACCCTGCCCTCTGGCAGTGGGAAGCCATTCCCTGTGTCCTGTCCCTCATGCCACTCTCCAAAGGTGTGGATCAGTTTTCTGCTGTTTTCTGGAATCCAGCTCCCTACTTTTTTGTTTTTAGCATTCCTTATGCCTCCAGCTCTGCTCAGGGCAATTTTTTTGTATGAGGCAGGAGCAAGGCACCACTTAACAGCTTAAGGATTTACCAGCTGATCCCATCAATTTTCCATAGGGTGCCACTGATTTCCCAGGCTTTGATTTGATGCTGTTATTCATGAGCATCTCCCTCAGCCCCAGGGAGGTCCCTTGATTAAGTCATTCGTGCTTCATGGGACCTCATGGGGAGCCCAGGCTGCCTCAAGTAATGAGCTGACAAGAGTGGCAGCATCAGATTGTATCAGCATCCTGCCACATCCCTTTCCCTCCTGATTCCTTATTTTTCATGGTGGGCTTGGTTACGGTGCCATCTGATTTTTGTGAGAGGGAATTTTTTGTAGCTTGGAGATGGAGAAGCAGAGTTGGGCAAGGATCATGTAAAAACAGTGTCTGACCGTGTTTGACCTGCCCTTCTCCTTCATCCCCAGCTTCAGGGTTTGCTGGAGACTTAAAAAAAAACCCCAAATCAAACATCAAGTTGCTTTTGAGTAACGTGAAATCCCAATTATGGAAATGTTCATCGTGTAGCACAGCACACATTCGTGTTCTGCCTGCTCAGAAATGCTGCTGGTGGCCTGTGCACGGGCATCCAAAGGGAATTGTTACCAACTTGTTGGGGTGGCTGTGTGAAACCAATACCTTCATGGCTAAAATGGGTGGGTTTGGGTGCAAAGCAGCCCTGATGTGTATTTTACGGACAAATACACTGTTGAGGTCTTTTCCAGAGGAGCAGGCAGCCTAAATTGGGTATTGCAGCAAAGCAAACCAGCAGAGAAGGGTGAGTAAAGAGCCCTGAGAGGGAACTGATGGATGTTCTTAACCTGGGAGAGGGGAATGGTGGCGTTCCTAAGCTTTTTTTGGGTTTGAAAATCCAGTTTTCAGTTGTTCATATTATGCCAAACTTCAGGTAGAACATTCCAACTACTTGCTTGCTGGTGCTTTTTGGGAAGACTGTAATGAAAACTGTTCAGCTGTTTTGGAGGATGAGACTGAGAAAATACATTTTGTTACAATTAAAAATAAATACAAATAAAGGCAGGGTGACCAATTCAAGTCACGGTGCCTGTGCACTTGGGAGCAATGATTGGATGGCTGGCAAATACCTCATTTGCAGTTCCCATAAAAATCCACCAAAGCTGGGCCAATTTGGAAACACTGAGGGAATAAGGGCAGGGAATTAAGAGGGAGAGGAGGGAGAAAAGCTGTGTTTCTTAATCATCACTGAATACCACCCTTGGGTTGGATCCTGTCCTTGCTGTTCCCATGGACTGTGTCATTTTGGGGAAGCTGCTGGAAACAATCTCTTCAGAAATACTGTTCCCAGAGCACTGGTTTTGGACACCCTGGATCTAATTTTGCAGGGATGATGGAATTCAGTGGGACCTGCCCTCTCTGTGTGTGCCTGTATGTGAAAATATATATGTATATATAGCTGTTTGGTGGTGAGGATGAGAAAATATATCTGTATATAAATGTGAAAATGTTTAAGGCCAGGCTGAATAAGGTTTGAGGCAACCTGGGGTAGTGGAAGGTGTCCCTGCCTGTGGCAGGGGGTGGAACTGGGTGAGTTTTAGGGTCCCTTCCAACCCAAACCATTTGATACATCAAAATCTGAGGCATCTCCTCAGCAGAAGCTGCTGGTCCTTGCCCATCCTATGAAGCTCCTGTCCTTGTGGAAGCACAACCTTGGTGCCTTAAGAGCTTCATCCTGGGCCAGATTTGGGTTGAAACCTCTTCAGAAGATTTTAAAAGAAGTGTCAGAAAACACAGTTGTACCAGTTGTATATCTTTAAGAATCCAGGCTGGAAGTGAGATGGGGCATTGGGCTCTTGGCTCGGAGCCTCGTGAGGAGCAGTGGGGATAACACCCTTCTTTCTCTTTCGGTGGAGGTGATGGTGACCTGCAAGAAAAGTAAATATGGTGAGGCATTACAGAGTGATTTGGACCTGTCTTCCTGATTCAGGGAATTTTTCCTTGCGGAGTGGCTGAGATGAGCACACATCTCCCCCATGCTCAGTTTGCCCAGCAGGAATTAATGCAGGAGATGTTCTCGTGTGACAAACCAAACCAGCGAACAACCTGCTTGACTTAGAGATGGAGCCTGTGACAAAATGCAGCAGGGCTCTGGGCTTCACAACCTTCCAATAAAGCTTTTGCACATGTTGAAGTTACAGAATTAAACATCATTGCTGGTGGCACCACCCATCGTTCCTGCAGTGACAAAGGCCTGCAGGAGCTCCAGGTAGCAGGAGGAAAATGTGAGAGTCACTGAAGGATGATTTGTCTTCTCTGCTGGGCAAACACTTAGATTTGCCAGTTTTTCAGGTTATTTTTGTTTGATAGAGAGCACATAAACAGATTCATTATTTAAGGACCGCTTCTCCTGCTTAATCAGTTTTCTCTTGTCCGTAGTGAAAAGAAACTGAGTGTAAAATTTGTGCTTATAGGGACGAGTGGGTTCTTCGTGAGCTGCTCTGAACAAATTCATCTTTCTGTGACCAGGCAGCATCAGAGTTGTCATGAAGATCGTGTGAGCCCCTGTCTGCTCTTTTTTCATCAGGATAGGAAATAAAAGCCATGGAAAGGCTGTGATAAAGCTGTAGCACTGTAAATGTGATCATGGGAGTTCTTAGGAGCAGCTGCATCCTGGCTCTTGTGATTTTCATCAAGTACAGAGAACAAGGAAATCTGTGGAGTTCGTAACATCAGTGGAGTAATAAATCGTTCCCAGAATATGATAAATGACTTGGAGCAATCCAGATGATTTTTAAACTGAGGATGGAGGGAGCAGAGTGGGCTGTGCCTGAGGCAGAGGGCTCAGCCCTCCAGGAACAGTCGCTGTGCAAAGGTACTTGTGCTTGGACTGAGCAGCCAAATCTGCTTCAGTTCCCAGAATAAGAAGTGGAGCTGGGAAATAGGAACAAAGGATGTTTTTATTCCAAAAACTGCATTTCTGAAAATACTGTTCAAGCAGCGTATTTAGCTCCGATATCCGTGTGTTAAAATAGGCATGGGAAAAGCTGGAGATCCTGCAGAAGGAGCAGCAGGGCAGCTTTTGCATCATGGTGAAAAGATCTAGAGTTGAATTTTTTAACTCTCGAAGAGTGTTTATGGGTCAGGAGAGAGGCCAAAACTTGAGTCTCTTCTCAAGGGAGAGGGTGCTGGGTGCTGCTGCGTCCATGAAGAGGATGGTGAGAAGCTGCTTGGAAGGTGACATTGAAAGGTAGACATGGGCTGGGATTACTCACTGGAGCAAATTCCCAGGAAGGGATGGATTTGCTGCCTCTTTAAATGTATCTTTGGAGGTTGGATTTGCTTTTTCTTTACCCATGGGAATGCAGAGATCCAGAGAGGGTCACACCAGTTTGGTGGCAGCGAGCAAAGGAAGTTTCCTTTCTTGAAGACAAAATCTCAAGGCACATTTTCTGCTGTGACAGCAAAACGCCATCATGGAACAGAGGGTGGTTTTACACCATAAAATGCTGGAAGTTCTTGCTTGGACCAGTTCCTTTTGAATGAATTTTGGCAGTGGGCTGGAAGCTTAGGACAATTTTCTGGAAGGGGATTGTTGCTACTTTTAAATTTTCTTCCTGATGGAGAAGGAGGAACTATGCCAAGACAGATTCTAACGTGCCTTGAGTTCTTCTTTGCAGCAGTTCATTTGAGCACCCCTCACTTTCTTGCTAATTCTTTGTGCCACTCAACTGGTTTAAGGTGAAAAGGATTTGTAATATCCCCAGCTGTGGGTTCAGGTGGAGAGAGACATGAAGAACCCTAATTTGAAGGTCCAGTTTTATCCCTGAATGTCTTGAGCCTCTGAAGTGTGTGCAAAGTGGTTTCTTTAATGAAGTTTTTTTTTGAGTTAGATAAGGAAGGAAAAAAATCCTTCTTTCCCCTCAGCAGTAAGTCCTAATCATGGAATCATTTAGGTTGGAAGACTTCTCTAAGATTATTGAGTCCAGCCATTCCTCCAGCACTGCCAAAGCCACCACTGACCCATGTCCCAAGTGTCACATCCACACAGCTCTAAATCCCACCAGGGATGGGGACTCCACCCCTGCCCTGGGCAGCTGTGCCAGGGCTGGACAACCCTTTTGGGGAAGAAATTCTTCCTAATATGCAGTTTAAATACTGGTTTTTTTGTCTTGCTACTCCTTGTTGATAGGTGTTAGGGGTAACAGTTCCACAGTAAATGTCCTGTTTTCCTTCTCCACCCTCATTTCCACACTGGACATCCCTTTGCATTCCTCCTTTTCTTATGCAAAGCCCTCTCTATCAGCTCGATTGGCAGACTTGAGCTTGCTGAGGGAATTTAGGGATTTTTAAAGGAAATCTTTGTCCCTTTGGGATTTCGGTGGTCGATTGGCCATCCAAAGGTCAAGCTCAAGAGTTGTGTTTCCTGCACGAGGGCATGAAAGGGGAATTGTGGCATCTGGGGTGGGTGCTGGGGACACACAGAGCTCTCAGTGGAGCGTTTCCAGCGTGAGGTACACCCTGCCTTGTGTGCTGGCAGCTCCTGGTCAGCTGTAAGGTAAATTATTAGCTTAAATCCCTTCCGGTGATGCAGCGGCTTTCAGGGCATCTCCAACCTGCCTGAATTGGGATCGTGAGTCTGAACCCAGCCTGGCAAAGTCTGTGGAGGTACAAGGAGAAACTTGGGTGGCAGGTTTGGACTTGACTCTTGGGGCTGGGGGGAATAATTTCCCAATTTGTTTCTGGGAAATCAATTGGTTTTGTTCAGGTTTATGGAGGAAAGTAACAGTTTATCCTTCACCAGTCTGTTAAAATTCCTTTCTCACAGCGGGACTGTGAAATCTTTGACTTTCTCTCTGCTTGCAACAACAGGTTTTAATTTCCCTGTTTGTGGGATTTTGTTTGCTGAAGGGGAAGGTAAATAGGGGCTCTCTGGAGTTTTCTGGTGGGGATTTCTCCCTGCATACACCCCTCCTGCTTTGTCCCACTCATAACAACAGGATTCCCAAGCACTCCTTCATTTCCAGCTCTGTTTTACACGTTCTTTTCTGGAGGATTAATAGGCTGGGAAACCTCTGTGCATAAACAATTCAGGAGCAAATGCTGGAGAGCAGATGCACTTAATGGACCCTGATGGTTTTTTTGCCACTTTTATGGGACACGTTGCCTGAATTAGCCTGGGAAACTTTTCTGCTCTTAAATATCAGAGCTCAGTTTAATGTTTTGTGTTGTCCAGACGTCTGCTGGACTTTGGCATCTCCCTAATGGCACTTGGAGTGGCAGTGCCAGGAATGCTTTCCAGAGCTGTGGGTCTGGGCTTGTGTTGCTCTGTCTCCATCACGTTTGCCTTCAGCTCAGGTTGGAGCATTGCATCCCAGGAATTATTTCCATGGGCATACTTCTGTATTAGGCTGCAATATTTGTCTGCCTTAGTGCAGGAGAATGAGCTTAAATAAAACTGTACTGAAACCAAATTTTAGATTGGCACCTCTGACAGTGGGAAAAACGATGGTGGTGCAGGCAGGTGAGGGAAAGAAAAAACCAGCCTGGATAAGAGCCTTGAAAGAAGAGAAAATAAGGAGGCAAGTGGGGATAATTGTCAGAGAAGAGTGAGATGGAAGCAGATTGGGATGCTTTTGTGACCAGGGGTAAAGGAAAAAGCTTTTTGGTGAACACTGGGAGGATGAGCAGAGGAAAATGCACAAATTTCTCTGGCTGGCGAAGAGGTGAGGTCAGAAAAGAAAACTGAGGGCGTTAAATATCCCAAGATGCCATTTAGGGCTGCATGTTCACTCCTGGCCTTCCCCAGCCCCCATGGACAGGGATTGCTCCGGGCCACCTGGGGCTTCAAATTCTCCATCACCGTTTCTTGCCGGGCAGAAAGAGATCTGTGGACATGTCTGGGAGTCTGGGTTTAATTTCTAGGAGGATGTAGGTCTCACTTGTTTATGTTGGAGCAGCGAGCTGGAGAGGCCAGGAGGAGACCATGTGCGTAAGAGCAGGGCTGGATTCCCCGTGGAGCAGAGGAGCCTTCCTGGGCATCTCTCCACAGCTGCTCTCTGCATCAGGCATGAAAAAAATGCAATTGAAATGTTCTTTAAACAAGATAACAACAGCAAAGTTCTGTTTCAAAGGATGGAAGGCTCCTTATCCACTAAATACATCCTGTCACGTAGATTCCTGCAATCTCTCCAGAGATCTTTAGGAGCTCCAGCTCACCACATCAAAGGAGTGTCCGTGGGGCTTGGAGTACAAACACGGAATGCGCAGGTGCCATAGGGAGTTCACAAGGCTCTGAGTCCGTGCCCAGGGAACAGATATTCCCTTGCTAAGACACCATCTGACAGCCTCCCCCTTCCAGACAACTTTGCATCAAAGATGACCTGAAAAAACTTTTTTTAATGCATTAAAACATGTCCCAAACTTAAAAATGCCAAAGTCCAGGTATAAGAACTTTCCCTCTGCTTATCTTTGCAAAGTCAGTTTTGCTTGTCCTCACAGATTTTAAGCTCTGGGGAACATGGAGCCCTCCTGGCACAGTGTCTGTATGTGCTGAAGGGAGACATGAAGGGACCCACAGCAGGGGGGCAGTTGAGAATGACCCATTCTCCAATACTGGTGTGGCGTCATCTGATAATCTGCTGGCTTCCCACTGCCAGAGGGCAGGGCTAGATGGGATATTGGGAAGGAATTGTTCCATGTGAGGGTGGGGAGGCCCTGGCACAGGGTGCCCAGAGAAGCTGTGGCTGCCCCTGGATCCCCTGGCAGTGTCCAAGGCCAGGTTGGACGGGGTGAGGGTGAGGATTTCTCTCTGCTGGGTCCAGTGACCTGGGTCCGGCAGTGTCCCCTCTGTGCTGACTCAGGATCCGTGCAGGTGACCCCATGGCCCTGTGAGCCCTTCCAGGTTTGTCAGCCTTGCCACCCCTCTCTCTGCAAGCACCCCAAGAGGTGGTGACCCACGTGTGTTCCATGGCTTGCTGTGTGTGGGTAGGAGATGGGGAGCTCAGGAAAGCTCAGCACCCTGGGGAGCAGTGGGGACACCGGGCTTGAGGTCGGTCACAGATTTATCTGGTACCCAAAGTACTGCAGTGCTTTGACCAGGAATGGCCCTGTTCATTCCACCCTCCCACAAAATAACAGTTCCCTGTTTTTCCGGGATAGTTTCCCTAATGGGATCTGGAATGGAGTCCTCTGCCAGGCAAGCAGCCAGCAGACATCTCAGCACTGGGATGTTCTTCCCTTCTGGCCCTGCGGTGTCCGGGGCAGCTGGGTGGGGATGAAAACCAGCATCTCCCACCAGCTTGGGCTTGTGAGGAGAAGGGGTTGCTCCCCAAGTGCAAGAAATTAATTTGCTTTTTGATCATCCATAGGGAAGAGTCCAGCAGAACCCTGGAGTGCTGCTGGGATGGAAAGCAGATGCCTGCTGTCCCAGGAATCTTCAAAACATATCTCCTCTGGCCAACACTGTTGGATGCTTTCGTGGCTTGAGTCTGTGCCAGCCCCGTTGTGCTCCTGTCCCCAGCTCGTCACCTGCTGTCTGTGTCCCAGCAGATGTGACAGAGCATTGCTGGCTCCTGAGGGTGGGGAGAGTCACGACGTGTTTCTGTGTGTTCCTGTGGTTTGACAGAGCTGCAAAAATCAGCATTTCCCCGTTTTACGGATCCCCCTCCCATTCTGCCAAGTGGGAGTAACATTGCAGAAAGTGCCTGTCCCCGTGAGGGAACAATTGGGTGACATTCAGGAGTTGCTGAGTCTTGAACAGCTTCTCCCAGTCCAGCCAGTTCTTTGAAAGTTGTCGTTTTTGGGTACTTTTTTTTGTTTAAATAGCAGCTTGGGTTGGGCCAGATTCTGTTGTGACAGTGCCTCTAAAATCCTTAAGCTGCTTGAATCACTCCAAGGAGCCAGGCAGTAAAAGAGCTGGAATAAAATGTATCCCACGATGTCCTTCACTTGTGCTGACAACTGCAGTTTGAATTACTGGTGCAACCTTTTAGCATAGCTGGCTTTTAAAAACTAATAAAATATAAAATGAAGTTGTAATGGCTACTTGCCACCTCTTCTCTGGTGGAGAGTAGGGAGAAACCACCCTTTTTTTGGGGTGAGCCTATGCTGGGGTGTGGTTATTGCTGTTAATGACAGTGATCAGAATAAAATATTCATATATGCTGGAATTTTTACATCATATTAATTAGATACTGTTTATTAGAGAAGGGGCTTCACTTTAATCATAAAGTGGCATTTATTCTATGTAGAACCTGAGGTTTTCCAGAGCTTACATTAGAATTAGGCTTTTTAAAAAAAAACCTCTAAGCTCTCTTGTAGTGGAAGGGGTCCCTGCCCATGGCAGGGGCTTGAAGTGAGATGATCCTTGAGGTTCCTTCCAACCCAAACCATTCTGTGATTCTCAGGAGAGTGCTTTGTTTGACTGATAGATTTGGGCATCCCATTGCTGGATGCTGTGATTCCTTGGCTCCTTTGCCCCATGTGGCCGAAGTTTCAGGGACTCAGAATAATTGGTGGCTTTGGAAAAAAAAAGCAAAAAAAAGCAGATTTTTATTTTGTAAACTGTCAGCATTCTAAGCTTGCCATAAAACATCTCCAGACCTGGGAAAGGCAGCGAGGGCTGTGCAGATGCTGGGCTCGTGCAGCGTGGGTGAGGTTTGAAGTGGATATTTCACAGGTCATGTTGAAATGAAATCCTCAGCTGTGGCTGTTGAGTTGTTACTTCACCCATGATTTCTGGAGAACTCTGGGAAAAACTTTGCAATCAGGGAAAGAAGGAGGGATGAAAGGGTCGTGGCTGTTCTTGTTTCTGCAAACATTTTGTAGCCGTGTGCAGATGGAACCGCGCCAGGACCCGCAGCGTGCCAGGAGAGACGTGCTCCGATCACGACGTGTTTCCTTTTTGTATCCCAGAGATGTGGGCACTCAGGAAGTGTTTTGCCAGCTGAAGTGAAAGGGATGGAAGCAGCCTTTATAAGCAGCACCAGCCTCCGAGAACCAGCCCCGACTCCCTGCCGGGAGCGGCGGCAGAGCTGGGATTGCGGAGAGGCTGCGAGTATGGAACACATTAGTGAGAATCAGGGTGGGGAGAGGGAGGTTGGGATGCTCTGCTGTCCCAGAGGCTGTGTGGGAGGATGAAGGCAGGATGTGCATGGTCCTTTTTGTTCTAAAACAAAAGGAAATGCCACTGACGGCCAAGGCGTCACCCGCCGAAGGATAATGCTGGAGCCTCGGGCTTTTCTTAACTAAAGGTATTTTCTTTTAATTTTTTTATCTCTTTGTCTGCTGAGATCAGACTGTTGTTTTCAGCAGAAGCGTGGCTGAGAGAGGATTTGAGCTAGGGAAACAGCTGGATGAAGAATTGGTGGGAATTGCTGGGCTTGAGGCTGGACTTGGTGGGTGGAACCGGTGGTGTGTCACGGAACAGGTCAGGCTGGCTGGCTTGCAGTGATCCTCTTGGACCTTGGCACTTGTGGAACAGTGGAGTTAATGGTTTTATTTAATATTTTTGTGGGAAATGATCACATGGATGTAACTTGGGAGCTGTCAGTTACCAGGTGTTGTAGAGGAAGAATTTTATGTGAAGGGAGCTGAGAACACCTGGAAGCTGGCTTGGAGCTGGGAGCTGGTGACCCACATCTGATCCCTTTTAGATTTGCAATATCCCTTCTCCAGGTGGTCTCATTTGTGCCTCACTCCCCCTTTAGTGTCCTCCAGCCTCCCTTACTCCCCAGCAGCCCAAATGGTCAAACCTGTGGGAACTTCCAGGCTTAAAGACCACGTCATAAATCACAGAATCCCAGAATGGATTGGGAGCTCATCTCGCTCATCTTAAAGCTCGTCTCGTTCCACGCGCTGCCACGGACAGGGCCACCTTCTGCTCTCCCAGGTTGCTCAGTCCCTGTTTGGAGAGGCCCAGAAGGAACGTTTGAGTCAGATTTCCTCTCTTGCACGGTTCCTCAAGGCCGTGCATAACTGATTTCTTAAGCCCATGTGGTTTTGTCTGTGTTTTTCTGTTGAACAGGAGGGAGACCCTTGAGATCAGCGCTGGGAGAAAGAAGAGAGGTGGTGAAGGAGTCGATGTGGGATGTGGGACAGGTCTGAGCCAAGGAGCCAAGGCACAGAAGGTAAAGCACCGAGGAGCTCTGTAGTGTCAGACTGCCCCATGCCTGGGGTTAAGTTGCTTCTTCCCTTGCTGGATTTTAGCATGATTTACCAAAACATCTCACACCCTTCTAACAACACTCTCCTCCTCCCCACAGTCCAGTTGAGATAATGGTGAGATGAGGGAAGCTGGTAAAAATAGGGCAGGACCAGCATAGTGTCACCCCCAGAGCTTCAATCAAGCCCCTTACATATTTTTTGGCCGTCAGCTCTTTCATTTAATCATCCATTAATTGCTGAAAGTTTTAGCCAAATTCATTTGGCATAACTGCAGGCGAAGAAGCAGCATTTCACAATATTGTGGTTTCAGCAGTTTTAAATTCTGATTTTAAAAGCAGTGTTGAATGTCACTAATGGTCTGAGCTCAGTGTCTGGGTGCCTCGGGATCCAAATCCCTGCGCACAGCTCAGGGGGAAGTTGGGCTCTGAACATATTTCTTCTTTAGCATCATTCTCTGGGCAGATTCTTATCCCCAAACTCTTTGTAATCGAGGTGTGAGGATTGGTCCATGGGTGCACAGCTCTTGCGGGGGTGTGTGGCTGACTGGGAGCCTTCCAATCTCACTCCAGAGGCTGGAATTGCTGCCAGCAGCACATTTCTCCTTCTCCAGTTTTCTTCTCACTCCTGTAAGGAAGCCAGAGGATGAGATTCTGTGCCCTGTGCTGAGCTCCTTCAGGCAAACTCCGGCTCTGGAGTGTTGTCAAAACTGCTGATGAGTTTGGGCTCCAGCAGAGGTGTCAGGAGTGAAGCAAAGGGGCTGGAGCACGGAGTCACTTCACTCCTGCCTGTTCCAGGGAATGGCATTTTCTGGCACAGAGACAGAAGGACACCAAGAGGCAGCAGCATCCTGCACAAAGCTACTCCGTCAGCCCAGGTTTTGGAGTGGAAGCAGCACGTGGATTGTGACTGGGAGCCACCAGAGTCACTCAGGTTGGAATCTGGCTGCTAAATCTGACTCCTGCTCTTAGGAAAACTTGGATGAAGTGTGATGGGCTGGGATACAGCACGAAGCACATTAGGTGCTCTCGAGGTCCCTTTTGGCCTTGAACTCTGCTATTCCATGAAGAAATCACAGCTGCATCTCTGATGACACACGGCCAGTTCAAGCCCCTGGTCTGACTCTCTGTCAGAGGATTTCTCCAGGAGCGCCGTGTCCTTGTGAGTCGTGTTTGCAGCATCTGCTCCCTGTATTCTTGGGCTGCACTGCTTCCAGCAGGCTTAGCAACTGTGCCTGTGATTTCCTCCAGGAAATCCAGCCGTGCAGGATAGTGTTTAGCTTATGGGACTGTGACTATCAAACCATCACAGCATTCTTAAGTTGCCTTTTTTTATTATTTTAAAAAATATTTTAGCTGTCTCCCCACCCCCAACCCCATATCTGTGCATCTATGGAGTTTTTTTTCCTGCCTTGTTCAAGTGAAAGAGTAAATCCTTTTTGATTTATTCCAGAGCAGCCCTCGAGCTCAGCTCCTGTGAGAGCCTGCTGACTTGGAGTTCAAAAGATCTCACGTCTTTGAGGCCAGGCTGTGGTCTTCCATCTTGCCTCAAAGTTAAACTGAAAGAGAAAATTCCTTTTCTTCTTAAAAAGAGAGAAAATCACCATGCTGTGTAAGGGAATCAGACTCACCTGGAGCAGCAGAGAATGCCAACATGCAGAATTCCAGGTTAAAATCTGGTTGTTTAGCAAGGCTTTATTTTCAAGCACTGAGCACGTTGGTTAGGAAGTGTTTTATGGAGATAAATACTCTTTGAAAAGCAGTGCTGTTGCTTGGCTGGGATCCAGCCTGTGATCCTACTTTAAAGCGTTTTTTGGGTGTTTAAACTACTGCATTACCACGGTGGCTAGAAATGGTAGTTCTCATCCCCACTTTCCTGCAGATCTGCAGGGTTAGATGAGATATTAGGAAGAAATTCTTTACTGTAAGAGTGGTGGTGAGGCCCTGGAATAGAATTCCTGGAGAAGCTGTGGCTGCCCCATCCCTGGAAGTGTGCGAGGCCAGGTTGGAGCAACCTGGGATAGTGGAGGGTGTCCCTGCCCATGGAATGAGATGGTCTTTAAGGTCCCTTCCAGCCCAAATCATTCCATGATTCAGTGAGGTACAGACAGATATCTGGCATATATATATGTGTGTGTGTATGATTTATATCCATGTATAGAGCAAAATGAACCTCTAAGAGCTATTTCTATCCTATTTCACTTCCACAGGGCCCTGCTTAGTCCAGATTTATGCAGTTGTGGCTGCAGCTGTGAGTTTGGAAAGGCAGAGGTAATGGATGGGAGACTTTTAATAGATATAGGCACCCTGCTTTTAAAATCCAGCTCCTCTGAGCAAGGTGACCTTGCCTCTGCTTCTGACTTGGGAATCCAGCCCTGCAGGGGGAAGGAGGTGCTGATCCATGGAGCAGAGGATTGGTCAGACACCAGCAGAAGAGAAAGCACAGGTTGGGCTGGGGGAGTTTTTGGCACATATGAGGTTGTCAGGCTTGCAGGTAAAACTGTGGGTGCTCTCCCAAATTTGAATATAGACCTGGGAGGGGTGTATCTCTGGTTTTTTTTAAAAGCTCCAGTCCTGGTGTGGCATGCTGGGGGGAAACCCAGCTTTTTTACCTGCCTCCAGGTGAAACAAAGGACTGGCAGCAAAAGTGACAGCTCAGGTAGCCCTCACAGGTGTGGGGAAAGTCTCACATGGTGTTTTGCCAGCCCTTCTCAGAAGAACTCTTCCAGAAGCCCTCTCTTTTCAAAGCTTTTTGGGCCTGTGGAGAGTGTGCATGGGAACACCTTGGTGTTTTACCCCCCTTTCAGGAAAAAATGTGTAGAAAGCTGTGTTAAACTACAGTGGTTCTCTGGCATGCGTGGGGACAGTAAAGCCACACAGCTCAGGTGGCAGTAAAGGACAGGTAACAGATTGGCTCTTCTGCTGTTCTGTCCCCACTCTTCCTGCTCTTTCTTCGGCAGAGGAAAACCCCCATCCCGACCTTCTGCCGTGTTCTGAGCCAGCAATAAAGTAGGAAAACGTTTTTTCCCCAAATCTAATTTGAAACATGATGACTGGACCGTTCTTAAACAGCTTCCAACTTAACAATAAAGAAACTTCACAGAGTGCTTGGCAGGAGCCTCTGTACATAATTTAGATCATAATCAGATGCATTAACACATTTTATATGGATCTCATGGGGGCCAGGAAGATGAGGTGTGCTGGGTAATTTCTTTCCAGATTTCTTTACCTGATTGTTTATTACTCTTGGGGACTTCATTTGTGGTCCAAATGTCACCAGCAGAATCCTGCTGCTTCATGTGCCTGCATTTAGAGTAGCTGGTAGCGAGGCTTCAAATTCCTTAATTGCTGTGTTTTCCTCAGTCTTTCCATCCGTGGTTGTCAGAGGGAGAGAGGGAAGGGGAACAAAAGCAAGGACCCAAATCCTGCAAATTGCTGAGCTTCCCCTGTGCCTGGTGGGAGGGAAGCTGCTGAGAGTGCTCCGCGTTTCCCACTGAGTACAATCAGGAGCTGCTGCTGGAGAGCTGCATGGGGGAAGCACTTCCTCTCTCCCCTTTCCCTTTGAGATGTTCAACATAAGCAGCTCTAATTTTATAAATCTCCTGGAAGCTTTTCGACACTCGGAGAAGAGAAATGGTCGTGTGTCTCTTGCGTCGCTTCCTTGTTTTGCCATGAATCCACCCCATGCCCAAGACATCCTTGTGAAATCTCTCCTTTGACAGAAAAATCTGTTGCTGCTTTGAAGAGCGATGTTTTGGATGTGTTTCTGCTCTGCTGGTTTGTGTTATCCCCACAAAAGGTGGGAAGGGAACTTCCCTGTCACTTCAACGTCTCCTTTATACGTGCTGGAGGAATCACCCTCCCCGCGTGGTTCTTGGGATTTATTTGTTACTGAATGCCATGGAGTAGTGGAAAACTGGGATTCCCGGTCCTTCCCCAGCCAGGGGCCAGGCTCTGCTCCCAGATGGATGCACAGCTCAGGTTTGGGACATGAGGGGCTGCTCCTGTTCACTTGCTGGTCCAGGCTGGAACCACCCAACGGTGACCTCAGCCAGCTGCCATTGATCCATGTGATCCAGAAGTTGGCTCAACCAGGAATCAAACCTCCAAGGCAAGTCAGATGTGGCCTGGGTGTTTGGGAAGGTGAGAAAGCTCAAGAGCCTGAAAGTGGCTGGGTTCCACCTCTGGGTTTGGGCCAGAGAACAGGCCTTGGGACCATGGCAGCCCATACCAAAACCATGGTGATAATGGTACTGAAAAAGCCACCTTTTTCATTGATAATGATACTGAAAACCACCCCAGGCCAGAGGAGAAGCGTGGATTTGTTTGCCTCTTCTTTATTTTTTCTTTAATAATTGTTTGTCAACATCAGGTGATGATGCAGCAGCATCATCCCAGATTAGCTGAGCTTGTAAAGTGGCTTTTACCACAGAGCTTAATGATGATGGAGAAATGAGTATCCTTAAAAATCAGAGCTGATGGGGTTGCTGAATTTCCATTTTGTGTACTGAGTGAATCCCTGTGTCTCACACTATAACTCCAGTGCCTTGTGCTGTTGAAATGTCCACGGGGAGAGAGGGGAGGGTGAAGAGCTGAGTCACCCAGTGCCTCTCCCACAAACTCCTGCCTTCCCCTGGGTTTTCCAGCTAAGTACTGAGGAATGGCGTTACTTGCCGGGTATTCTACCTCAAGATATAAAAGTTAGGGTTGTTGTGCTCTCCTGGACAAACCCTTTCACCTCCATCTCATGATTCAAAATCGGCAGGAGAGCATCAGAGCAGCCTGATCCAGGCTCCGAAGGGTTTGTGCGAGCAGGGCAGGCAGGAGTGCACAAGAGGCAGAAAATATCCCCAGTCCCTTTGCTATTTATAGCCATGTCACAAGCAGTTTCCTTGCTCCCAGTGCCCAAGTTTCCAGCTGGGAATGATGAATTCTCCTTAGGTCAGTGGCACACACAGTTTGGACAAGCTTGATGGGTTCTGGGTCCGGCCACTGAAATTGCTGCTGAGCAGGAGGAATGAGGAAGTCAGGTTCTCTTTAGCAGGGGAATATACTCTGCTACTTTAAACTGACAGAGGGCAGAGTTAGGTTGGATTTTAGAAAGAAATTCTTTGCTCAGGATGTAGTGAGGCCCTGGCACAGGGTGCCCAAAGAAGCTGTGGCTGCCCCTGGATCCCTGGAAGTGTCCAAGGCCAGGATGGATGGGGCTTGGAGCAATCTGGGCTAGTGGGAGGTGTCCCTGCCCATGGCAGGGGTGGAACGGGATGAGCTTTAAGGTCCTTCCCCACACAAAGCATTCTGTGATTCTACTGGGAGATGCTCTTTAAATATCACAAGGAAGGGAATAGACATAAATAAGGGAGAATGGGAAAGATAAAACAACTCTTCTGGTGGTTGGGAATGGGAATAAAGTGCATTTGTATCAGGCAGAAGGATGCTGCCTGTTGTGAACGTGTGTTGTTGCCCTCCTCTGGTTGAAAACAGAACAACTTCCCAAGATCGGAGACTTTTTTGGGGGCAGGATTGTTGTGTTTCTTTGAAAAGAGTCAGGAGCATTTTAGATGCTGGGAATGGATCAATGTGACTGCTCACCCTTCATCTGCAAAGCCACCCTGGGCAAGGGGCAACTTCTGAGCTGCTGGAGGATGAGTTGTCCAGAGCCAAGGGATGCACCAAAGCAAGAACGTGTCACTAAACATGGACAAACTCTGCAGAAGTGGGTAGGCAGGGCTTGGAGAGGCTGCAAAACGCAGCCTGCTGCAAGATGTGGCTCTGAGGAATCTGTCACCGAGGCCTGGTGACCCCACAGCCCTGTCACACCTCGGAACAGGCAGCTGACCCCTGCCTGCCACTCTGCTCAGCAGAGTTGGCTTGAGTTATGCAGCAGGCTGAGAATTATGTGACAGATTCAATTAGCAAATCATTTGCTGACCTTCAGTTTTATGAAAATAGTCTAAAAGTGAGTTTATCAGCAGTTAGCTGTTCCAGCAGAGAAGCAGAGGCTTAGAGGATTTAAGGGAACTGCATCCAGCACTGGTGATTTCCACTCGGGTGTGTTAGACCATGTCCTTGAAGGCTGCTGATACTGAGTCAGGTAATCCTGGTCAGCAAAAACACTGGCTTGTGCTTTGGGGTTTTTTTTTTCCCATCTGGATCAGGACCAGCAAAGTCAGGGAGATTGCTGTGTGCCTTGTGAGAGTGCATTAAAGGTGAAACCTTTGCATTTGGAACCGTTCCAAAATGTGAATCCTAGGAACTGTAGATTTTGTCTTCTATGGATTTTGGCAAGACAGCTGTTGGAGCAGCTGAAAGGGAAACAAACCTGAGAGGAGCTTTTGACTTTGGTGAAACTCAATAGTTACTTTCCAGTAACAGGAAGGCATTTTAAAAATGCCAAACTTGGTGACACCTGCAATTCAGACAGCATCTAATCCATGCTTTTTTTCTCCCACTACAGCAACCAGACAGGATCCAGGGTGGGATGTGCACACCTTGTATATCTCTGCATGTTGGCTACGTGGAAGGATTTGGGGAAATGATGTGGTTGAACAGAGAGCTGGTCCTTAAAAGGCTGTCCCTTAAAATGTCTTTTAATGTCATCCCAACCCATTTAATCTCACAGTGTTGCTCTCATGAATGTTTTATCACCTCCTACAAGTATTAAGTCCTACAATCCCACTAAAACACCTTAAATTTTAGTGTGAAAGTGGTATTTGTGTCTTAACTGAAGGGATGTATTCCCGTGTCCAGAGGTGAGCATTGGAGAGAGGTGGGCACAGCGTGCTGGGAGGCTCCTGCTGCCACCAGCTCATAAATTCAGTGGAAGGCTTACAAAGAGTTACTTTTATTATGCATTAAAGCTTTATCTAGTTCAGATACCTCTCGGAAAGGCTTCCACCTTTTCTTTGGCATTTCTTTGAACTGTAGAACAAACAAGTTTGGAAGGGATCTTTGGAAGTCTCTAATTCAATGTCCTGCTTATGGCAAAAGTAGATGAGATTGCTCAAGGCTTTGTCCAGTTGAGGTTTGACTGTGCTGGGCTGGAGGCCCCTGTTCCAGTCATTTGTTTTCCTACTGAATAACCACACAGGAGGCTACAGCAGAAACCTTGCTGCTGTCAAGGTAATCAGCATCTGCCAAGGAGGTCGCTTGGTTTCAGAAGACAGATCGGTGAGGTTCAGTTTGCCCACAGCACATCTTCTTACCCTTCATGGCCATGGGAATGGATTCCAGGAGGATTTGCTCCGTCCATCCCCACCCACAGACTTCAGCTGGCAGCAAGGTGTTGCTGTCCTCTTTATTCCAGGTACGGACACTCTGCAGAGTGAGTTTGTTGTCAAAGTTAATACTTGGAAAGTGAGTGCAGGTAACCTTGGCTTCCTCTTGACTTGGCTGCTCACGGGCTTTCACTGCCTTCTCTAATAAAGCCTTTACAATAGCTTAGAGACACTTAAAGTTGTTAATGTTTAAATAAAGGGATTAATTTCAGGCCTCCTGCTGCTAAAGTTGTGCGTTTGAATTTTGAGGAAGTGCCTTTTCCCTGCGAGGTGCGAACGGGCTCGGCAGAGCGGCTCCCTTTGATCAGCTAAATGGACTGGAACTCGTCGTGAGGAGCCACTGAACTCCTCAGCATCGATTTGCACTTGCCAGGCAATGGAAACAATTACAACGGCTCCATGAAGAGTAAATACAGAGGGATCTTAGGGCATGGGTACAGGCAGGTGCCTCAGGAACGCCTGCCCTTTCAACCTGTGCCTGCTGTTGGTTTTATTGATGATTGAATTGGTATTTTAACATTTCCATGCCTTTGTTTCCTGACCTATAAATTACTTGTGTCTTCCTTTTGGGTTATTGAGCTTGGCTGACACATAAAAATTGTCAAGGTAGGGTGCCAAGCTCACGCAAACTATTTTATTTTTAGTGTCTTTTGAAATCTTGGACGTTTTGTTCTCCCTTTTATCTCTTTCTTTTTAATCACACCAAATGGAAATAAATTCAATCACAGCTGGCGCTGGAGAAGAATCATTAGTCCCATCCAGCTGGCTGTCTTGGGGCCAGAGCGGGATTGTTCCCTATGCTGCATTTCCAGAGTATTTTATCTCCTTTAGTCCTGTGTGTGTGGAGTGATGAGCTCCTTTCACTTCTGTCGGCTCCCGTCATCGATCCAAACGGGAAGGGCTATTTTTAGGTGGCTCAGAGTAAATGGACATCAGGCACCGTGGAAAGGGGGCTGGGTTATTTTTGGAAACCCATCAGCAGCCGTTCTGGCAGGTCCTGCTGCGGGATTTGTCTTCGACTGGGCTGTCTCAGGTTGTGGTATCGGTTCCCAAGGTTGTGAACTTGGTTTCTTGGATGTGATCTGCACTCTGAATGTGGAATCAGCAGCTGCTGGAGATCGTGTTGATGGCATCAGTTTCTGGGATTTAATTCCCCCTAGGCCAGGTTGGATGGGGCCCTGAGCAACCCGATCTAGTGAGTGGCATCTGTGGCAGGGGCTGGAATGAGATGAACCTTAAAGTCTTTTCCAACCCAAACCAGTCTGGGATTCTGGGATTCAGGGTGATGGTTGAGCTGGAGATTTTGGGGCAGAAGATGAGGTTGGCTTAGGGACAACATGGGAAGTGCACCTGGAGTGGAGCCAAGCCATGGAGATGATCCCACAGCTGGAGCCGTGGGTGGACGTGCAGGAGACTTGGCATCTGTCAGTGGCCACACAGCAGGTTTGGGGTGCTCTTGGGAGTTTGGGATTATTCTGCTTCAGTGCAGAAGGATTGTGGCTTCTCGGTTTTGCTTAGCCCTTTTCATGAACAATTTTGTCATTTGGAGACACGGTTTAGGGTGTGCTTGGCAGCGCTGGGTTGATAGTTGGACTCCATGATCTCAGAGGGCTTTTCCAACCTTAATGACTCTGTGATTCTGTGATTCCATCAGCTGTGCCACAGTTTGTGCATGGAGCCAATGCTGCTTGCAGCCACTGGGCTCTCCAGTCACTTGGCTGTGAATGTGCAAGTTGGAATCTGGGGGGCAATGACTGAATCGACACCATCGCTGCTGGAGAGCTCAGAAAGCCCGAGCAGAAAACCTGTGGGGGATTTAGCTGCACATTATCTTCTCTCTCTGCCTCAGCAAAGACCCACATCTAATTTCAAAGGTCAGAACATGCTCTCACCTGGGTGTTCCCAGCCTTTTATAGAGTGGTTAAAGGCCATTTCCTAAAATTAGCTGCTGCAGGGGAAAGCTGATACTGGCTCTGTATCAGACCCTTTCCAAAGCTCTGCATGGTCATTTACTTGATGGGCTCCTATTGAAACTCATGGGTAAAAGGTAGAAAATGGAAGAAAACCTGCACCTGATGCTGCTTCCTAACTGAGAAATAAAATCATGTGGGTTTTTTGGCAGAATTCCTCTTCTTGGTTGCTTTTGGAGGTGGTTTTTTTGTTTTCCTGAAGCTTTCCCAGGCAGGCCAGTGGCCTGCCTTTAGAATCAGACTTATTTTTGTTTTCCTCAAACTTCTGGTGATCCAAACATGCTGGGGAGCTCTGGGAAGGGGAACATGTGATTCTGAAGGAGGCTGAAATGGTAAAGCACAGTCAGATCTGCTAAGCAACAGCATTGACACGTTTAAATAAATCTGCTGTTGACTAATATAGAGTGACATATTGAGAGCAATTAAAAAAAAAATAAGGAAACTAGGCACAAATTTGGGAAATGAGTGGAATGGGAACAGAACAAAGATGTTAGAGAGGACGTTGGATAAAAGAGAGGGAGGGCTGCTGCACAGAGGGAGTGTGCTGGAGAGGCAGGGTGTCCATCAGGAAGGGCGAGACAATAGCAGAAGTGCAGATATGTGCTGAAATTATCCCTTGGCAGTAGGATCCTTGTATTTCTGCTTCCCTGCCAGCTCTGCTGGCTGCCAGCATTGGAAAGATTTATCCTGCCTGTGCAGAGAGGAGCATGTGGTGGGATGTCAGGCAGCTTAGAGACGGTAAGGTGGCCCTTCTTGTTCCCGTGGCTTTGGGAGTGTTGTTCCTTTGGATCTGCTGTGTGAGTCCTGTCATTCCCATCCCCATGGATGTGTGTAATGCTGGAGAAGGGGGCAGGGACTGAATCAGGAGGGGTTGGGTTTGAAGCTGGTCAAAGGAAGTCCCTTAAAATCACAGAATGGTTTGTGTGGGAAGGGAACTTAAAGCTCATCCCATTCCACCCCTGCCATGGGCAGGGACACCTTCCACCATCCCAGGTTGCTCCAAACCCCGTCCAGCCTGGCCATGGACATTTCCAGGGATCCAGGGGCAGCCACAGCTTCTCTGGGAAACTTGCAGCGCTCATCTGTGGAAGTTGCTGCTTCAGGAATCTGTGAAACTGAGTGCTCGGTGTGTTTTACCTTTTCTTCCCCCCCCCCCCCCCTTTTTTTTTTAGCAGTTCAGACTCTGTACTATTGAGAATGTTTGTGATGGATTGCTTAAAAAAAGGTATTTTGGTGGACAGCTGCTGTTCTTCAAGGGCTTCTACAACTCCTATTTGTTAATGGTTTGGGTGAAATTGTCCCCAGTGAACTGTTCCATGGCTGTGATTTATGGTTATTTTACACCAAAGCAGCTGGAAATGAGCACCGAGGAGTGAGGGGCTGAAGTGAACGGATCATTGGCTTGATCTAATACAGCCATCCTAGTGCTTCCTTAATATTTTTTTTTGGTCTCTACAGAGACCAAATTGAGTTGTGAATTTTGTGCCCATGTTAATGACTTTGTTCCAGGCCGATGCCTTTGTGTCCGTCCGTGTGGCACGTTCGCAGTGGAGCTGGTGCCTGTGTTGAAGGCTGTTGTTTACCAGCAGCTTTCCCAGCCTCTGGGAATGGCTCCCCTTTCCCTGGCTGGCCATCAGGTGTTTACTCTGGCCACGAGCAGCCTTTGTGCAGTGGGTGGCAACAGCAAACTCACGCTCTGTGCAGCCTGGCATGGTGTGAGGCTGAAAGGGAGAGAGCTCCGCTGTCCCTCAGGGAAATTTTGTGTGATCACAACCATTCGTGGTTCCAGCTACTGAGATGAGAATGAGATGGCACAGCTTGAGATGCTGGGGCTGGCTCTTCTGTCCATAATGACTGATGTGAATGGCCAGAAGAGACGCTTGTGGCTTCCTCATCCATTAGCACCTCTCAGCATCAATTTTCCAAACGGTCCCTGAAGTGAGTTGGAGCCAGTTCCGTGAGTTGGAGCCGGTCTGATCTTCGGGATGATGGCTGGGAGACAGCAGCTTGTGTTGGAAGCAATTTCTTCATCTGCATGAACCTTCTGCTGGCACTGTGGCCCACTGCCCAATTTTTGAGCTGCTCCGAGGACATTTGGCCTCTCTTCCCTACAAAAATAGCTGCTGTGTGTGGGAGATTCCTGCCTGGAGTATTTGGGAGCCAGAGGAGCTCCAGCCTTCCCAGACGTGCCCTCTCTGCTGACATTTGGGTTCCCTCCACACTGTGCTGTGGACAATCAGGAGGGATCACGTGGTGAGGGTTATTTGGGTGATGTCTGGAGTGCAGAGTGTGCCCACAGTATCCATGGATTCTCCAGGAATTCTCCCTCCTGGCCATGGAATCGCATTAGTGACGTGAACTATTCGAAGCCCTGTGAACCAGCTCTGTCCTGCACATCTGCTGCCAGTCCAGGGAGGCTGTTAAACCATTAACTCTGCAAAAACTTGGCTGCTTTGAGGGACTCGGTGACAGCACCAATCTCCCCACTCGTGGCTGCAGCATTTGGACTTGGTGTGATTGCAGCAGACAGATTGTCTCAAAGCCACAGGGTATTAAATTGGCACTCATGTTCGATACCAGTTAATAAAAATTTCCTTAAAAAGACAGCATTGCTCAGCATTAGATGCTCTTTAATGTTGTCAGAGGATTCTAATAAAACAGGGCTTTGGCATCTGCTCTTACCCGTTAGTCTTCCAATAACTGTTGAATCTATCAGCTGTTTGCACTCAGATTTGAGGGATGGAGCTCACCAAAGCACTAACTCTGTATAAATGGTCTCAAAATAGGGAATTTGGGCTCTTTATGGGGTCCTGGAGAACCCCATGCAAAATTGAAGGCATCAAACAGTGAGAATTCAGCTTCATTTGTGCTGCTGTCCCCAGAACTCGTGGGGGCACGTTGACACCACAGATATTTTTCTCAAAATAGAGTGCTGAGCATTGCAGGGCCGTTAACAAGCACCTGACTAAATTAATAATCATTCCAGCTCTTTCTCCTGTTAAGAGGACACCATTAGGTTCGGGAGAGCAGCTGGGAAGTGCATTTGGACCAGGCTTTAAGCTTGACAGGTTTTGAGTTTCAAAGGCGCATTTAAAAAACACTCCCCCAGCTCACACAAGGAGTCATGCTTTGGTGCCTTGGCCTGGAAGGCAGCGTGGAAGCTAAAAAATCTATTAGTGAGTTTCAATTTACTCAGGATAAATCCTTCCCTGAGGATTGCTCTTGTTCTGTGGAATGTCAGGCTTTGGCACGAGAACGTTTTTCTCCTTAATTTGTCCCTTTTGCACTTCCTTGGTGCAAGAAGGGAAAGCAGCAGCAAAACTCCAGCGGGAGAGAGGTCGAGGGTTCTGTGGGACCGGGAGATGTGTGGAGGGTGCAGAAGGGAAGGAACAGTGAGGCAGCAGAGATTTGGGAGAGGGAGGACAGGAGAGACCCAAATGGGTGAAAGTGGGATTTGGACAGCAGGGAAAAGCTGGTGAGAGAGGGGGGCAAAGAAAACGATCTCAGCAGCTGCATTTTGTGCGGCCACTCCTGTATCCTGCAGCTGTTCATTAGAAATTCTGTTTATGCCACAGGGAGTTTTGGAGTCTCTGAAGCTGACACAGTTTTAATAGACAAAGACATTTTGAGTGCAGCACATCTGCTCTGGGATGCTAAGGAAGAGGCTCCATGCAGTAGTGTCGTTGGTTGAAGCATTTCATCATGCTTTTTTTATTTAAGGCCTCTCTTTTATCCTAAAAAGTAACTTTTGAGGTCAAAAGAAGTGCTGTGTTTGCTCATTGAGTTTGCAGCCCTTAAACTGAGAGTCCTGCTATATTCTTCCTAATATTCCTGAGTTCCCAGCCCTGAGAGCAGGCAGAATCACCTCTGACTTGGAAGGATCTCAAAGCATTTTTCAGAAGTGGCCAGCACAGAGGTGTGAAGCACAAGCACAGGGCTGGGGCAGGAGGGCGCTGCTCCAGAGCAGAGACCTCCTTTGGTCGATGCTGCATTGTTAAATATTTGGTGAGTAGGTCTTAAATTGATCAATTTATTTCTAGGCAGGCTCAGTCTAACCCTCAGCTCAATGTTATAACCTGTGGCTTTCCAAAACCCTTCTCATCTCGCTCAGTGATTGAATCTACCTTGTGCAGCTGAAAAGTTAATTCCTTCCTTCACCTCCAGCTCTGGTCAAGTTCCTTGGATCCCTTTTTGCTCTGACCTCTCTCTTAGCCCTCCAATAAACACAACAGTGTCACTTTGCCCTTCCTAACTGGTCTGCTATTGCTACATCTGCCCCGCAGCGTTTTCTGGATATTTTCTGCCTTCCCATTTGGGTAGGAGCAGTCTCCACGCTGGATGCATGTGCTGAGTGGAGTTTGCCGTCTCCCATCCTGCCTTTTCCAAGCACTGCCTGTGTCGGTCTTCTCCAGCCAGAGACAGCTTGAGAAGAGCTTTGTTGGTTGGGTTTCTTTCTGATACCTTGCAAGGGAAGCACTGGGCACCAGTGACAAGGCAGAGCACAGCGTGTGTCAGATGATCCAGCATCCCAAATCCAAGCAGCGGCGGCGCTTTGCAGGAATTTAATTAGCATGGATTGTGCTGCTGCTTATCTCCTATCATCCACTCTGCTGCTGGTTAATGACTTCATTAAGCGCACGCACAACCCTCGTGTGCCGTGTTCTGCCTTCTCGCTGTGTTTTGGAGTATTTGGCCACGTCCACATCTGCACATCCTGTGTGGTGGAGTGTCCTGCACGGACCTTCATTAGGTTTTCACAGAATCCCAGAGTAGTTTGTGTTGAAAGGACCTTAAAGACCATCTCCTTCCACTCCCTGCCATGGACAGGGACGCCTTCCACTACCCCAGGTTGCTCCAAGCCCTGTCTGAGCTTTGCTCAGGAGGAAGAAATGCAGATATATGGAGATACTCTGAGGGCTGGAGCCCCTCTGCTGTGGAGCCAGGCTGGGAGAGCTGGGGCTGTTCACCTGGAGAAGAGAAGGCTCCAGGGAGACCTCAGAGCCCCTTCCAGGGCCTAAAGGGGCTCCAGGAGAGCTGGAGAGGGACTTGGGACAAGGGATGGAGGGACAGGACACAGGGAATGGCTTCCCACTGCCAGAGGACAGGGTTAGATGGGATATTGGGAAGAAATTCTTGGTTGTGAGGGTGGGGAGGCCCTGGCCCAGGTTGCCCAGAGAAGCTGTGGCTGCCCCTGGATCCCTGGAAATGTCCAAGGCCAGGTTGGACGGGGCTTGGATCAACCTGGGATACTGGAAGGTGTCCCTGCCCATGGCAGGGGCTGGAATAGGATGATCTCTAAGGTTCCTTCCAACCCAGACCATTCTGTGATTTGAATTTCCACCTTGCTTTGCGATGAACTGTGTGGGATAAAAGCCCACCTGCTGTATAAACACGGATGATCCAACACATCAGGTGATTCAGTTTTTTGGTGTGATTGATCAGGCTGTCTGCAACAGAACAGCTCCCATTTAGGTGGTGATGAAGCACCTCCAAAAAGTGCAGAAGGCCCTCAGCTTGCTACTGAGGCTGTGGGTGCCCACCCCGTGCATCCGAGAGGAGGGAGGAGCTGGAGCTGGACACAACAGCAGGGATGGGATGACATGGGAGCCGGTGAAGGAGCTGTTACAGGAGGGAAGGTACATTTGGAGTTGGTTAATTTGGCCACTGGTGAATGACTGAACCTTGCTCAGATGTAGCAGCCAGGGTTCCCAGGTTTGTGTTGGCTTTCCCTGGATGTGAACTTCCCGGTGTCCCTGGGTTGTGAGGACTCAGTGCTGAGCTGCCTCCTTGCCCTCTGAGGTGCACAAGAAGCCGTCTGTGTGATTTCGTGTTTGTTAGAGGCCTCTCAATGGAGATGCTCAGTCTCCACAACTGGTTTATCCCCTGTGTGCAGGAAAGGGGCAAACTTCCCATAAAACCCACACAGATGGATTATTTTCCATGGAGACCCACCCTGCTGAGTGAGCTGCCGTTCAACACTCTGTGTCTTTCTGTGCTTTTCAAGCAGTATTTCCTTTTCCTTATAACTTACCCAGGACAATGAAACTTTTAAATTTGTGCTTAATTATGACCTGAAGCTTCTGTCAGACAGCAGGAGCCTGAACCTGCCACGTGGGTTATTTCCTGCTGTGGAAGCAGCAACGAGGCTCTTTTAGGGGAGCTGAGAGAGGCTCGTGGTTTTGCCTTGGGGAAAATAACGTGCCTGAGCTATCTAGGGCTGGAAACCACAAAGAATACCAAGGATTTGAGCTGTCTCAGTGTTTGGGAAACCAGCCCTCTCTTCCTGCTGGTTGACCTCTTCGTGCTTCTGTCATGTGACGTGGAGTGCCCGGCTCTTGGCTGTGGTTTTACCTCAAGAGAGTTCTTGTTCATTAATTACTTCAAGGTAAAAGCAAAGAGAGGCTTTGCTTCCTCCCACACCTAATTTATCCCTTTTAGAAGTGAGTAAAAGCTTGTGCCACTGCATCCTGGAGCATCCTTGGTTTGCTTCCCATGTCCCAAAATATCTTCAGCACTTTGTAACCAGGAGTGTGGAGAGCACTACGACGTCAGCCACTGTGGTTGTAGGGATTTTCCAATTTGGAAAACTCTGCCCTGTGGTCCCTTGCTGAGAGCTTTGGAGAGGAGAGGGGTAAACTTTGCATCCAGGATGCTCTGTCACTCCATCCCACAGGATGGACACAGAAGGATTTGCTCCTAAGCTGGATATTCCGTTGAGCGGAGAAGTGCTTGTGTACAGCCTGGAAGAATAAATAAAACACTGTGACTGGTTTATTACCAGAAAACAACACTAAATAATAAATTTAAGAACTAAAAGCTCTATATGTAAAGTAGATTTCACAATGCATTATGCAAAAAGCAGAAAGGCACTGCTGAAGGAAACCACTGGAAGACGGCAGCCTGGGAAGATGGATGATCTTGCGGACAGGACAGGGAGATGTGGAGTGAATCCCAAGCTGGTGTGGCTTCTCAAGTGACCTTGGGCAAGTTGTTTCTCCACACCTCCATTACCTGCTCTCTGAAAACAGGATGTGGTTTTCCTGTCTCCAGGATTTCATCAGAATAAATGAGTGTTTGTGAAGCGCTTGGCTGAGCTCAGCCGAGGGGTGGGGACAGCCCGTGAGCCTTTGGCAGAGGGCAGAGCTCAGGTACCTGCAAGCACCTGGGGGAGAGGTTTCTGTATTTTCTCCATACTGAACATCTCCTGGAGCATGAGCTTGTCCCCATGCCCCGACGGGAGCACAAAGCTGAGAGCCAGACTCACTTCTTCACTCGTCTGCTTTGAAGCGTTTGAGGTCACCTTTGCTTTGTGGAGAGAGAGATGGAGGTTGCGGGGGGTGCCTGGTTTCTCTTGGGTGCTGGAGGGAGGCAGTGTCAGAACTGGGGGCAGGCCCAGGACATCCTGACTGCAGGTTTCTCCTCACATTTCTGAAATGCTGCCACCTGGGAGCCTGGACACAGAGTCATACAGTCATTTTGGTGAGAAGGGACCTTGGGAGGTCTCTGAACCTGGGCATTGTCCAGCGAGTTTTGGATATCTTTTGGCCTCTTCTATCCTCCTTCAAAGACAGTTTAAAGCTCTTTCTCTGAGCCCTCCTAACTCCTGCAGGATGATCCTTTTCCCTCTCTGGAACAGCTGAACCCCATCTGTTGCCACCAGACCTGGTGTGGTGTAAACCAGTCCGTGATCCAAAGCCTTGTAATTCTGCTGGTGACACCAGGCTCAGAGCCAGTATTGATCTGTTGGCTCTTCCTGCTTCTTCCCTCATCACTCCCTGCAGCTGGAAGGACAGAGGAGAACATCACTTGTGTGCCATGGTGACAGGAGTGAGCACCCTTCTTCCCCAGGAACTTGGGGTGGAAAAGAGCCCTCAAAAGATTTTGGAGGCCCTTTGAGGACTCGGAGTGCCACTTCTAAAGCCACTGCCTTGTTCAGCACATGTGGTTTCCCCCTTTTCCAGAGTGAGCACATGGAGGGGCTCTTGGAGCATTTTTCCAGGATGCCTTTACCCCACACATGCCCATGTGGATGAGGAACAGGGCTGGAAGCAGGTTGGGCTTTGCATGGAGCTGCAAATGTGCTGAATGTTCCTTGGTTAAGCTAAAACTCCCTAAAGCCAGGGATGCAGTTTATCCCTGGAATTTCCAGATTACAGGACCTTTTACCTGTGTGTGTAACAGCATTGATCTCAGCCTGGGAGCATTGCTCTGTACCTTTGAGCTCTGGAGATGGTGCAAATCCCTTGGGATGATCCCGAAGGCTGCTGCATGCAAAGCATTTCAGAGTGAATTTTCCATCTGCTCCCAACCAACTGTACATTAAAGCACACACCTGATAGTTTTATTCTCCTAGTTCAACTGCTTCTGTTCCCAATGTGATTGGAGATTTGGGATGTAATCCTTCCCTTTGAGAGCATTAGGAAGTAGAAAGTTATCATTGCTGAAGGGTTGTTTGAAGTTTGTTTTCTTCCACTCCGCCCTGTTCTGAAGGGGAGAATACTCTTGTGTTTTTATTTTCTCTCTTTGACTGCATTTCTAGTGCTGGTGAAAGAGAGACTTGGCAGTAGAAGCTGTCTCTCCAAGCCTGGACAGATAAAGCACAGGAGCCACTTCCACACTCCTTGAGGTCCTTCCCCGTTTGCCAGGAGGGAGCTGGCGTGGCAGAGGTGGGTTTGTTCTCCGTGGAGAGCAGCACACCAGAACTTTGTGGATAACAACACTGCAGACCCTTGATTCCATAAGGAAAGGGAGTATGGATGCACACAGGGTTTGGGAACTCTGATTTAGCAGGTGCAGATCCCTGTGGGTTTTCCTCCCCACAGTGCAGTCTGTGCCACCATGTTCTGCCTCATGGTTGTGCATTGCTCTGCTGAGCTCTGAAAGGCCGTAAGTTTAGATTTTCCAGGCTCTGTTCACAAATATGCTGAGAAAGGAGCAGTATTTCCCTAATTTTATAGGGAGATGGATAACAGAGGTATAAGCAGGGGGGAGCAGGTGTGCTCAGGTCTTTGAACATTTGCAGAGTAATGACTCCACAAACACTCACAGATCAGACCAGCTGGGTTATTTCTAGAAATGCAAAATGAGGGAGAACCTCAGGTATTCCCATAACTTCACTGGCACGAGGAGTGCCTGCTGTGGAGCTGAGGAGAGCTGGGAATGCAGCCTGAGCTTTGACAATGTGCTCTGAGCAGCCGAGTTTCATGGGAGGAGGAGCTGCAGTGTGCAAACCTGTCGTGCCTGAGAATTCAGTCAGGTTGGCATTTGGGAAGAAGCTCTGGTAATTATTGATCTTGTGATCTCCTAAGAGCTCTTCCTGCCTCTTTCTGTGCGTGTGTAATTAGCTCCATCAGGCAGCAGCATTGTGCTATAACATCAACAAGAGTTTTCAGTGTGAGACTTGATGAGTTTAAAGGACTTAATAGGACTTGAGAGTTAGGGGAGTGAATTGGCTGGAAAGCCCAGCAACTCTCCTGCTTCTGCTCTTCCCAAATTTCTTTTTGGGAGCGATGGGACTCAGCAGCCTTTTCCCCTGGGGCTGATAAATGCAGCCCTGAAATCCCTCTTACTAAAACCACGGACTGGGTTTTTACTTTGTCTTTTTTTTGTAAGTCCTGATGGCAACGTGTGACAACCTGAAGCTCTATTGAGCTGATGAGGAATAAAGTCTTAATAGTGAAGAAGAGTCCAGGAGTGTGTCTAAAGTGCTCATTTTATCACCAGCACATATTTCATACTGACAGTCCCTACTTTTAACTAATCCCAAGCCACGTGTGGTGCATTTTAAATCCTTTCCCATGTGGTGTTTTCCAGGAGAGCAATGGAGTCACATTGGCAACCTCAGGCTTCTGAGCATACGGATATTTTTAACTCAAAACCCATATTCTGAGGTGAGGAGGATGAGTTTTGTTCTGTGTCAAGGTAGGGAAGGACCAGAGGAGCCACTGGAAGGATTAGGTGGCAGAACAGCTGCAGAGGATCAGGTGTGGGGTGATGGATTTGGCTTTTCAAGGACCCCACTTGCCATTTTAGGGAGTCCAGTTTGCCATTTCATTGCTGTTTATGGCTTATTAATGGGCAAAGTAACCACAAAGGAATAAGATTTTGATGCAGTCTCACGTTTGGGGCTACAGTTTTTTCTGACCAGCCCAAAGCAATGTGTCCATGTGTCCACATTTATGATCCCTCGTTTCTGTGTTGTCTCGATACCCTGCAGGGTTTGACCCCACTTATCCCATGGCACCCCCAAACAAAAAACCCCAGCAAAGCTTGTTTTCCTCACATGTGCCGTGAAGTTAAGCTGATTTTTAGATTCTGTGATGTTCAAGTGAGTGTGTGCTTTGGCATTTCCCTCAGGAAAAGCATTATTAGGGCAGCTCATCTCCTGGCCAGCTGTTTGCAGAAAACTGGTGGCAGCTGGAGGATCTTTGCAGCCCCTGTGAGACCAGGTTGAAATAGCAGGGACTGGCACACACGCACAGCATGAGCTTCACTTCCGGCAGAGAGCTCGAAAAGGGGGGGAAAGAAAGAAAAATAAAATAAAATAAAAGCTTTTAAAATTAATATTATTATTATTGCCTTCAGTTGCATGTTGGTGCCTGCTAAAATCCTGCTGCTGGGCAGAGCAGTCCCAGAGGCTGGAACCTCCCATCTGCCCACAGCCATGTGCTGCCAAGATCCAAGAAAGCTGATTTAGCCTTTTGCTGACTTTTTAGCCCCTTTATCCTCCTGGCTTTCCGAGATTTACACCACTGCTGTTTGCCAATGTCATGAATTTAAAAACTGCCCTAGTTTTAACTGCCTGTTCTGCTGTGCAGCGGGGTTGTGGGTCCCATTTGTGGGGGAGATGGAAATCCCATTTAATCATGGGGTGTTAAGTTAGTGACAACAAATGGCTGTGTAACAGTAGGCCTGGGGATTGTGCTTTATTACCCCATGTATTTCCCCTCTTCATGATGATTTTTCCTGGTTAAAATCAAATTTCCCCTTAATCTTCTCTGACGTGCACAAGAGTACAACACTGAAAATTCCTCCTGACTTCTCTCTGCTGCTTTAAGGTGAACTTCTTTGCTTTGGCCCATTTCCAGATCTCTCTTTCAGCTGAGATTTGCTTCCTCAACTTCTTTCTGGGAATTCTTGATGAGTAGATGAGAGGGGTATGAAATAGATTTAGTGAAAAATGACCGTCACCAGTGTGGATGACTTTCCTCTAATTAAAAATTGAAACGGAAATGAATGAGCTTCTCTTGAGGCCATGCAGGAGCTGGTGCTAAGCCCAGCTCTGTATTCATCAGTGATGTGGGAAGTCCAGTGTATGAAAGAACATCGCAGAAACTTCAGTACCTTGGAGGATGCCAATAAAAGGGAAGAGAGATTTTCTAGTGGCAGAGTATTGATGTGGCCTAGATTTAAATCTGTTGGCCTAGAGCTAAGAGTCAGAGCTGAATTTCAGAGATTCACAGAATGGTTTGGGTGGGAAGGGACCTTCAAACTCATCCAGTTCCACCTTCCTTGGGCAGGGACACCTTCCACTAGCCCAGGTTGCTCCAAGCCCTGTCCGGCCTCGCCTGGGACATTTCCAGGGATGGGGCAGCCACAGCTTCTCTGGGCAACCTGTGCCAGGGCCTCCCCACCCTCACAGGGAAGAATTTCTCCCAGCAGGTTCCCAACAGATCCTAACTTCAGCATCTTTGCTTTGATGTACACTGTAGACTTTTCCAGTGTTGACCAGAAATTCCCTCGTACGCAGCCAGCCAGTTAATCGTAACCAACACAAGTGCGTTCCCTTTAAACTTTCTCACGCAATGAATCAAAATTTTCCAGCAGGAAATGAAAGCAAAACACTTCATCTAAAAATTCCTCATCAGCTCTAGTCACTAGAGCAGAACAATGGCGATTACACTCAGTTATGCAGTACAAATTCCAGCACTGCTGTGTCCTGGGATCCCAGCGAGGCGGGCAGGGAGAGCAGGTGTATGTCAACACCTCTGCTTTGGATGTGAGGAGAGGGGGCCTTGCAGGTAGGAAAAGCAGAGATCCAGGTCCAGGGCTGAGGAGGTTGTGTGGTCCGGAACAACCCTACACGACCCTAATGAAGAGCAGAGTGCCTGGAGAAGGCTGTGTCCACATCCAGTGGATCCCACCACCTTCTCAGGTGACACCCCAGAGGTTGTTCTTTTGAGAGAGGACAATTCCTTTTAAATCTAACGTTGCATTGCCCAGGAATAAGAGTGTTCTCTTGTAGGAATGGCAGAGCTTCACCCTCACAGCAGCAATGAGAGAGACTGACAGTGCTCCGAGTCCCTTCTGGCTTCTTCTGCACAATGGCTACTGCCTCTGCATATTTATTGGATTGTAATGCAGGATGTCAGGAGCAGCAGTAGAGTTTGGCTCGGTCCCACTGTGTTTTTCTTCTGCTGGTTGCGACTTTGACTCACCATGACAACGCTGTGACACTTCCAGCAAAGGTTGCCCGCGGACCAAGGGTGGGCTGGGGGTGGGTGAGAAGGTCAATGATCGAGTCTAACGGGGTCAGAAGTTGCGCCCGCAGCAAAACGACCGTGGAAGAGCCGCCGGCACGGCGAGAAGATGAAATTCCCCTTCCATTGGCTTCTCGTTAAGCAGGCACAATAACATTTCCTTTCGAGAGACTCGCTATAAAAACTCTTTTGGTTATGGCTACTGATCCAACGTGATTGTGCGCGCGGCGACTTTGGAACTCATGACTGGCTATACGATGTTGCGCAATGGGGGAGTGGGGAACGGAGGCCAGCCGTGGGTGTTGAGATGGTCCAGTCGGATCCGGCTCACCTGGCTTAGCTTCACCCTCTTCATCATCCTCGTTTTCTTCCCCCTCATTGCCCACTACTACCTGACCACCATCGACGACGCGGACGATGCCGGCAAGCGCATCTTCGGCCCCCGCACAGGCAACGAGCTGTGCGAGGTGAAGCACGTGCAGGACCTGTGCCGCATCCGCGAGTCGGTCAGCGAGGAGCTGCTCCAGCTCGAGGCCAAGCGGCAGGAGCTCAACAGCGAGATCGCCAAGCTCAACTTGAAGATCGAGGCCTGCAAGAAGAGCATTGAAAATGCCAAGCAGGACCTGCTGCAGCTGAAGAACGTCATCAGTCAGACTGAGCATTCCTACAAAGAGCTGATGGCTCAGAACCAGCCCAAGCTCTCCTTGCCCATCCGGCTGCTGCCAGACAAGGATGATGCGACCTTCCCCCTGCCGAAGTCCAACAGGAACTGCAGGCTGCACAACTGCTTTGACTACTCACGCTGCCCGCTGACGTCTGGCTTTCCAGTCTATGTCTACAACAGTGACGATTACCCCTTTGGTAGTTCCTTAGACCCTTTAATTAAACAGGCCTTTGAGGCGACTGTCAGAACTAATGTTTATGTTACTGAAAATGCAAATATTGCTTGTGTGTATATAATTTTAGTGGGGGAAATGCAAGAGCCTGTAATGCCAAAACCTACTGAACTAGAGCAACAGTTGCACTCTTTGCCATATTGGAGGACTGATGGACACAACCATCTCATCATCAATCTATCGAGGAAGTCGGAAACTCAGAACTTCATTTACAACATCAGCACAGGGCGCGCCATGATCGCCCAGTCCACCTTTTACGACGCCCAGTATCGACCGGGGTTTGACATCGTGGTATCGCCTCTGGTCCACGCCATGTCCGAGCCCAACTTCCTAGAAATCCCGCCCCAGGTGCCGGTCAAGCGTAAGTACCTGTTCAGTTTCCAGGGGGAGAAGATCGAGTCTCTCCGATCCAGCTTGCAGGAGGTTCGCTCTTTCGAAGAGGAGATCGAAGGCAACGCCCCGGCCGACTATGACGACCGGATCATCACCACCTTGAAGGCTGTTCAGGACAGCAAGCTGGACTTTGTTCTGGTGGAGTTCACGTGTAAGAACCAGCCTAAGGCGAGTCTGCCCACTGAGTGGGCTCTGTGTGGAGAAAGGGAAGACAGACTAGAGCTACTGAAGCTTTCTACTTTTGCACTGATCATCACCCCCGGGGACACCCATTTAGTGATCTCCGCCGGGTGTACCATGAGACTGTTTGAGGCTCTGGAAGTTGGGGCCATCCCGGTGGTTCTCGGAGAGCAAGTTCAGCTACCCTACAACGATGTGATCCGGTGGAACGAGGCAGCCTTAATTATACCAAAGCCACGTATCACAGAAGTGCACTTCCTTCTGAGAAGCATTTCTGACAACGATCTCCTTGCCATGAGGAGGCAGGGCCGCTTCTTGTGGGAGACCTACTTCTCCACCTCCGACAACGTCTTCAGCACAGTCTTAGCTATCATAAGGACTCGAATCCAAATCCCGGCTGCTCCTATCCGAGAAGAACCCGCCGTGGAGATCCCCCACCGGTCTGGCAAAGCTGCTGGCACAGACCCCAATATGGCAGACAATGGTGACCTGGACTTGGGGCCTGTGGAAACGGAACCACCCTACGCATCTCCCAAATATCTCCGCAATTTCACCCTCACCGCAATGGATATCTACAGGAATTGGAATTCTGCTCCGGGGCCTTTCCACCTCTTCCCCTACACTCCCTTTGACCCCGTGTTACCATCAGAAGCAAAATTTTTGGGGTCTGGGACTGGATTTCGGCCAATTGGTGGAGGAGCAGGTGGCTCTGGGAAGGAGTTCCAGGCTGCTTTGGGTGGCAACGTCCCGCGGGAGCAGTTCACGGTGGTGATGTTGACTTACGAGCGGGAGGAAGTGTTGATGAACTCCCTAGAAAGGCTCAATGGCCTCCCCTACTTAAATAAAGTTGTGGTGGTGTGGAACTCTCCCAAGCTTCCCTCCGAGGATCTCTTGTGGCCAGACATTGGCGTCCCAATCATGGTAAGACAGATGTAGCTACAATGATCTCGTTCATGGTGGGGTTTGTGTGTTGGAGTTGGCTGTGTCAGCTCAGCTTCAGTCCTGGGGGATGGCTGGAGGTGTCTGTACCTTATCTGGATACTTTTATCAGTGGAGAAAAACAAGAGGTGCCAGTATTTAACGCTCATGGAATACGAATGGCTTTTGAGAAGCCTAATATGAATTTTGGTGCTTAAAGGTAAAGATTGTTGCTCATTGGAAATCTTTCCTTAGGCTCTTTAAGTGCCTCCCTGTGAGGACAGTTGACACCTTATAAATACTTAAGTAGTAACTGTTCCTGCACTTTGCCAGATGAATTTTTTATTAAAACGAAAGAGGGACCCACTGAATTCATGTCGACTGCAAAGACCTCAAAACTCATCTCTCACTTTATATTACAAGGGATGGCAGAAAAGGAATTACAGGCCAAGGCTGCCGTGACCCTGAGAGCTTCCATGCTCCAAAGGTTGTAGCTGAGTTTTGCGAATGTTTGTTTTATTTTTTTTCCCCACCCAAACTGAAGAAGCGACACTTTCAAAAGCCAACCTTCATTTTCAGACCTGTGAAAATGTACTCATTTGGATTTGACTTGTAAAGAGTGAATTCTCCCTAAATTTTTATTTATTTTAGGACTTCCCTGTCATCCCAGCATAACTTTCTTCGCTGGCCATTGTTAACAATCAATATTAAATATAAATCTCCCCTCGTAAAGAGAGCAAGGGCACAGAGCCACTAACAAGAACTAACACTGTGTGGTCTGAATCTGCTTGTGTTTAGAGGACAAATAGAAGGATAATGCCTTACAAATTAGGGAAGGAGAAAATAAAAGAGGGAGATGGTACTTAACTACACAAACTGCGTATGGTTTATGTGACAGGACGCTCCTGAGCTTAATAGCAATGCGAGCTTTATGCTGCATGCAAAGAGATTCATTGATTTAATATTTCGTTTTATTATTATTGTGATGAATAAATCCTTCTGCTCACATTTAAAAACCCTTATGGTCCAGGAACAATGAGGAGAGAAAATTGCTTGGATAATTGCGAAATAATCTTTCACATTAGTCCTTTTGAACCTCTGAATTCTACAAAATCTTTGCATTGTGTCTGCTGAAAAAACGCGTCCTCCTTCGGAGCGGGGATTGTTCTCCTTGGAGTTGCTAATGGGTGTTATTTGTGAAAGAAAAATACGTTTCTGTTGATGGGAGATAATGGCTTTTTGTACCTGGATCTCGTCTGCACATCTGTTGTGTTGGAGCCCCGCTGGTTTTTTGGGGATTTGACACACACGAGTTGCTTTGTGTCACCTTCGAGCCATGCGCTGGGGGGGATGCGCTGTGGGAAATGTCAGGAACTGTGGGGTTCCAGCGGAGGGAATTGTCGTGTGCCTGCTTTGGGATGATGGACGGTGACGATGCCTCGAGGTGCCCACCTAAAACACAGAGGCTAGACAGGAATAAGAGAATAAAGGTAGGTATTTATTTGAAAGGCCTGCAAAGGTGCACCCAAGATGGACGCTGGGTCACGGGTTCTTCACACTTTTGTAAGTTTGGTCGATTTACATATAAGGGTTAATTCTCCAATTATAACCTCAGTTAGTGATGTAATTACCCTGAGTTTGCCACCCCTCTCAAGGCTTTAGTTGACACATTTTGGGGTCTGATGTCCTTGAAGGGCAAACCTAGAGAGGCTTGTTATGTCTAACCAGCATGAGAGAACAGCAGCTAACAGGCCACAAGAAACTTCAGAGTTACACACTAGGCAGTACAGGATTTGAAAAATATGAAAGTTAAAACCGAAGGCATCAGTGACACTGTGCTCGTGGCCAAGTGCCAGGGAGTGGCTGGATCACAGAGAGCTTCTGCTGGATCCTTTCTGAAGGGGCGTGTTGGTCTGATAATAGCTCTCCTTTCTTCCCATTTTTCTAAATCTCACTTTTTAAAAGAGCCCAAATCTCCTGGGATCTCTCGCTGGAGGGTTAACCCTGAGCAGCCTCCAGGCGTCCATCCCACCGACGTGCCTGTTTCTAAGTCCAGACTGGGTGTTTAATTCTGCTGGGCGTTTGTACCATTCATCTACGTGGATGGTTTGGTGTGGCAATGATGGAAAACTTCCCCGGCTTCATCAGACAGTGACAAATCCTAAGGTCTGCTCTGGAAAAGGGTGGCAAGAGCGTTGGGAGCAGAGGTGAGGCTCTGTTTGAGCCTTGTTGGGTGAGATGTGGGATGTGCTGGCCAGGGGAAGTGGCAGGTGTGGATGTGGGATTGGCAGGAGACACAAGCCAGTACTTGCTGGTGTCAGAAGGAGCTGAGGAGCTGTGAATCTGATTTCTGTATGGGGAAAAAAAGGCCTTTTGATGGGGAATATCCAATTCTCTCAGATCTGGAAGTGGTGCTGTATCTCTGTGTAACAAATACGTTCCCAGTAACTTGGGGATGCAAGGAATTGCTCTGTGTTCAGGTCCCAAAGCACAGAGCTTTGTGGGGAATCTTCAGGGGAGAAGAAAAGGGGATGAGCGTGGATTTGGGTTGTGGTTGAAGTGGGTCCAGGCACCATCTGACTCTGAGGAGCAGCAACAGCAGCAGCACATGTGTGCCAGCATGATCCACGATCAAAGCACCTGAAGCCAGAAGGTTATTGAGGAAAATCCATTTTCAGAAGGACATGGATCTGTTGCAGTGAGTCCAGAGAAAGCCACGGAGGTTCTCCAAGGGCTGGCGCCCCTCTGCTCTGGAGCCAGGCTGGGAGAGCTGAGGGGGGTCACCTGGAGAAGAGAAGGATCCAGGGAGACCTCAGAGCCCCTTCCAGGGCCTAAAGGGGCTCCAGGAGAGCTGGAGAGGGACTTGGGACAAGGGATGGAGGGACAGGACACAGGGAATGGCTTCCCACTGCCAGAGGTCAGGGTTAGATGGGATATTGGGAAGGAATTCCTGGCTGTGAGGATGGGGAGGCCCTGGCACAGGGTGCCCAGAGAAGCTGTGGCTGCCCCTGGATCCCTGGAAGTGTCCAAGGCCAGGTTGGAGGGGGCTTGGATCAACCTGGGATAGTGGGAGGTGTCCCTGCCCATGGCAGGGGCTAGAATGGGATGAGTTTTAAGGTCCCTTCCAACCTAAACTATTTTATCATTTTATGTAAATCACAGGCTAATGAGACAAAGCAATATGTGTAGCATGTCCGAGGCTTAAAGAGCCTTTGGAAGCAAAATAAGAGTCCTAAACCCCACCAGGGCCTGCTGGTGGTAAGAGATGTGTGGCTTTGTGCTAGCAGAATTCCCCAAAAGAGAGTTGGACTTCATGTGTTGACCTTATTTATTGATGAGCTCCTTGAAATGTTGTTTGCAGACTGTGCTGCTTGGCTGTGATTTGGGGGTTGTCTTCCCAAGCAGATTTCTTTTCCCTGGTGGGCTGGGAGTTAATCAAGAGCCAAGCTCAAAGCTGCATTGGATCTTTGAATCTTTCATGGATAACGAGATAAACAGGGAGACAGAATGTATTTGATTTTTTTAAAAAAGATTTGACTTAAATATAGATGGCATAATTTACTAAAACATCAGTGAGATTCCTAAGCTGCACAGGAGTCTGATCAAATATTCTGTCCATGTCCCCAGCCTGAAGTGAGTAGGTGGAAATCCAACGTAATGTGAGGTTGTAGTCACTCAGGGCTGCCCCTGGACCAGATGTCACTTTGCCCTCACATTTAAAGCTGTAAAAACGCTTCCCATCTCCCGTTAATCAGTATTGCAACAAAACCCAAAGGCTGTGGATGAGAAATCTTGTTTGTGCAAGCTCAGAACCTCACTTTCCCCAACTGTTTTTCTCTCTAGCACTGCCTTAGGAGAACTTCCCAGGACAGAAGGGGTGGGACTGTTCCAGCTCTGACAGCCACATCACAGCCACTCCTGAACTTCTCCCGTTGTTGCCCAGGGAAGTTGTCGCTGCCCCATCCCTGGAAATGTTCCAGGCCAGGTTGGATGGGGTTTGGAGCAACCTGGGATGGTGGAAGATGTCCCTGCCCATGGCAGGGGGTGGCACTGGGTGAGCCCAAACCATTCTGTGATTTGGAGCTAAACCTTATCCAACCCAAGCCAGTATTTTCACAACCTCTGCTCACATTTTAAGAGGTGACAGCCAGAACTTCCAGCTTCTCTCCCTCTGCTGGCTGTGTGAGGGCCCTCAGTGGCAGAGCCGTGGCTGGAAAAGCCCTGCAGCAGTTTGATTTCTCCTCCTGCTCGGGGCTGAGGTGGGCTGTGAGTGCTGGAGGCGTCTCTGAGCACTTAGGCTGGGTTCAGTGCCAGCTCCTGTGGCTGCCGGCAGTGACTAATCCCTTCCTCCAGCTTTGTTCCAGAATGAGTCGCTGCCTTTGATCCCTGCGGCCACTTGCAGTGGTGTAGCCTCTGCTGCTGGCCTGGTGGCTGGCTGAGACGGCTCATTCCATTTTGCTGCTTGTTTAAAAAGGAATCATCTGTGGATAATGGTTAATCCGGAAGCCTTGCCGGGTCTGCAGACCTGTTCGGCTGCACATGGGTCCCTTGACATGGCTTTTATTAATAAGGAGCAGGCTGGGCAGGGAATGCTGTCCTGACTTTCCCTGCTGTTTGGGCTCTGGCTGTGTAAATGTGCTGTGCTGAGCTGGCTCTGAAGCTCAGATGCCTGGGGTTTGCACATCCTTTCCAGCAGAAGGACTCAAAGGGTCTTTGATATCTCCATTTTAAGGAGCACAGCAGGATCTGTAGGTGATGCTTCTGGCCAAGAGGAGGAGGACAGAACCTGGTCAGGGTGGTGGCTGTGGTGGCACCATGAGCTTCTCTGCTTGTCCTTCAGCAAGCAGCTGGATCCTCAAGCTTGGTTTTCTGGTAAGAGCAGCATCAACCTTCCAAACTAAGCAGCAGCTTGAGATGAGCTGCAGCGGTGTGTGTGATCCAGGGTGAGATCGTCACACTGATCAGGAGTTGAAAAAGAGAGTAAAACCTCCATGCTGATCAACACCATTTCAGTCAGTCCTTTTCCTTCCTGGGAGCTTTGCCTAAATACCAGCTCAGGGTCTGGTTCAGCTTGGTAATTCAGCATTTACCAAACCCTTCCTTGGTGATGTGACTTTTCTGGGCCAACTCACCTGCAGAAACTCTTTGGCAGAGTCCCAGCTTTATCCTGCTTTTCCCTGCCTTACTGTCACTCACAGCTCTTGTGTTCCAAATCAGGAGAAACCCAACTTTGCTTTGAGGTCCTGGATTGCATATGGGAGTGGGGGGCTCCAGGTTTACTCCCAGAAGGAGCAATTCACACAAAATCAGCTGAGAAAATCCCAGAGTTTCTTAGCACTGAGTCACTTCACACAGGAGATTGGCCCCATCCCTGGCTTGAACGGGCCATTTTCAGTGCACCAGCATTACCAGCAGTGTATCCCAGGTTTGTGAGCTCAGTTTCTCCACGACAGCAGTTTTAGAAGGCAGAGAGATGTTCCACAGAGGTGCCTGGGCAGGGAGATTTTCTACAGAAGTGCCTGGGCGCTGCTGCCGGGTTCGCAGCACCACCTGCTGCCGGCGGAGCCGGTGCTGCCGATGAGGCAGCTGAGTTCTGAAATCCCCGTGAGTTTTGCCATCTCCATATGTATTTTTTCTGTTGTGTAGCAGCAGAGGAAGGAACAAATTTGCTGCTTAGTTTACCTGCGAATCCCAAAATCCAGATGCTTGTCACTGCAGGGCCTGAGCAAAGGTGCAGCGATGCGTGAACGTGGGATGATAATGGAACAAGCAGTGCCGACTCCTCGGAATTTGCGCTCGGAATATTAACTCCAGCACCCTCACAATCCTTGCTGCTACTGCCTAGACCCAGCCCTTCATTCTCCCCTGTGCCATATGCTGGTTTGTAATGGCTTTTCCACAGATAAAACCTTACTGTAGCCCCAGCTCTCCGAATTCCCTTGGCTCAGGATGCAGCTAATGGGGTCGGTGACCAGAAGGAAGTGTATTTGGGGCATTGGAAAGGAAAATCAAGGGAGGGAAGCGTCCTTGCACGCTGCTGGGGACATAATTGTTTGGATTTTGTCACATGTCAAAGCCTGCAGGGGCCAGTCCCCTGTGCTGAAGCCATTAAACATCACCATGAAAGCTGCCTGTGCATCTGCAACGCTCCCCGTTTGGAGCAGGCTCTGTCACAACTGCTGGGGGACAAAAGCAGCACGACAGGACTTGGCCTTGCAGGCAGTGCAGCAGCAAAACCCACACTGTTTTTCCAGGGCTGCATTCCTGCTACTTTTAGGGTCTGTATTGTGACCTGTTTAAATACCAACAGAATACCAAATGTCCCCAAATTATTCTGTGCACTGGAACAAGCATGGGGGGAATGGAGTGTGTAGATGCATTTCCTCTCTTTTTTCCTTTTGTTTTCACCCACTTCTCATCCTCTGTGACTTTGTTATGATGGAACTGAGTGCTGACATCCACTTCGCTGCAAGCGACGCCCTTCTTCCCATGAAGTCCCAGAGCCTGGATATCTGCATTTCCTTTCTTCCCAGGCTTTTATCTGTCCTGGTGGAGTAGTTCTGCTGTGCAAAGCCATTTGATTGTGCATTCTGCACAGGCTGCCTTATTTGTGAAGACAGCCCTGTCTCCCAGAGTGGCCGTAACTTGGTGCTGTGCCACAAGACACGGATGGATCCCCTGGCACAGGAGGGAAGGAGCGAGCTGTACTCGCCGAGGTCAGGAATTTGGGTATGAAAGAGATGGGACAAAAGAAAATCTGTGCTTGCTGGAATGGAGGGACCTCGTGGGGCATTGGGACATCAAAGAGGCAGCTGTGAGCGACACGAGGAGGTTACAGAGAGGAAGGAACCTCTTGGCTATGAGGTTAGAGAAAGAGATGAGAAGCAAGAGAGAGGTTTTAATCACTGCTTGTTGCTGCGTGTCTGATGTAGCTCCCAGATGCCTCCCCAAGCTCTGTGGATCGATCAGCAGAGACATTGCAGCTCTCAAGGAGAAGGTGATGATTTACTCCCAAGTTTTGGGCTGGGCTGGCAGCAGCAGCCACGCCCTGGACAGTCTCCTACCTCTTTTCCCCACAGTCCCCTCCCCTTTCCTCGCCTGTGTTTGGTGAGGAAGCAGGTGCTGCTGTCTCTTATCTAACTCATGGATGCTTTTTTTCCCATTTTCTTAAAATCAAACTGTGCTTAGTGATAAAGCCTAACAGGTCTCCCTGCCCTGCTGGGCATACAGAGTGCTCCTCTCTCCAAAAAGCAGCACCTGGCTCCTTCCTGGACTTCTGGAAAAGGTTCATGTCTTGTGAAAAACCATTGACAACAGGTGGTGGAGTAGCTGGGTTCAGAACCAAGGGCTGCAGTTTATTTTCCTCTTGTCCTGTCTCCAGAATCCCTGGAATCAGTTGTTTCACTACAAGTACCCAGAAAGGATGGAGCCTTTTTCCTGATGACAGTGAGGGGATGTCACTTTAGAGACTATGAGAAAATCAGTAGTTCTCAGACACTTTCCATTTATTTAAAGCCTTTAGTTAATTAATGAAAATCTGTGTTAGCCCTGTTAAGAAAAGTGAGGATTTTTTTCCTTCTCCTGAAATTGGCCAAAGGACCATCAGTGAGGAGCTGAGGGCACTAGAGGGAAACTGAGGCACAGAGAAAGCCACACCTGGTCACTGAAACATCCACTTGTGTGTCTCCATGCGAGCTCACAGAAATGCTGTTTTAACCTGTTCCCGGATTTTCTAACAGCAGAAAGATGGGAAATGTGGTGAAGCTTGTGTCTTCCCAGGTAACGCTTTCAGATCCAAACAGTCCAGCAAAGTCTTCAGCTTTCTGAAAGCTCATTTGAACTGAACTCTGAGGGGTTTGAGCTTCGTGGAGGGAAGAGAAATGGGTTTTGTTCTCGACATTGAAAGCATTTGGGGCAGGGAAGTTCTGTTTCCAACGTGGATGTGGAAGGGCTGATTGTGGCTCTGATCTCTGAGCTGCCCAGAGCCCGGCTGGTGGGAGCCTGGCTTATCTCTGTGACAAGGAACAGCCCCATCTGGGACTGTGACAGAGCAGAGCTCAGAGGGAATAAGAAAAGCTTTAGAACAGCCATGAGCTGGAGAATTCCTTCCAATAGGGCTCATTTTCCTCTTGCTCTTAATGCAGGTGACAAAGCAAATTGGTTTCAAAACACTGATATTAATTAGGCTGAATTGTTTTGAATTGTGAGTCATTTTTGTGAACTCCATAATTTCTAACACATGCTGGTCCTTAATTCCCAAGCCATCCTGTGGCTTGTAGGACGTGGTTCTGGGAGTCTGGATTCATCCCAACCATGTGTTTGGCATGCATTGACTGCCTCTTGATGGAAGCATTTTTTCCTCCTGGATTTCGTTGAACCAAGCATTAAAAGTATTATTAACCTTGGGATAAATCAAGCTTTGAAGGATATGACATTGCCTGTGGCTTGGGTTCTCTGCTCCTCTGGGTAGAAGAATGATGGGCTGGCGTGAGACATGGACTGGGTAAAGTAGGATTTAGCCAAGGATTCCAGCAATTAGGATCCAGAAATTGAAGTCTACAAGCAAAGGGAAATTTCCTCAGAAACCCCTGTGGGCCTCCTATCCAGATCTGTCACTGGCTGGCTCTGCCACCTGGAGGGAGAATTGTGTGCTTGGGGAAGATGCTTCTCCCTTTATTTGGCCACACTCAGGAGGACATCCCAACCCTGTCCTCTAATTGGAGCTGATGGAAATTGCAGTTCCCAATTAGCTGTGCTCCTGGAAGAATGAGGGGTAAAACACCAGTTTGGGGATCGTGGTGTGGGTACTGGGACAGTTCTTTTCTTCTAACATTCCATAAAGGAGCTCTCATCTGTCCATAATGGATTTGAGGGCAGGCTTGCTGGCAGCAAGCTGTCATCATTTCATCCAGAACTTCCCCAGTGAGATCTCAGCCTTCTCATCTCAGAAGGCTTCCGGTCTGGAATAAACCTGGAAGCCAAAAGTGAGTTTATGTGCCTGAGTGCTTTATGGTTGCTGCTGTCAGCCACATAAACATTAATAAATCCACTGTCCTCTTCCCATCAAAACAATAACCTGCCTGCAAACTTGATGGCTTCTTGGCTCTGCTGTATCCGAGTTTATATTCCGGGTTTTTTAGTAGCTGCTCAGTGAGTTATAGTCTTGACTCCAATTCCCTCCTCCCTTTGTTGGGCTGAGATGTTCATTGGATGCCCTCGGATACAAATGTTTGCACTGAAGCTCTTGTAGGATGGGTCAGAGCAGCTTTGAAATGCTGAAAACATCTCCGAGCATCCTTGGGTGTAACGTATTCCAAAGAGTGAGATGCACCACTGTGAACAAATTTACAAATAATGGCACCTGCTCTGCCAGGTGTTTTGTTTTCCTGCTGTAGTGGAAATCCTGTCTGGCACATCCCGAGGAGGAACCTGCTGAAGGAGTAATTGCACCACAATACAGGGGATTTGCACTGACGAAAGCCTCTGGTAATTAAAGCAGCCGGGCTATCAGCCAAAGAGCAAAGTGTGGAAAGATAAGCTCTGCCTCACTTAGTGAGCAGAAAGGAGGTATTTCCAATAATCCCCATGGATCACAGCCCCTGGATTTCCAGCACTTTCCTCTTCTCTGCCTCTCCGTTGTGCATTTCTGTGTCTCCGGGATGGAAGTTGCTGTGTTTCCTCCCACGCCGTGACCTGGTGCTGTACGGCTCTGATGCCTTTGCAAGGGGAGGAGACCTCAGAGATGCTCCTGAGCCGCCTCCTGACTCTCCTGTCTCACAGATGAGATGTGACCAGCCCTTCTCATATCCACCCCTCAGCTCCCAGTCCATTTGCTGCCAGACTCCTCGGCACGGAGCAGGGGACTGGCCACGTGCCTTTTCCAGGGAAATTGGAAGTGCAGGAATTAGCTGGTGATGGGCTGAGGGAGATCTGGGCTTTAACACTTTAGAAGTTTTGGGGTTTTGCTTGTTTACTGAAATCAGGTCAGGGAGTTGCAGTCTGTGAGTGGTTCTTGGGCTCTTGTGTGGCTGTTCCGGGCACTCGTTTGGCTCTTGCAGGGATAACAAGGAGCTTGTGCCTGGCCTGACACCTCTGAGTGCTCCACTGGGAGCACAGCTGGGGAAGTCAGGCAGGCAGGGAAGCTGAGTATTTTTGCCAAAACAAGGCCAGGCTTTCCCAGTCAGTTCCCTGTGCAGCTCTGCCCTGCCTGGTGCAGCGCCAGCTTCCCTGCGAGTCCCAAAACAGATCCAGGAGATGAGAGCCAGTTCAGAGCAGCAGTCAGTCTAACCTGACTGCTCCTCCGGCTCTCCCTGCTCCAGGGATGGGCCAGGATGCTCCAAGGATCTGCAGCTGGCTGAGCCAAACTCCTGCTGAATCCCAGGGTCTGAGTTGGGTCAGATCTGGAGCAGAAGGGTGGGATCTGTTCCTGGGCTCACTGGCAGTGCTCACATCCATTCCTGAGCTGTTGGTATTTACCAGTCTGGGAAGCTTTTGCTACCCACAAATGCTTTGAATCCCTCATCCCTGAGCTCCAGGCAGTAACACTCCACCTTTTGGATGGAGTTAAAGCTGCTGTCTGCCCTCCTTCTGTCTCTTTGCATGTTCTCTTGCTCAGCAGTGGTCCCAAATGGCATCTCTGTGTTTTACTTAATATTAGCAAAGTGGGTTTGGCTCAGGCAGTGTGAGGAAAGTGTCCCCATTTCATCAGAACACGCTCCTGGACCTTGTCTGGGGAGAGCTCAGCCACCAGGGTTGGATGAAGACACGGAGCCAGACACAGGATGCTGGAGAGATGGCGAGGCCTTCGTGGGAAGCACCTTCCCCTTGGGTTGAGTTTTATAGTGCAGATAAAATTCATCAGGGATGGAAATGGGGGAGCTGATACCAGCCTGTTGTTTTTTCCTGTATTAATTGATGCAGAGCTGGGCTTCTCCAGCCTGGAATTCCTGGCTCTCTGCTTTATCCATCCAACACTTCTGTTTCACCACCTCACTGGCGCTGCGCTATCAGGCGTTGGGTGAAATTCATCAGGTTTTGTGACTTTGACTCTAGAAGGGCAACATTCCTACTGTGTAGGACCAACCTTTTAAAATACTCCGAGAGGCTTTTTCCATCCTGAGATCTCTGAGTTGTTTGGAGGGATTCCTCAATAGAACAGCTGCCGTGTGAGATTAGGGAAGGGTGGATGGCACTGGTTTGTTAAAACACTGCCATGTTGGCTTGGGGCACGTCAGGGGTGTCATTATCCAGAGCTTTAGAAGGAAAATTATTTATCCAGCAACCTCTTTGCTGTTAAAATTACCACTAAAGCAGCCAAGGGGTATTTGGAGAGGGAGAAGAGGCGCAGAGGATGAAGTTCAGAGTTGACAAGTAATAGTGTACAGATGCCCTGCTTGTGCTGAATCCCTGCTAGGGACGCTCCTGCTGCCGTCCATCGTCTCCCTGGCGTGTTTCAGCCCTGGGATCTAGGACTGTTTCTAGGCTGGGCAGAATTCCATTGGAATTTTCAGGCCTTGAATACCAAGACAGGATTTTCCAGGTGAAAACAGGTTCATCCAGCTGCAGCTTGAGGGAGCATCGATAAAGAACCGTGCCATCTGTCACAACATCACACATGGCGCATCCTGGGCACTGCTGGGGCACCTCCAACCCCGGGTTCAGTTTTGGGTCCCTGGTGGCAAGAGAGACCTGGAGGGGCTGGAGCGTGTCCAGGGAAGGGAATGGAGCTGGGGAAGGGGCTGGAGCAGCAGGAACAGCTGTGGGAGCTGGGAAAGGGGCTCAGCCTGGAGAAAAGGAGGCTCAGGGGGGACCTTCTGGCTCTGCACAACTCCCTGACAGGAGGGGGCAGCCGGGGGGGTTTGGGCTCTGCTCCCAGGGAACAGGGACAGGATGAGAGGGAACGGCCTCAAACTGTGCCAGGGGAGGGTCAGGTTGGACACCAGGAGGGATTTCTCCGTGGAAAGGATTGTCAGGCATTGGAACTGCCCAGGGCAGTGGTGGAGTCCCCATCCCTGGAGGTAGTTTTAAAACGTGTGGATGTGCTGGGTGTGGATCATGGGTTAATGGTTGGATTTGATCATCTTAGATCTCTCCAGCCTTAATGATTCTGTGATTCCATGATCACACCTTTGGGAATTGCCTATTCCACTGCAAAAACCTCCCCACCAAACTGAAAGTTTGGGTTATCAGTATCAAAACCCTCAAAAGAGTGAGCTCTTTCTTCTTCAAATGACTTTCCCTGGCTTCACAGCAAACAGCAGCTCATAAATCTGGCTCGTGATCCCAGACCTGCCAGTGGAAGTTGGATCATGAGCTTTGCACTCTGCAGTTTTTCCCTGTGAGCTTTCATGGAAAGCACACAGAGGAATTTCGGGAAGTTGAGAAGGGAATGAGCCGCAGCAGTGGAGGTATTGGAACATGACAGCGTGTTATCCCAGGGACCTTCTTTGAGCCAAATAATTACACTTAATTGTAAAATAAATCTAATTGGACAACCAACTCCATGTGCATCTCTAATTGCACAGCCACTAACAGCAACACACAGAGAATAAAAATAAGTATCTGGATCCCTTTAATGTTAAAACGAGCATCCTTCTCCTCTAGTTTCTCTGGGAAGATGCGACAGCTGCTCCTGTATGAAAATGAATAAATAATCAGTTTTATTTGTATCTCAAGCTGTTTTCTCCTCTCGGAGATGAGCGACCCACTGATCTCAGCTGAGGAGTTTAAAGGGAGACCAAGCGTTTGCACATTTTCTGTGCGTGGACACAGCATCAGTTTAAAAAAAGCCTTTCCGTGGTATCTTCCTGTGCGGTTTTGTTCTCAGCGGGGGATAATCTATGCCGGGTTTTATGTTGCATTATTTAATTACGCGTGTTTTAAAAAATGCATCTGTTTTGCCAATTTATATTCAGCGTGCGCTGCCTTTGGATGGCTTTGGAGCTAAATACCCTTCTCATACCTCTGGAGATGAGTCTTAAAATAGTCTATAAATCCTTTTAATTCAGATTTTGAAAAGGCTTTGAGTCGGAGGTAGCAAAGCCGGAGGTTCAGGGCATAAAGGAGGGGCTGTAGCTGTTTCAAGGTGAAGAGGAGGGAGCAGGGAATAATTAATACATGAGAAAGGGGATAACGGTAACTTCCCGATCTGTCTTTACAAGGGGAGATGAAAGGAAAAACAAGAAGGTGAAGAATTGCCAGGGGAAACCACTGTAAAAACCAGGGACAGCTCCTCAGGCGATGCATGACTGAGGAAACATCCTGCTCCGAGTGTCTCAGGTTTGGGGTGGATGCTCAGACAAATGGATGTTTTTGGTTATCAAAGCAAGCAAGGGAGCAGATCGCAGAGGATTTCTGTGGGGTGGATGAGGACTGATGTGCCCCTTACCCACCCACAGCTCCATCCACACCAAGCACGTCCTGGGACTCATCCAGTCCTGGAACAAAGCTGGGAGCCAGCTGGGAATGGTGAGGATGGTTGGTGGGGAGAGACCGGTCACAAGAGGAGCACATTCCCCTATGGCTTTCCCTGGGGTGCAGGAGGATCCCGGCGTCGTGGCTCTCCCTCAGGATGGCTCTGGATGTGGTAACGGGGTTCCTTTAAGAGCTGAGGTCACAGCCATTCTCATTTATCAGCAGGATCTGAGTGTGTTAACCCTAGGATAACATCCAAATATCATTGTCTTAGCAAACACCTCAACGCTGCTTTTTGTGCATCTGTGATTTCGCCTCTGCGTCCCAAGTTTTTTAAACATTAATCATCACAAACACGGCCAAAAGAACATCCATTTTTTTCTACAAAATGCCAGCCTGCTCAGATCTGGCAGCGTGTCTGAAAGGAGCTTTGACACCCCGCTTACACGGTCTCCAAGTGCAGGGCAGCAATTCCGGCTGGATTTGCAGCTCCTCAGGAGCTGTCACAAGCGCCCTGGAGTCCTGTGCTGTGCTGGACTCACTTCCTCGAGTTTTTGGGTCTGTGTTGGGAAAAAAAGCGTGGCTGTGGGGAGGAAAGGCATCATCCCAGGGGCTTGGCTCTGGTGGAAATGCCGTGCTGGTGTCCCATCTCCTCCCTGCCCACGCAGCTCTGGCAGCGTGCCGGGAGGAGCCTCGCGTTGTATCGAGTGAGGGCAGATTATTTCATTTCTCATGAAATGAAGAACTCCTGGCTGGGCCAAAGGCCTGGATCTGTGCTTTTGGCTTTGGAAAGCAGGATGCTGGCCAGTAGGAGCTGGATGAGTTTCTGTCCTCCGAGGGTTTTCTCGTGGTGGGAGTTGAGGTTGGCAGGAGGGAAAAGGTTCTGCGTGGGCAGGGCAGGACACCGGCGCCGCTGGGTGTGATGCTGCCCTTGGAAGTCTTCAGTAAGTGCCACGGTGGTTGTCCTTGGTAGGGGCAGCCAAGCAGATTGGAGGTCTGGGCTGAGAGCCACGGTGATCCTGCCAGCTTTTGTGGAGCAGCTCAGCTTGCCCGGGAACAGGTAGTGATAAAACACTGAGAAAATCGAGTTAAAAATGGGGCCTTGGTCAGACTCGCGGGATTTACTCCGACGTCATCTCACTGGGAATGGGCTGCAGAGACTTTGGGTGGCATCTGCAGTGATGGCAGCAGCGTCTTTGGCTTCTCCTTGGCACCTGTCCGGGCAGAGAGCTTGGCTGCTTGTCACGGAGCCAACGTGCCCGGGATTGACCTCTTCCCTCCTATGAAATGAGAGGAGGTAACACAGAGCTCAGAGACATCAGGATCAAAGCCATCTTTAGCAAAGGGAACCTCAGGTGTGTAATTTCCATATGGAGCCTTACCCAGTGCCAGAATTCCCGCTGTAGCCAGGATGTTGAGAGAATCACAGAATCATTCCGGTTGGAAAAGTCCTCCAGGGCCATCGAGTCCAAGCTGTGACTGATCCCCACCTTGTCCCCAGCCCAGAGCTCTGAGTGCCACCTCCAGTCCTTCCTTGGACACCTCCAGGGATGGGGACTCCAAACCTCCCTGGGCAGCCCCTTCCAATGCCTGGCCACCCTTTCCATGAAGAAATCCCTCCTGTTGCCCAGCCCGAGGCCGTGTGCTTTGTCCCTGCCTGACATTCCACATTTGTTGCTTGATTTCCAGTGGCTCAGTGCAAATTTGTTCTGACAGCTTCACTTCCAAAAAATCCCACAGCTTCCAGGAGGATGCTGTTTGGTGGGACCAGGCAGAGTTCTTCTCTTCCTTATCCCCATCTCTGGCTGCATTTGCAGAGCAGCAAGTGCCAGTCTGATCTCACACCTCGGCTTCAGAGGGAGCGGGAATGGAGTCGGCCGTGGTAATAAAGGATGGGATTTATCCTGTTTATGGATCTTCCCACCCTTCCCTCCTTCCAGGGAGTCTTGTAAATAATTCCAGCAGTTGTGCCTGATGTGGGGAGGGGAGGGACCCTGGTGTATCTCAGTCTGCAGGTCTCAAGTGCTGAGCTGGGCAACCTTCTTAATCAAAAGTTGTCTGACTTTGGCCAAACTAGCAGTTGAAAATAAATGTATGTGACAGGGTGGCTTCAGGGATACTTGGAACTCATTGTTCCCTTTTCCTAGAGTTTGCCATCTCCCAAAGTCCTTCAGCTGAGCCCTCCCTGACCTCTATTAAGCCGAGATTGGCTGATTTTTAATTGATTCCTTTCCCACATGTGCACGTGGGAGAGCTGGAGAAGCCTTGGCTTCCTGTGTGCTTTCTGCAGAGAGAAAGGAGGATGGGAAGCAACCTGCTCAGCTGGGAACGAGGACGTGGGGTGTGGATGGGGTGAAGATCATCATCTCCCAGATGTGGCCGTCCTTGGTGGGTGGGGACAACGGTGGCACCTCTGGAGCCAAGTCCCAGGTCTGGGCTGGTCGGACCGGCCACCGTGATCCGGGAGCTGCGTTATCCCTTTCCTTCATGGGGAGGATCTGAGTCCTGCCCGTTCCTCGGAGAAGCAAAGGGAGCACGTGGTGTCCTCACCCCGCTCTGCTCTCTTCCCCCAGCCCATTTGAGCCCCCAATTGCTCATCTTTGGGAAAGATGGAAATGGATCCTTTTCCTGAGAGCTCATTCACTGTCTCCCCAAAATTATCCAGCTCTCCTCAGGGCATCCCTCAGGCTTTTTTCCCCTCACAGGGACCTGACGTGAGCAATGAGGTGCCCGGTTTCTTGCAGAGTTTGCTCTTTGCCCAGGAAATCAATCCGGTTCTCTAAGCTGAGCTGTCAGAACTTCTCCAAGGGCACGGGTGTTCCTCATGTTTTCGCCATCAAATTACATGTGACACTTCATTTAAAGCCTAAGCGTGAAGCCTCACTAGCGAGGAGATGGCTGGCAGGTATTGATTTTGCTGCGGGTTTTTTGTGTTTATGTATGAAAACTTATTTTAAAGTATTGGTAAAAGGACATTATTGCTGGGCAGACTCTGGGTTTATGCTCTGGTTTAGTTTTCTCTCAGGTTTTTTAAGATCCATTTGTCCAGCGTGTCTGTGAACAGCGAACACCGAGAGCAAATGGACTTCGTGGAGTTGTGGGATTTTGTGCTCCTTGAGTCGAACAAATCCCATGTTGTGGGACTCAATCTCCTTGAATTCATTTGCTAAAAAAAGAAGCAGCTTCTAGCGTGGTCTGTTGGGTGCTTGGAGGCATTTTAGATCTTGCACCTTGTCTCCAAACTTTGCAAACTGCTCAGGAGGTTCGTGGTTTTGAGCTCTGGGCCACTTAGCTGATGGCAAAGTGTTTTAAAGAGAATTACTCTCCAATAGCAGTCCAAAATAACCATAATAAGGCAAGCAGGGCACAGTCTGGGGTGGTTTTGAGTCTGGAGGGGTTGGACTTTGGTGCAGGTCCCACCACTGGTGCTCTGCTCGGTGTCTGGAGCCCTTGCTGTGAGGGCAGGTGGTGTTCTAGTGATGGGCTTTGGTCTCCCTTGTTCTCCTCTCGCTGATTTCGTGTCCTCCTCACTGAATCTCCTTGGAAAGGAGAACTGCTGACTCCCCATTCTGCCAGAGCCTTTCAGCTTTGCTGAGGGAACATCTTTCCTTGGGTTTTGACAGAGCTCTTGGCTGCAGACCATAAAGGAACAAAGTTGTGGCAAAATGGGTCGTTAAAATGATGGCAGGGAGGGAGAAGCGGCGCTGGGGGGAGATTGAGAGCTGAGTGTCTGAAAAAGGACAGAGAGAGGTTGGTTACAGCACCTCTGGGCTCTTCTGCGGGGTGAGGCCCACCCAGGGCAGCGGGTGGGAGCTGGAGGCGGATAATTCCCGAGGAGCAGTGCTGACGTTTGAGAGGGAACGTGGCAGAGGAAAGGGGGATTCTCCCACTCTCGCTGTCTCCAGGTGGAGTCAGGACACCTCCCTGGGGTTCATGTTGGTGACTTGGAGAATCCCAGAATGGTTTGGGTGGGAAGGGACCTTAAAGCTCATCCCGTTCCATCCCCCTGCCATGGGCAGGGACACCTTCCACCATCCCAGGTTGCTCCAAGCCCCGTCCAACCTGGCCTGGGCTACTTGCAGGGATGAAAGGTGTTTTCTCACCTGACCTAACAATCTTCTGAGTCCATATGTGCCCACGATGCCCATTTCACGCCCGAGCAATCCTGTGGGTTTAGAGACCCATGGAAACGTAAACACTTCAGAAGAGAGAAAAATATTTCAAGTCTCTGAATCAAATTCTCCCCCCATGGCCCCTATCCTGTTTTTACAAGAGGAGTTGGTTGTCTTAAAGCAGAGAAGTCTCCAAAAATTCACTTCTAGCTTTCTCAAGAGTTTTCTGTCCAGAACACGATTCCTTCATTTCTGCAGCCCGGGATGTGCTGGACACAGTCAGGATCAAACCCTGGCCTTGAACCATCTCAGAGGGATGGAGAAATGGGAGAAAGGGTTTGATCTCAGCCTCATCCTTCCCATCCCAGATGGCTGCCTGGACATCCCCGTGCTCTTCCTCAGAGTAGTCACCCCTGGGAATTACAAAAGCTGCTGAACGGTGTCTGCTGGCAATTAACTGCATCCCAAGTGCTGGAATTTGGGATAGTTCCTTTGGAAACAAGGCATCAAACGCAGCAGTCGCTTCGAACTTTTGCTGGAGCTGGTGTGAGGAATGTGCTTATCCAGGCTTGGAGGCCGCCGGCTCCTTGTAGCATCCTTCTCCTTAGGGAAGGGGTTAGCGCCAGATCCCTCTTTCCTCTGGGGTTCCCAAATTCCGGAGGTTTCAGGCAGTCACTTCCTCAATGGACAGCAGTTCCCTCATGTTGCTGTTCAGCAGATTTTGGGAAAACGAGTCAATCAGTAAAGTTTGCCGGGTTTTCCCCTGGGATGTATCAGTTTCCAGGCTGCTGAAATCTTCACTGCTCCCAGATGAAGGCAGGAGTGCCCCATTTCCTGGGAAGTGCTGGATACTGGCATTTCCAGACCTGCAAAGCTTCCGAGTTGAGGGAATCCTCCAGAAACGTCCGCATTGCCAAGATCATGGAATTACAGCACGGTTTGGGTTGGAAGTGACCTCAAAGTGCCACCCCCTGCCCTGGGCAGGGACAACTTCCACCATTCCAGACTGCTCCAAGCCCTGTCCAACCCGGCCTTGGACACTTCCAGGGATCCAGGGGCAGCCACAGCTTCTCTGGGCACCCTGTGCCAGGGCCTCACCACCCTCACAGCCAGGAATTCCTTCCCAATATCCCATCCATCCCTGCCCTCTGGCACTGGGAAGCCATTCCCTGTGTCCTGTCCCTGCATCCCTTGTCCCAAGTCCCTCTCCAGCTCTCCTGGAGCCCCTTTAGGCCCTGGAAGGGGCTCTGAGGTCTCCCTGGAGCCTTCTCTTCTCCAGGCTGGAGTCACTCCAGCAGATCCATGCCCTTCCTGTGCTGAGGACCCCAGAGTTGCCTCCTCCTGCTTCCCTCCTCACCCCTCATTCCCACTGTGATTCCTGCATCCTCTTTTCCAGCAGTTCCCAGGCAGAGAAGAAACCCCTGGGAGCTTCTGCTGGCTCCGGACAACCTTTCAGCCAAGCCAAACACCGAGCTGAGTTTTGTGATGCTTCTCCGCCTTGGGAGGGAGCAGGATAAGAAATTCCTGCACCAACATTGTCCCTGCTTTTTCTGTGTCCTGATGGCACCACAGAGCTCCCGGAGTGGGAATGCTTTTCCATAGCCCAGAGCTGCCCAGCTGGCTCACCTGCAGTAAATTGTTGGTGGTTTTGATGGCTCTTCAGTGAAATGTCCCACGTGTTCCTGGGGAATATTCCATTCCCCCGGAGCTACCAACAGATGAAAGCTCCAAGGCTGGCTTTCCATGGGAATTGAATCATCCCAGCTGTCACCCAGATCCCGATACAAATATTTCCACTGTTAATGGTTTCAGCGTGGGCTTTTTTGTGGGATCAAATGGAATCTTATTGAACGGAGTCCTACTGCCGTGACGCTTCGGTCTTCTCACCAGGCTGGGCTTAATTTTTAAATGAAGATTGTTCAGAGCAGAGACATGGAAATGACTGGAGGGATTGAATGGAGTGGGAAATGTGGGATGGACGGAGTGACTTTATATCAGCCAGGGGAGGCTGAAAATGTAAGAGCAGGGGAAAGGATCCAGGGTGGATGGGGCTGTCAGGAATGGTGTGAAACTGTGCCAGGGGAGGGTTAGGTTGGATATCAGGAAAAGGTTCTTCCCCCAGAGGGTGGTCAGGCACTGGAACAGCTCCCCAGGGAATGGGCACGGCCCCAAGGCTGCCAGGAGTGTTTGGACAACGCTCTCAGGGATGCACAGGGTGGGATTGTCGGGATGTCTGTGCAGGGCCAGGAGATGGACTGGATGATCCTGGTGGGTCCCTTCCATCTCCATGATTCTATTCAGTGATTCTCGGAAGAGGGAGAAATTCCGTAGATTTCACCCGTGTGTGGCTGGGGATGAGGGGAATTGCTGGAGCTGCTGCAGGGCTGAGCCGATGCTCTGTGGCTGGAAAACATTCCCGTCCCAGGGCTACCACAGCTGGCACAGCCCTGCAGCCCCGTGAACGTCACTCCCACCCCGCAGGTCGTCCGCACGGAGAAGAACAGCCTGAACAACCGGTTCCTGCCCTGGGACGAGATCGACACCGAGGCCATCCTGTCCATCGACGACGACGCCCACCTGCGCCACGACGAGATCATGTTCGGCTTCCGGTGAGCGCGCACACGGCTCCTCCCCGCAGCCGGGAGCTGCTCAGGGCACAGCTGGGGCTGGCACATCCCTTCCCGTGGCTCCCCAGCTCCGTGTCTTGGAGAAACACTCGGCGATGGGCTGGGGAAGCTGCTCCCAGGCTGCCCAGGAAATCCCATTTCCCACACTGCTTAACCCAACTGCTCAGCTTTTGCCGTGCTGACAACGGTCCCCGAGTGGTTTTGTGGCTTCCTGGGGTGGACAGAGACTGGAAAAACAAATCTCAGAGGCTGCTGCACTCCGTCTGCGTGCCACAGGCCAGGCCGGGGTGTTCGTGGCTGCCCAGGTGTGGTGGCTGCTGCCCTCTGCTCCGTGTGACACTGGGGTGTGACAGTTCTTGGGGCATTTTCTCCTTCAGAGCAGGGAAAGGCAGGTGGCACCCAGCAAAGGCAGGTGCGGGGTGCTCTCGCTCCCACCCCCGTTCTGCTCCAGCATCCAGCTTTCCCTTCGCTTTTCCCTGGCAAAAGCTTCCTGATCACGGGAATGAGGGGGCTCCTGCCGGGGGAGGTTTGTGCCAACTGCTCCTGCAGCTCCTGCAGCCAAACCTCCCTCCCTGCCAGGAGCTGGGACTGAGGGTGGCACCAGGAGCAGGGACTGCGATTCCCAGCCGGAGAACACCCGGCAGCTGCCTGGGGGTGGGAGACGGGGACCAAAACCTGCTTGGGAGGAGGATTAAAAGGCACGAAATGCCTGGAAACCCACCAGGCTCCCTCAGAGAGATGAGAAACGAGGTGTGAGAGGGATTGAAGTGCAGGAGGGGGCGTCAGGATTCCTGGCTTCCCTTCCCTGCCCCATTCCAGGCTCTTTATCCAAACTGGGCTGTTTTCTCCCCTTTTTTGGTCTCTGTTTTCCTTTGCCTGGCTGAGGTTTTGCTGATTAGCCCTGGAGAGCACCAAATGAAGGTTGTAAGTGCCCTGTGTTATTCTCACTCAGATCCCTGCTTACAGACACCCTGTTCCCACAAAGTCTCCCTGTGTTAACACATTCCCAGGAATTGCTGGAGTCTTGGCACCGGAGTGAACCTCTGCCCACAACTGTGCTTTATGAAACTTTGCTCCAGGCTTTGATTCTTGGGGCCAAAAGCCTCATTTTTCCCTGTTTGCCACTCAGGAGGGAGCTGGAGGCAGCTCCCTGAGCACCCCCAGAACGATTCTCCAGAGAAATCCTGATTTTTGTGGCTGAGCTGGGAAGGAAGAAGTGTTACGTTTGTAGGAAAGCGAAGATGTGGGAGAAGTGAAAGGGAAAAGTGGTTGTGACTTCCAGCTTTTCTAAACAATCACCCTGGATTGACAGGAACTGCAGCAAACAAGTGCTGGGGGGAGCAGGGAGCCAGAGAAGCTGCTGGTGGTGCTGATTCCTCGGGATTCATTACCAGGTTATCTTGGAATTTCATTAATTGGAGCGGAGGATTGAACAAAACACATCTGTGCTCCACAAGTGTGAGGAAAGCTCAGGGAATCTCGGTCTCCTCAGCTGCTCTGCTCCTGTAGCTCTCCAGGAACAGGGCTTGTGGGAGAAACTCACATCCAAATGAGGGAAAAAAACCCAAAAATGCCACTTTCTGCCCAGTTCTGTGCCTGGGAAGAAGGGAAAACCCTTCTGTGTGCACAGGGAGTTCTCTGATGCAGTGTGGAGTCACAGCTTGGGCCCTGAGCAGCAGGGAGGTGGGACTGAACGATCCAAAGGAAGGCAGCACCCCTGCCTGTGGAAGCTGGATTTGTTTCCCAGGTTCGGCATTAGGCACTGACTTTTTCCTTAATTATTGCTGCCAGTGCTGCAGCTCTCCTGGGGGATTTCTCTGGAGGAGCGTGAGCTGCAGAGGAGAGCAGAATATTAAGCAATCCCACGCTCCCACGTGCAAATCTCAGGATTTCATTCCCAAGGCTGGACTGTGAGCACGTGCTGGGGTGAGGGAGGCACTCAGGGCCCTGGAGGCTTCTCCTGTATGGCCAGAGCCCGGGAAGCTGCGGTTTGGGATGAGGAGTTGGCAGTTCAGCAGTCCAGGTCTTCCCTCGGGAGACGCCGGGGCCGTCAGCATCTCAGCAGCTTTTCAGGGAATTATGGAATCACAGAATCCTGGAATGGTTTGGGTTGGGAGGGACATTAAAGCTCAGCCAGTGCCACCCCTGCCATGGGCAGGGACACCTTCCCCTGTCCCAGGTTGCTCCAAGCCCCGTCCAGCCTGGTCTGGAAGCTTTCCTTAAGGGAGGTGGATGTGATCTTGGCTGTACGGAGCTGCTGAGAGACGGAAGGTTCCAGGGAGTTGGGGAAGAGGCCAGGAGGTATTGGGCTGCTCCCAGGCTCAGCCTGGGCTGCTCTGGCTTTAGTTTTCTTTTAAACCTCCAGAACAGCCCTGATGAGCTACAAAATCCCTGATTTACGGGTTAGGAGCTTTCCCTGTGCACTGGGCTGTGCTCTAGGGGAGGAGCACATTTGAACACTTTTGCCTTCTGGGCACTCCTTGGATAAGCAGTGGCCAAACCCCTTCATGTACAGACCCCTCCATCCCTTGCAGCCCCTCGGGACAGGCTCTGTGTCTCACGGGCAGTTTTGTGTCTGCAGGGTGTGGAGGGAGGCCAGAGATCGCATCGTGGGCTTCCCGGGGCGCTACCACGCCTGGGACATCCCCCACCAGTCCTGGCTCTACAACTCCAACTACTCCTGCGAGCTCTCCATGGTGCTCACTGGTGCTGCCTTCTTCCACAAGGTGAGGCATCCCCGGGGCTGCCCCTTCCTGCTCGCAGCCCCCCGAGGCTGCAGCTCTGGGGGTTGTGGGTTTCTGAGGACAAATGTGGGAGCTCCCTGCTCCTTTTCCTTGGCTTTCTCCAAACTGAAACACGGCCAGAACCTGGTCCTGAGTGCACTGGGAAGGGCCTCCAGTGGCTCTCCCTGCTATGCTGACTCCACAGCAGCAGAGAGCAGGATCTGAGGGGGCTGGAACCCCCATTCCTCAATTTCTGAGGTTACAGGAGCTTGAGATTCAGGGAGAGGGTGGTGGCTGTGGGAGATTTGCTGCTGCTGTGGCTACAGCGCATCTTGGTGCGGGGTTAACTCCATTACAGGGAATCTCTCCATGAGGTCCCCAAGTTTTGAGTCAGACACATCCCAAATGTCCCATGTGTTGATTCACCTGGAGAATGCTGTGCCTTTCCCTGTTCCCAGTACTACGCGTACCTGTACTCCTACGTGATGCCCCAGGCCATCCGGGACATGGTGGACGAGTACATCAACTGCGAGGACATCGCCATGAACTTCCTGGTGTCCCACCTGACCAGGAAACCTCCCATAAAGGTAAAGCACCAGAGCCAGGGGCTTGTCCCGGGGTTGGCATTGCTGGAGAAGCTGTGCCTGGGAAGTGAGTGGTGTGTCAGGGGCTGCTCTGCTCCGGGGAAATGCAGCTCCAGTGGGAAAGCTCAGCCTTTGGAATCGGCGAAATCCCTGCCACAGAGCAGGTGAATTGAGGTTTGGCGTTACAGGACTAAATCAGACGGAATTCCATGTCTGATGGAAGGTTCCTGGATGATCTCTGCTCTGGAGCCAGGCTGGGAGAGCTGGGGGGGTTCACCCGAAGAAGAGAAGGCTCCACGGAGACCTCAGAGCCCCTTCCAGGGCCTAAAGGGGCTCCAGGAGAGCTGGAGAGGGACTTGGGACAAGGGATGCAGGGACAGGACACAGGGAATGGCTTCCCACTGCCAGAGGGCAGGGATAGATGGGATATTGGGACAGAATATGAGGGTGGGGAGGCCCTGGCACAGGGTGCCCAGAGAAGCTGTGGCTGCCCCTGGATCCCTGGAAGTGTCCAAGGCCAGGTTGGACAGGGCTTGGAGCACCCTGGGATGGTGGAAGGTGTCCCTGCCCAGGGCAGGGGGTGGCACTGGATGGGCTTTAAGGTCCCTTCCAGCTCCATCCATCCTGAGATCCCATCCGTATCCGAGCTCCCCTCGCAGTGCCCCGGGCAGGGCCTTGTGGGCAGCGTGGCACTGACACCTCTGTCCCTCCCGGGCAGGTGACCTCCCGCTGGACGTTCCGCTGCCCCGGCTGCCCCCAGGCGCTCTCCCACGACGATTCCCACTTCCACGAGCGGCACAAGTGCATCAACTTCTTTGTGAAGGTGTACGGGTACATGCCCCTGCTCTACACCCAGTTCCGCGTCGACTCGGTCCTCTTCAAGACCCGCCTGCCCCACGACAAGACCAAATGCTTCAAATTCATCTAGGAACGGGAGCAGCCGGACATTCCCAGCTTGCAGCTCCGGCCGGAGGCGGGAGAGGCCGGCACGGGGCTGGTTTGTTGGGGCCGTTGGCTGTGCACTCTGGCCTCGCTCCTGCCGGCAAACGGGACGGCCTGGATCGGGACGGGCACTTCCCTCCTTCCCTGCGCTCCCCCAGCGGCTCACCAGGACAGGGAACGGGATCCCACGGCTCCTTAAGGACACTCCCATGGATCGTACACTGAGGAATGGCTCGCTGGCCGCTGGCTCTGCCCCTCCGCTAGCCAAGGGCAGCCGTTCTTTTTAATTATAATTACTGTTATTTAAATGAAAGTGTTTTAGATTTGCCGCGTGAGGCGCTTTTTCGTTTTCTTTTCTTTTCCTTCCCCTCTCCCACCCCATTTCCCCCTCTGGACCCTTCGGCCCATCCGAGGGGACCGCGGCAAGGCCAGGTTGGAGGTATTTGGGTGCAGCATCAGGGCAGCTCCTGTCACCGCTGCTGTGCCCATCCTTCCTCCCGTGGCACAGCCCTTCTCACACACCAGATCTGGGCTTCTCTGGCTCTGTGGCTGCTACTGAGGCCTCTCAGGTGTCACCTGGTGAGGAGCCCTTTGCTCTGCTCTGCTCCCCACCCTGAGTCCTCGGGCAGGGGCGAGGTTGGCCTGGATGGTCCTTCCCCGGCTCCAGCTCTGGCACCGTTCCAGTGCCGCAGCCCGGGGGGTTCAGTTGCTGCTGTCTCAGTCTTTTCCCACCTTGTCCTGCTGATCCTCTAAAGACAGGGAGCGTGTTTGGGGCTTGGGGAGGATCCACCTGCAGCACAGCCAGGGCTGGGGGTGCTCCAGGCTCCTGGAAGCTCTGACCCTTCTCTGTGCTCAGCCCAGCCTGGGCATGCTGGAGCCGCAATTCCCGCTCTGCCTCATCCCCATCCCAGAGCGCACCGTGCCCGTGTCGGGTTTGCCCTGGGCCGCAGCACAACTGCCTTAACCCCCAGCCCACCCTCACGCCCTGGCTTCGGGCTGTTTCCGAGGGTTAATCCCAGCAGGAGCTTTCCATCGTGGTGCCGGGGTCGCGTTCACAGCGTGGGTTTGGAGCTGGTTCCTCTCCCCCAGAGCAAAACGCTGTGACACCTGTGACCAACCCAGCTCCGAGCCCAGCTGCTGCTCCGTCCTGCTTCAGTCCCAGCTGGACAGGAGGAGAGCACGGGAGGGAAGGGCACAGCTTGGGATGTTCTCCCTCAGCACATCCCAGGTGTTTGTGAGTAGCCTGGAGAAGCTCTTGCTGGGTAGGCAGAAGGTGACACTTGTGTGGTCACCTCGATGTCCCTGGCTGTCCTGGCCCAGCACCCCGCAGCAGGATGTCACCTCTGGTGTGCGGGAGCTGGGATGGTCCAGCAGCAGCTCCTGGGCTCATTCCCAGGCTCAGCCCTGTCCATGCTCCTCCTGCACCACGTTCTGGGGCCTCTCCAAACTCCTCTCCCGAGGTTTTCCTATCAGCACTGACACTTCCTCCTTGGGAAGGGGAGGAAGGAGCAGCCTGTTCCCAGCAGAGCCCGTGGCTCTTGCCTTCACCAGCACTGCTGACCACAGCAAAACACGGATCACGGAATCTTTTCCTGTGGTTTTTTTTTCCCCCTTTCCCTTCCCTTTTCATTTTAACATCATGCTCAAAATGCAGCACGTGCAGTCTCAGTCTCCTTAGAAATGTCACTGGAGGCTCCTGCGAGGCCCTGGAACACCTGGAAGGATTCTCTGCCCCTGCCCAGAGTGGAGATGCGGCGCTGGTCAGGAGCTGCACCAGCTCCAGCCTTCCCGAGGGGCCTGAGCTCCGCTGCCACGGCTTTAATTCCGCCCTCATTAGTGGGGGTTCGTTAGCGGCGATGCCGTGGCTCCAGTACAGCCCAGGCCCGGGGCCAGCTCTGCCTTCCCAGCCCTGCCGTGGGCGTGGACTGCACTTTATCCCAACACCGGCACTGCTCTGCAGCCTTCAGGCTTTCCAAAATCCCAGGGGTTGTTCCGGTGAGAGCCTGGGGGAGCACGGGTGGGGTGGGAAGTGTTGGCATTGCCGAGGGCGTTGCAGGGCTCGGGATGCCCGGGGTGTTGGAGCCCCGGGCTGGGAATTCTTTCCCTTGCTGTGTTTCGATTCGAGGCCAGCTGAGATCAGGGATCAGCAGAGCAAATCCAACTGCTCTTCCTCCCAGGCTCTTTGGCCTTTTTCCCAAGGTGGTTTTTTGTTGGGAGGATCCCCCTGTGCATTGTGCTGGAGCAGGGCCAGGATGTGCAGTGGGATCTCCGTGTGTGCTGTGGGACGGATTCCTCCTTGCTGAGCGTCTCTGAAGGGAAGGATTTTGGGGGTGAAGGGGGAAAGAGGCTGCTCCAGTGGGGCATCCGGGCAGCGGCAGCAGAGTTGGGAGGGATGGAATTCCGTGAGGAAATGAAATGCCAGCAGGAACATCTTCCCCACCCACAGGGCTTGTGCTGTCCCTCCCGGTCCTGCTGCTGTGGCCCTTTCCCAAATCATCCCAAATAGCCACTGAAACCCCTGGAGTACAGGACTGGGATTCACAGCCCAGCTTTCTGCCCCTGAGGCATCCCAGGACCTGAGCTGTCCTGAGGCTTTCAGGGGCTTTTCCAGAGAGCGCTCCCACTCGTGCCATCCCCAACATCGTTCCTTGCTACCACCCCTCGTTCTCCCGGGATTTCCAGGGCATCCCAGGGTCACTCCGAAGCTCAGGTTTGGTTGTCGGATCCATCCCAGCTCCTGGGGCACGCGGCCTCCACCACCCCAGCCCTGAGGAGACGGGAAGGGCCCTTGGCAGCTGCACCTTCTCCCCGTTCCAGAGTTTCTGCTGCTCCCCCCGGGCGCGGAGCGAGGCCTTTCCCGCTGTAAATAGCAACGACTGAGGTGACACGGCCCCGGCCCCGCTCGTGTCGCACGGCCCCTGCCCTCCCCTTGTGCCCACGGTGCCGTGAGCACCAGGATTTCAAATCCAACAGGAACTGAGAGACAAGGAGCACTCCTTGGACACGAGCACAATGTTGAGTTTTTTGTAAAAGGTTCCAATAAATGGAGAGTTTAACTTGGGAGCGTCTCGGTGCCTCTTTGCTGGGGCTGGGAGAGGGGCTGGGCCAGGACGGGGTTGTTGCTGCTCCTGGCCCTGGGGCACCCCAAAATCAGGCATCTTCAGGGGTTCTATTCCCACGGGGAGGGTGAGTTGGTCTGGAATGGTGGAAACTTCTCACGGATGGCAGTGCCTGGAGCTAAACCCCATCGCGTCCCCCGTGAGCTCATGGCTGGGCCAGGGGGAGGGGTTGGACCCTGAGTGGCTTCCACGGATCCCATCCCAGTGCCGGGGCTGCTGCTTGTGTGGGTGTTTGAGGAATGAAAACAGCAGCTGAGGCAGTGCTGGGATCGCAAACCTGCCCATCCCTGCCCAGGGACCCAGACCCAAGGACCTTTAGGGGACAATTCCTGTGGCACTGCTGGCTCAGGATGCTCCCGGTCCCTCTCCTGTGCAGGAGGCTGAGGTGGAAGAACCAAATGGATCCACGCTGTTTGTGAGAAGATTTCCAGCTTCAAACATGCAGGAAGGAGCAGAGGGGAGGAATGGAGCCAGCTGGGCCATGAGCCACAGGCTCCCCTCCATGCTGGGCTGGGAATCCCTCAGGATTTCCTGCATGTGGCTGGATTTCCTCTTTTCCTTCCTGCTGCCTTTGGTTTTTCGCCCTCCCTCCTGAGCTGCTGCTTCCTCCATGGTCACTTTTTACCTCTGTTGTCACTTGTTACCTGCCCTTTCCTACTGGGGATTGTGTCCTTTCTTTTCCCTTCTGCCTTGAGGAAGGCTTGGTTTGTGCTTGGGTTTGTTTCCAGGAGAGGTTTCAGGGAAACCCCAAAGGGTTTTAGTCCTGGAGGGAGGAGGTGGATGCTCAGCCTCCCATGTGCCTGGGATCTCTCCCCGAAACACTGCAGGGAGGCAGGGCCACCACTGGCAGGGAAGGGCACAGAATTCCTCACTCCAGGACCCCGGCCTGGCTGCAGCAGTGGGGTGCTGGTTTGGGATCCGGCTCCCAAACGAGCCCAGCAGCATCTTGGCCACGGACTCAGCTGGAGCCGATTTCCTCCTGAGGCTTTTCCTGAGATAAAAATCTCCTGATCAATAATTTTTCCTGCTGTAACTGCTGTGTTTGGTGAGAGGAGCCACTTCCCCATTTCCCTGGGTGAGTACCTTGGGATGAGGAAACAGAAGTGATAAATCCCATTAATAATGGGATGCTCCCAGGAGGAGGGCAGGGTGAAGTGCTTTACACTCCACTCCTCTACCCTACAAAGTGCCCTCGATTTTCCCTTTCGGATGATGCACTCCTTGGTGCAAAGCAATTTCACTGGAACTGCTCCCGTTCTGCCCAGCAGTGCCATAAAAGCCACCAGCTCCTGCCAGAGCGCAGGAAAGGACCTGACACCCCTGCCCAGGTGATTGGCCCCAGGGTCCTTAAGGGAGGACCTGACCCCTTCATGGTCAAGGGGTGAGCTCACACTCCATGGATCCTTGAGGGATGGGGTCCCAGCCCATGGATCCTGTAGGGATTGGTCACAGTCCATGGATCCTCAAAGGATGAGCTCATAGTTCATGGATCCCCAAGGGATGGGGTCCCAGTTCACAGATCCCCAAGGGATGGGGTCCCAGTTCATGGATCCTCAAGGGATGGGGTCCCAGTTCATGGATCCCCAAGGGATGGGGTCCCAGTTCATGGATCCTCAAGGGATTTGGTCACAGTCCATGGATCCCTGAGGCATGAGCTCACAGCTCATGGATCCTCGAAGGATGGGGTCCCAATCCATGGATCCCCAAGGGATGGGGTCCCAGTTCACAGCTCCCAGGTGACAGCTCACCTGTGGCAGGTGAGTGGGACCTGTCAGACCCCACCTTTCCCCCCACGAGCCTGCCCGGGCTGTGATGTGCAGCCAATCCCAAATCCCTCTGCTCTCATTCCCACTCCCCCAAAAGGCTGAGCTGCTGGTGGGGCACAGACCCAGCGCCTTGCTCCAGCTTCCCTCTGCTCCTCACATCCAGGTGCCCACGGAGGTGACAGATCCCAGTGGCAGTGACCGAGCCCGGGCAGGGCCTGGCATTAACTGACCTGGCTCAGTTGTTTCTCTTGGGTCTCACACTAATGGGGAGAAAACACAACAAACTCCTCTCCCCCCAGGAGCAGCTGCTCCCTAAGAGCCATCCAAGAGCAGAAACCTGATTTTAACCTTTCCTCCCCATTATTCCAGTGGGAGCACGGGGCTGGGAAGTCACTGGGAATGAATCACTTGCCACACACCCCACTAATTGTGTTTAATGAGGGGAGCAGTGGAGAGAGGCCACAGCAGCCCAGGGTGGGATGTGGGATCCAGGGAATGGGGGTGGCCAAGGCACAAGGAACCACACGGGGGCCAAGGGGATTTCTTTTCCTTTCTGGAAGAAGGAGAGTGAAATCAGGAACCTTGGCTGTTCTTTGCCCATTGAACTGGGAATTTCTGGGTAGAGCCTGGATTGCATCCATGGTATTCCAGCTCCCTGGGCTGCCACACTTCCCTCTGCAGCACTGACCCAGCCCCGAGAAATGCTGTTTGTTTTTCTCTCTGGGTGCAGATGGAACAAGCACTTCTTTTTCCAGTTTAATTAGGATTTCTCATTAAAGAACTGTCCTCCCAGCATGTTTGTTTCTCCAGCAGGCACAACCTGAATATAACAAAACAATCCACTCTCAGCTGCTGGACTGATGGAACGACGAGAAGTTTTCCTGCTCAAAATGACAGAAAGAAAAATGTGAAAGCTTTTAATTTTTACTTTTTCCCCAAGGAGGGTGGGAAAGCCTTGGGATTATGAAAAGGAAGGCGCTAGAGCAGTGGGATCAGTGCTGGAGCTGAGGTAACCAGCACAAAGATGAGTTTATCCCACGGCCTCTGTGGGTTAGGAATAATCTCTTTGGAGTTTAATAAAGTGAAATGATCCCAGTTCTTTTACTGTTTTTCAGTGATGCTAAAGCAGCAGACCTGCAAACCCTGATGAGGATTTAATTCCTCTGCCCCAAGCTTTTATCATGTCGATGACACCGTTCCTCACACACTTGTGGCACACACAGAGTAAAGGTGTGGATGCTGGGATCTGTCACCCAATCCAGCAGAAATCCTTCATGGAAACGAAATGGGACTTGGACACCGCAGTGGCAAAGAGATTTCATTACAGAGCTGCTCCATCTCCCCAAAGGGATGAACTGGAGGAGCAGCTTTATTTCCCAAAGGTGTCGGGACAAGGATGTGGACACGGAGAGGCTTTTATAAACCACGGGATGTGCTCCCTCCTTGGCAGTCTCACTCTGCTTTTTATTTTTTAACACCAAATAAATACAAAACAATCCAATAAAAAATGAACAGCAGTAAATCTGAGAAATGGGTCGCCTTTAAAAGCAAGACTATTGACTGAGGTGAGGCCCCAAATACGTGATTTGGGGAGGGAAAGGCCTCCCCAGGTCTGCAGTACAGATGGCTTTGGATAAATGACTCAGAATTCCATCTGGGATCTGGGATGGGGGGGCTGCAAGGACAAGTTTTTGGAAGGTAGAAACAAGAGGCACTTAAATCTCAAAAGGTTTTTTATGAGCTCTGGGAATTTTCCTACTTTATGGACTTCCCCAAGTGTCTTCCTGAGGTATTTCCTCCCCTGCTGATGGAGGAACCCAGGAGGAACCAGGTTGAGTGAGGAGCCTGGAGCTCCATGGACAGATCTAGATGTCACAGGTGAGGCTGCAGCATCAATAAACCCTTGAATTCCTACAGGGTGAAGCTTTTCCAAAGTGCCTCTGCTCGTGCAGGGAATGGCCGGGCTCTTCCCACTATTCTCCATGTCCACCAAAACCCTTTTCCATTTTTATCTGTACAATCTTTGCCTCACCAGCTCTCTCCTCCTCGCGTGGCAGTGAAGGACACGTGAACAACACAACAGGGACTGGGATGTGGGGACTGGGAAGAAGCAGTGGGAGGGAAAAGGCCATTGTTTCAATATTCCTACAGAGTTCTGTCAGGTGAAGGACTGGGGCAGACGCTGCTGAGGGACGCAAAGGAGCAGCAGCTCACCCTGATGCTGTAAATAAAACACTCCAGTTATTTACTCTGCAGCTCCTATCTCCTGTAAGATTCCCAACTCCCAATTTCACACAACAGGAATCTCATCCAAAGTATTCCAAAACAGGCTAAAAATAAGATTTAAAAAATAGATAGGTATTAAAAATACTCCCTTGCTCCCCCGCGAAGGGGAAGGTGATTTCTGGTCTCTCTGAATCACAGAATTCTCTCTCACTCTCCTTGGACAGCTCCAAGTTCCAGCTCCAAGCTCTCTCCTTGCAGAGCCTCCTGATGTCCACGAGCTAAAACTTCTGCAGGAATTTGAGCACCAGGTCCCGCAGTTTGACCCTCAGGGGCTCGTCGTTGTCACAGATGATGTGGGTGGAGTCCTCCTCCAGCTGGATCAGGGTCTCTGCCTCCTGCAGCAGCACAATGTGGCCCTTGGCCGTGTCCTCCACCTTCACGTCGCTGAAGCCGTGCTGGATTTGGGGTGGGAGAGGGAGACAGAGGGAAGTCAGCACAGCTCAGGAAAACTGGGAGAGAGGAGAGAGCAGGGCACAGGGATGAGGGGGAGTTTAATGGAATCACAGGATGGTTTGGGTGGGAAGGGACCTCAAAGCCCATCCAGTGCCACCCCCTGCCCTGGGCAGGGACATCTTCCACTGTCCCAGGCTGCTCCAAGCCCCGTCCAGCCTGGCCTTGGACACTTCCAGGGATCCAGGGGCAGCCCCAGCTTCTCTGGGAAACCTGTGCCAAGGCCTCCCCACCCTCACATCCAGGAATTCCTTCCCAATCTCCCATCTATCCCTGCCCTCTGGCAGTGGGAAGCCATTCCCTGTGTCCTGTCCCTGCATCCCTTGTCCCAAGTCCCTCTCCAGCTCTCCTGGAGCCCCCTTAGGCACTGGAATGCCACAATCCTGCCCTTTTCCCTGCTCATTTTCTCCAAGAAGTCCTGCAGGTGAGAACAGGACTCCACGGAGCAGCAACCAAATTTCTGCAGCTTCCCCAGGGGGCTCCTCCACCAGTGCAGACATTTCCAGGATCTGTTCTTCCCTCTGTCACCTTCTCACAAATCTTGTGGAAATTTAAATGCTTTTGAGACCCCCTCAGCTGCTGAATCCAAAAGTTCTGTGAGGCAAATCAGCCACCCAAAAGCTCTGCTTCCATAGGAAACAGGAGGAGATCACTGACATGAAGCCCCTTTACCAGGACACGGCTCCACAGGGAACAATTCCCTCTATTCTGAAGCGCAGGGACACCCTGGAGCACTTTGGGAACTCACTGGCCTTTCTCCATTTCAAGCTACACTAAAATCATCTCCCCTCTCTCTGCTGCCAAAGCAGCACATCCGAGATGAGCAGGAATCTGCTGGAATCCCACCTGCCACCGAGGACTCCTCACCTTTTCCAGAGTCTGCACAAACTGGTCCATGGGGATGGAGCCACTCAGCAACGGCTTCAAAGATTTGCACTCGGGCACATCATCACTCACCCGCTTCCTCTTCTTGCTGGCAGGAGGCTGGGGAGGTTTTGGAGGGAGCTGATGGATGAGAAGGAGAAAAAAATCCCACTCTGAAGGATGCAGCAGGTTGGGAAATGGGCAAATTCAGAGCAAGCAACTACTCAGGGAATGAGAACGTGGCTTAGCTCCAGCCATTTATGAGGACTCTGGCATTTTAAGCCCAGGTCTAAGTTTATTTGGCAGCAGGAATGAGTGGAGAGGAGGTAAATGAACAACAGCAGCCTCAGATCAATTCCAGTGCAGCACTTTGATGTTTCCAGCACTGCTGAGGGTTTCCAGGGAAGCAGCTGGAAAGAGGAGGGCAGCCTGTCCGCTGTGCTCTGACAGAAATCCTCACCCAACCTTCATGTCCCTGACATTTGCACACTGGGCTCTCTTCCCAGGTGTCCTGGGCCCAGCCAGCTCTGCTGCCCAGCGTGGGAAGGGCTGTTCTGTGAGGCCCTGCAGGCTCTGAGAGAGAGGGGACCAGGGCAGCCACTGCTGAGCAGGTCCCTGGACATCAGCTCCTCCTGCAGAGCACTCGTGCAGGAATTCCAGGGCCAGCCTGAAGGAGGTGTGCAGGGATGAGCAGGGATGTGCAGGGATGTGCAGGGATGTACAGGGACGTGCAGGGATGTGCAGGGATGTGCAGGGATGTACAGGGATGTGCAGGGATGTACAGGGACGAGCAGGGATGTACAGGGATGAGCAGGGATGTACAGGGACGAGCAGGGATGTACAGGGATGTGCAGGGATGTACAGGGATGAGCAGGGATGAGCAGGGATGTACAGGGACGAGCAGGGATGTACAGGGATGTGCAGGGATGTACAGGGATGAGCAGGGATGAGCAGGGATGTACAGGGACGAGCAGGGATGTACAGGGATGTGCAGGGATGTACAGGGATGAGCAGGGATGAGCAGGGATGTACAGGGACGAGCAGGGATGTACAGGGATGTGCAGGGATGTACAGGGATGAGCAGGGATGAGCAGGGATGTACAGGGACGAGCAGGGATGTACAGGGATGTGCAGGGATGTACAGGGATGAGCAGGGATGAGCAGGGATGTACAGGGACGAGCAGGGATGTACAGGGATGTGCAGGGATGTACAGGGATGAGCAGGGATGAGCAGGGATGTACAGGGACGAGCAGGGATGTACAGGGATGTGCAGGGATGTACAGGGATGAGCAGGGATGAGCAGGGATGTACAGGGACGAGCAGGGATGTACAGGNACAGAGATGTGCAGGGATGTACAGGGACGAGCAGGGATGTACAGAGATGTGCAGGGATGTACAGAGATGTACAGAGATGTACAGGGATGTGCAGGGATGTGCAGGGATGTGCAGGCATTTACAACCTCCTGGGGAACAGGGAAACTGAAGGCAGATGGTCCCTTCCCAAGTCTGATGTCCCAGGTCATCTCTCTCCTCTAACCCTTGGTCCTGAGAGGCTGACTGATGCTGTTGCTGACTGTGGCAGCCAGCAGGATGATCTGTAGCCTCTCTTCAGGAATTATCTCACTTCCCCTTTTATCTCAGCCAGGCACATGGCCAAGGAAAAGAGGGCAGAGAGATTTATTTGCATCCCACTCCCTGCTCCGGGTGTCATTCCTCACTCACACACGCCAGGGCAGAGCCTCTGCCAAGGGCTCTGCTCTGGTGGGAAGGAGCTGTAGGAGGGGTTCCTGGGGTCCTGGATGGCAGGAAAAGCCAGAGTAAGGATATTTTTCTCCCCTTCCCATTAGACTGTACCTGCAGCACGTGCTTGTTGTCCTTAGTATGCAGCACAGCAGAAACTGTTGCCAAGGAAATACCAGGCTTGATCTCCAAGGGCACGAGGGAATCTGCAAGCTGAAGCAAAAGGAGATTTTGTTCAGCAAGTGATCAGCTCAAAACGTGCATGAACCCAGCTGTGAGATAAATTGGCAGCGTGGTATTTTTAAACATGGGCTAATGAACTGTAAACACAAAGCCACTGATAGACTGAGAGCTCCCCGGACCTGCTCAGCCTCCTTTCCAGCTCCCAAAATTATGGATTTCACACCGTGAGCAGAGCAGCACAAGGTTTGCAGGAACCAGGGCTGGTCTCAAAAACCATAATAAGCACAGAGAACCCTTGTGTGAGAAGAAAATTGCTTCATTAATAATTTTTGTTAGTAAAACTCACGGTCTAATCCAGCATCATTGTGTTTGTTATGCTGCTGGACAATGAAAAATCAAAGTGAGTTTCCTTTCAGTTCCTGACTGCAGAATATCTGGAATAAAAAGGGTTTGTCCTTAAAACCCCAGTGTTTTCAATCAACCCACTGTTGATTAGTTTGAAATTATTCCAACAACGCTGCACAAAACCCTTTCCACTGCCTTTTATATAATTCTCCCCTGAAAGACATAAAATTTAGTCTTGGCTTGGAGTTTGGATCCAACACTGCTGGCAGTGCCTGGAGTGGGCAGCACGGCACCTGCTGGGACCAGTGGAAGTTGGCCAGCTGGGAAGCACCTCCTCCAGCCACTTTTCCAAAGGAATCCTGATGAAAACAGTGCTCATGAATGGAGAAAATGATTCCCTTTTTCCCTCCAAGGGAACTCAAGGTGCCAGGATGCCCAGTCCTTTTGCCATGGAAGCACTGAGAGGGTTTTTCTGTTGGCTTCGGTGGTGGCAAAGTTCAGCTCCTTTTAATGACTTCTGAAAATCTCACCTGCCACTGTTAAAGCTGCAGGAACATTTTGAGAGCACCTCCTTGGAATAAAGCAGTTGCTGTGTTGGAAAAACACAGGCTGCATTAAAAATCCCTAAATTTTGTCTGTACTCAGACTTGGTGAATCCTAGAAATCCAAATTTGATGGAGCAATTCAGCTCGCTGTTACTCTGGGACTCTGCTCAGGATCTTTAAAGCAGGCAATTTGAATACAGCCTTTACGGTTTGTTGTTGAAGGCAAAGAGAATGAAAATGAAATGACAATCATCGCTTCAGATTTCTCCTGGGACCTAAAAATAGCAGCACTTGCAGCAGTGAGTTCTTCTGCCTTCCCAGTGGTCGAAGGCACTTTCCATTCCCACCACCTGCCCGAGGAGGATCGATAAAAACGGGCTCTGATGAAGAGCAAAATGACAAATCCTGTAAAGAGCAAGATCCTTAAGGAGCAGGGAGTTGCTTAGAACTGAAGTCTTCTCCTGCCACTGAAGTGTTTTGCTGTTAACATTTCTGCAGGTTTTAAACAGGCTAAACAGCAACACTTGGATTATTTACAGTCAGAAAGACAGTAGGACAGACATTCATTTTTATTTCCTCCCCAGCTCACAGCCTCTCCACGTGGCAGCCAATCCTTTTATAGAAACTCAGTGACCCAAACCAAAAAGGTCATTTAATCACATCCAGTAATTCACCCACCAAGGCCAGCCAGCACTGCTCCACTCCTTTCAAGTGACCTCCTGCACACACAAATCACAGAACTCCTCCAAAACGCTGGATTAAAGAAACCCTTTTCACAGAGGCAGCAAGTCTTGTCTGAACTCCAAGCTATGGCAACTCCACCGTTTCCCCTCGCAAGTGGTTTCAGACTTTAATTCTCCTGGCAGCCAGGAAGCTGTGTCTCATTTCAAGGTTGAATTTGTCCAGCTTGCGGTGGCTGGCTCTCGTCGTGCCTTTGTGTGTGAGATTGAAAAGCCCCCCCACCACGCAGGAATAAATGAGTCTTCCTTCCAGTCATTATCCCGAGCCCCATGTCACACGCCGGCACCAGGAGAGCCACCAAAGCAGGGACACTGAGATCTAACACCACATTAATCGGTCCCTTGCCCATGGATGAGCACTCAGGAGAAATTTGGGGGCGATGTGTGCACTGTGTATTTCAGTTTTTAGTTTGGGATGCTCTCCTCCTGTGATCAGAGCTGTCCGCCCACGCTAAACCAGAGCAAAGACATTTTTACCATTGAGTCTTTCCTGTAGGATTGCATTTTCCACCCCAAAAGGGGATTTGACCCACACCCTGTGAGCACAAACACTGCTGTTGGCCAAACTACAGTTGCTGATAAAGAAGAACACGGGTTAAGTCACTCTTAAGTCTCTACTAAAGACTTCAACGGGGACAGCTCCTCCTGGGTTTAAGTTGTCTTCAGTTACCAGCCAAAAACCCTCTTGTTGGAAATGAGGGGCTGAACAACCACTGAGGATGGGACCTGAAAGTCCACAGTAAAAACAAAATGAGGCTGAATAATCAGTGAACAAAATCAGGGCAGGACCAGACTTTCAGCCCATGTGCTCTTGGACCCGTGGAGGATTCTCCCAGGGACAGACATGCTGGATGTACAACGGGATTTTAACATCCCAGCTGCAGAAATTTCTTCTTAGATTTTTGGGATGCCTCCCCAAACTCCCCCCTTTTCCCTCTTTACCTCTGGCTTACACTGCAGAGGGTGCAGGAAGGCTGACCCAGCAAGGGAGAGGCAATGTTTGGGCTGAGTCAGGTGAGCTGCATATGGAGAACAAGCAGGAGCACAGCAAACTGACCAGCAATTAAAATCCCCAGAACTTTTAGGATCTGAAACCACTGATGGGTATGGTAGATTATAGCATGTGTATTTAGGAAGGGACCCAGCTGGGTTTTTACATAATGAAATGTGTTTCCCAGATTTTCAAACTGCATAAATGTGGGATCTCTGCATCAGAGGTGGGATCAAACCAGAGAAACACATGGGAAACCCCAAACTGTGGATTTCTCTGCAGTGCTGAGGTGGGGAAAGTGCTGTCAAAGGAAAGAGATTCCCAGGCACCTCCTGGGCTGCTGCAGCAAGTCCTGAAGAGTCAGCCTTGAGTCTACTCCCAGTTCTTATCAGTGACCTCGGGACAGAACGAGGAGGAGTGTTCAGAAGGTCCCACTGAAGTTTGTAGGGCACCTTTAACAGAAAGAAAGACCAGGCTATGAGAGAGGAAAAACTCAAAGACCTCAAGAATTGGAGTGAGAAAACCAAGATGAAATTCAGTAGCACACAATGAAGGCCAGGGACGGGGCTCATCCAGAGAATTTCTGCTGAGGGCTGGCAGCTGCTGCAAAGGACAGAGGTGAAGGGTTCAGGCTTATTAGTCCATCCCAGGAGAGTCACAAATGTGACGTGGCCACGAAAAAGCTAAGTGCAAGCCCAGAAAATATCAGGTAATTCTCTCTGAGATGAGCTATCACCCTTATATGGGGCCTGGCAAGATTTCATCTGAACTACTTGTAAATTGTGGGTAATTTCAGCTCAAGTAAGAGATTCTGAAGGGTAGATTAGGGCAGGAGGAGCAGTCTTGTAGGAGGAAACTAAATATCTTGGCTTGTTTACCCTGGCAAAAAAAAGAAAGCCAAAGGGAGAATTTGATTATTCTACATAAACACCACAGGGAAAATACCAACAAAAGGGAAAATGTATTTATGCTAAAACATGATGTTAAGAATAAATGTGTGCAGGCCAGCAGTGACTATGTGTAGGCTGGAAATTAGGATGTTTCTGGCCATCAGGGACAGTGGGGGTTTGAACAGCATCTACTGGGAACAGCAGGGGCAAAAGTCTCTGCAATTTGAAATCCCACATTTTTTTGAGGCACATTACAAACACTGCTGGTAACTGCAGCTGGGCTCCAGCCACGTAAGCCCTGAAGGCACTTCCATTTCTAGGTGGAAATGATGGAATACAGCCTCAGAGCTTGCTGGGCATGAAGCAATTCCCACCCAGATCCCAGCCCCTAAATAGGATGGAATTTGTATGAGACAGAAAAATATCCCCTGCCAATTATGAGAGAAGCCCAAAGATTTTAAGATCTGCCTGACTTCGGGGAAAGCCCTGGAGGTCACACCTGCAGAGGTTTCTACCTCTCCTTTTAACTACTCCTCAGCAAAATCTGAATGGAGAACCTGCCTCATCCTCCATCCCTCCACTCCCCTGCTCCTCACACACCTCAAATTCAGCTTCTGGGTGCAGAAAAGCACCTTTCCAGGGCACCTTTAATAGGACAAAAATTGCTTCAAGGCCATGCAGTAGCCCTTTCACAAGCAGGGAGGATCTGTAGAGTCAGTTCTGCAAACAGAACTAAAACCATGGTCTTTGCCACGTCACTTAAATTTGGATGGCAGTGTCAGGAGACAAGGACAATTTCCCTCACCTCCAACATCCCTGCCTGCTCTTATCCCTTCATTTAAAAATTAATTTAGTTGTTAATGAATTAATTATTGAAGTACCAGGAGCTCTGATGGCTAGGCCCTTGTAACCACACACAGGAGGAGTCTCCAACAGACCCAGCCTTGGTTTTACAGCCCCTGCCAAACCAGGGGCCAAGTGCAGGAATTCTGCAACCGTCAGATCCTTTAAAGGGACCAAAAAAAGTGTGGTCAGACACATGGGGTGAAGGGGGAATTGAAATGTGCCTGTGGATTCATGACCAGCAGGCACCCGGAGCAAGGCACAGGCATGCTGCAGGCAGGATGGAAATTGGGGAATTTTGCTAATGAGACCTAAAGGAACAAAGGCTTTTCCACCACAGAACATCCCCGAATGAAGGCCATCTGTAGAATCATTAGTGGGTGATCTGAGCCATGTCTTGTCAGGCTTTCAGCCTCACATTTGACACAATCCAAAGGTTTTAATTCGGTTGCTGAGTTAACCCCAACTTAACAGAGCTGTCACTCGCTGAGGGTCTCCCACAGCTCTCTCTGGAGCAGATCTTAAAGTCTCATTAACTTCAGCGGATAAAGAATCGTGCCATAAATACCGAAGTTTTTGCTATTATCGCTTGCAAATGCCCAGATTTTGGCTTTGGGCTTCCCCAGAGCCAAGATCCAGTGAAGAAATAGAAGGAGCACGAGATAAAGTCTGCAGTTTTGAGCAATGAACTAAAGCTCTTCCTTTCCTTGTGCGTGTTCCATGTGCAACTGCTGGCCCAGGGCTCCAGATCAGCAGGAGGAACCTCGCCCCCAAAACCTGGAAACCAAACCAGAAAGACACCAACCAACCAACCACCAGGTGGGATTCCAAGCAACAGAACAGACTCTAACCACTCAGTACTACCTCTAACCACGGGCTTTTTGCCAATCCTGTGCCAAAAAAGCAGTTTAAGGAGTATTTAAGGAGCGCAACAAAGTAGATTTATGGCCGTTTAATGAAGCTCTTCCCCAGGAGCCTGGGAGCAGGCAGGGAACAGTTGTTTGAGGAATTTACAAAAGGATGGTGGAAAACAGAACCAGCAGAAGCAGAAATTAGGCTTGGATTTGAATGAAAAATGACAGGTAGGGGAAGCAAGGACATGAAATATCTTCAAAGGAAAGGCAGTAAAGCTTGCAGAAGCAAGAGATGAGTCATTTGAAAAATATAAAAATGGCATAAATCAAAATATTCAAAATATAGTAACCATTTTATGGGTCAGAATGTCAAGTCAGGATGGGATGTTGTTGTTGAAGCTGACTGGGAAGAGAGAGCTGAGTGCCTGGCTAGAAAAGTGTTATCTTACAGCCAGCCATCAAAAATGAACGGAAAAACAAACCTACACATTAATGTAGGCAGGCAAAGGCAGGCTGGGAGCAGAAAAGCAGATCTGAGTTCCAGCTAACTAAACAGGACAACCTGTGGGTAAAACCAACCACAGAAAAGGTCCAGCAACAAAAAAAGGCAAAGGGAATGAAGGGTAACACATTCCAAGTCCACAGAAGAGGGGAGGAGGGAGAATTCTCGCAGGATGAATAGCCAGGAGAGAAGTGACATCAGAGTGAGGTGGGAGGCATTTTTAAGAAGAAAATAAAGGCTGCACTGAACTCTGCTGATGTAAATCAGGAGGATTTATCAGCACTGGTTCTGGCTTTGTGTAAGGAAATGTTGGTAAAAGCTGGGAAAGAGCAGTTTTGGTGGAATGTCAAAAGGTGAGGTCCAGCTCGGAGAGAGACTCCAGGCAATTCTGCAGTGGGCAGGGAGCTGGGGCAGGGCTGAGCAGCAGAAGCCAACAGGTTGTATTTCACTGACTTTTTATGAGGCTACGGCACATTGAGCCAGGGGGGAAAAAGGAACACAGAGGTCAGAGAGTGGATAATGTGGGGTCACCAAAATGAGCTGAGGGTGGGAAGAAGGACAGAATTCAAAGCTCCTTAGTCCCTGAAACACAGAAGGAAGTTGGAAAGGTGAGGTAAAAGCAAGGAAAAGAAGTCAAGATGAAAGCTCCATAATTATAATGGCTGCTTTCCTAATTCTTCTCTGCAGTAGTTTCTGATAATTTCACTTCATGTCAGGCCATGCCTTGCACACTGACACTCTCCTGACTGGGCTGTGTCCTGAAGAACTGGCAATTGGAGTATTTTAAAAGCACAGAGCCCTCAGTGAAGTGTCTGCTGCTGGCACTGAGTGATCCGCACCACTGTTCAGCTGTAATTAAACTGGAGGCACTTTATTTGCTCAGACACTGCTGTTTAATTTTATCTGTTTGCTCCAGAAGGTGTTTTCCATTTTCCCAACTTTCTCCTGTGAGCAGACAATGCCTAACCAATTTCCAGGAAGCAGTACTACTATTATTATTATTATTATTATTATTATTATTATTATTATTATTATTATTATTTAAAGTGAAAGGCAGATGCTGAGAAGAACAAATTATTGAAAGTGTAAAGGTTTTTGCACAATCCCTGGGAGAGCCATTCCAGCCTGATGCCTTGGGACTGTTAAAACCTCTCTCCAAACAAAGGCTGCTGTGAGTGTAAATCTCATTATCATACAACAGGCCTGCCTGCCCTGCCTTTGCTCCTTGGTGAAGTGTTTGAAATATAGACAAGGTCCAGCAGTAAATTTCCATTAGTCTGACAGGCCAGGATTTGAATCACTGCAAGTTTTGGGAAGGAAATTTCACTCCACCACAGCATCAGCCTGCACTGACTGGAGCCACGCTGAGCCAACTCTTTGGTTCTCAAAAGCTGGAAGAACCCAGGCAGAACTTTGAGCTGGGAAAGGGGCTGGGGATGTCAGGAGAGGCCCCTGCGCAGGACTTCATTGCAACAGCCATTCTTTTATGACACTTTCAGGTTTACTTCACACACAAATCCCAGCCCTGCAGCAGATCTAGCAATTACTGGTTTTTCCAGGGTGGATTTCATCATTCCATTTCAGTCTAACATGGTTTTGACAAATAACAAGCCATTGCAAGGTTTCCAGGAGCTATAAAATGCCCTTTTCAATTGCCAGTTGAGCCTTCACAGAACCCCAGGGCTGGTGGGAGCCCATATGAAACAAATGTCCTTTCCTTGCAGCACAGAAATTCCTCTATATTCAGGAACCCTAAACTACTGAAAAGGGAACATTAAGCAGCAAACACTCCCACACCAGGGAGCCCCATCCATCACGTCTGAAATCTGTCTTGCACAACCCACTCAGCAGAAGGGGAAGCTGCATCCAGATTTTACCAGGACCATGAAGTTCCCTTAAAAAGAAGGAGCAAGATCCTTTTTTGGAGGATGATTTGTACATCTTGGAGCTGGGGATGGCATCCCATTAACAGTCCTGAAGCACAGCCTGGCTCTCAGGAGTCTTTTCAGGGGCATCACGACAGACCAAGCAGCTTTTGCAGCGAGTTGTGAAATGCAGGTTTGGAACCAGGGAAATCCCAGAACGGATTGGGTTGGGAGGAACCTTAAATCTCATCCAGTGCCCCCCCCTGCCATGGGCAGGGACACCTCCCACTATCCCAGACTGCTCCAAGCCCCGTCCAACCTGGCATTGGACACTTCCAGGGATCCAGGGGCAGCCACAGCTTCTCTGGGCAACCTGGGCCAGGGCCTCCCCCCCTTCCCAGCCAACAATTCCTTCCCAATATCCCATCTATCCCTGCCCTCTGGCAGTGGGAAGCCATTCCCTGTGTCCTGTCCCTGCATCCCTTGTCCCAAGTCCCTCTCCAGCTCTCCTGTATTCCCTCTTCAAGTACTGAAATGCCACAATAAGGTCACTCCAGAGCCTTCTCTTCTCAGGCTGAACAAGCAGCCTGAAGAACCCCTGCATATGGAAAATCATGAGATGTTTCTCCTCCCTGAGCATGGATAGCTCTGAAATTAGGACTCCTGTGTGAATATAATTGGATGTTATTTGTTAGGGGAGGGGAAAAAACGGCCATTTCTGTCAATATTCCAGGTTTTTGCTGGAACTCTCCAAGTGAAAGGGAATGCATTAGAAACCAGCTCTCTTTTCCCAGGCTGGTGAATGCCACATTCCCTACAAGAGCATCCTCCCTCCCAGCAGTTTTGGGAAGCGCAGGGAGAGCTGGGATCCAGTCCCTTCAGAGGCTGACACAAGGGACAGGCTCTCGTGGACAGGCTCAGTTCCACCCTCAGGGTTTAGGGGGAAACCCAAAGCTTCAGTGGAATTTGAATAATCGGTGAGCCCCAGGCTGGCTCCCCACACCCTGAACTCAGGACTGGTTTCATGCTGGTGAATGGAAGCCACGTTTTACCAGTCTTAGGTTTAATGGGATCCAGTAAAGATGCAAATTTCCCAAACAATTAAATATACAAGCCAAGCTGGAGCTGCAGCCAAGCATGTTTTCTAATTAAAGCCCTCTCCTTGTCTCCAAGCAGTGGGCCAGGCAGGCTCCTCACAGAACCGGTGTGAAATGGTGGCAGTGGGTGCTGTGGGCTGGCTGAGGGATTTGTTACGTGGGTCCCATGCCTGCACTTCATATTTGGCTCAGCTAAAGGATGCTTCCTCCTTCTACACTCCAATGAAAAGTCACTCAATATTCCAGTTTCCAAAGGGCAGTAATGCCTGCTTGCAAAAAGCCACTGTCACCTTTGCTCCAAGGACACATTTGTGCTGATTGGATTGTCAAAAAAATATTTTAAGCTCGTGTCTGTCAGAATATGGGTCACCCTTTGTAATATGGGTACATTTGGATTTGATTTATGGGGTTAATAAATCATTAATAGATGTTGTGGGGATAAGTAATCCACATTTTAGATGGCTACAAGCAATCCATTAACCTGCTGGGCTCCTGCTGCCTGTAGGAGTTAACCATTTATGGAAATTGTTGGAATACAAATGAGCCTTTTCACTGCTTCTTTACCCTGACTGAAAACTGATCCTTCATGGGAAGGGTGTTTCTAACAGCAGGTAAATTTGGGGAAGGAGAAGGAGGACTCCTGGCTCCTAACTCCCAGATTCTTTGGATCCTTTCCATGGTCCTGGGGCACTAATACAAACTGTTCTGTGTCAGCTTCCTCATATTTAAACTGGATGTGACTGGTTGCCTCACTCATGGCAGAGATCACTTTTTATGTTGTGGGATGGGATTTTCTTGCAAAGGACAACTCGCCTGAACCCAGTTTTTGCTTGCTCACAATCACAGAATCATGGAATGGTTTGGGTGGGAGGGGACCTTAAAGCTCATCCCATTCCAACCCTGACACCTTCCACTATCCCAGGGTGCTCCAGCCTGGCCTTGGACACTTCCAGGGATCCAGGGGCAGCCACAGCTTCTCTGGGAATTCCAGCCCAGCCCCTCCCCACCCTCACAGCCAACAATTCCTTCCCCATTTCCCACCTCAAGCTCCCCCTTCCCAGAGGGAAGCCATTCCCTGTGTCCTGTCCCTCCATCCCTTGTCCCAAGTCCCTCTCCAGCTCTCCTGGGGCCCCTTCAGGTGCTGGAAGGGGCTCTGAGCTCTCTTCCTCAGGCTGAAGAACCCCAAGCTCTCTCAGTCAGCCTTTTTTTTTTTTCAATTCTCTTTAGTTTACAGAGTGAAATTATCCCTCAAAAAGGCTTCTTTCCTAGCTCTCCATTTGACAGAATGTGCTTTACAGGGTGAGAGTCAACTGTAAATTCCAGCCACAAGACATCTTTAGTCAAAGGCTGCAAGTATCTTTAGAATAAATTTTTTACTTCTGAGTCTGCACCTCCAGTCCTGGGGGCAGCTCTGGGCCCTTCCCAGCAAGGAAGACATTGAGGGGCTGGAGCGTGTCCAGGGAAGGGAACGGAGCTGGGGAAGGGACTGGAGCACCAGGAGCAGCTGAGGGAGCTGGGAAAGGGGCTCAGCCTGGAGAAAAGGAGGCTCAGGGGGGACCTTCTGGCTCAGCACAACTCCCTGACAGGAGAGGGCAGCCAGGTGGGAACAAAAGGAAATGGCCTCAAGCTGTACTAGAGGAGGTTTAGGTTGGATATTAGTGAAAATTCCTTCATGGAAAGGGTGCTCAGGCACTGGGAGGTGGAGGAATCCCCATCCCTGGAAGTGGCACTTGAGGCCACCCTTTAGTGCCGACCACAGAGGCGGCGCTGGTTGACAGCTGGACTCGATGACCTCAAAGACCTTTTCCCACCACAACAACTCTGTGATTCCACGACTTTACAGAGGCTGCTGAGCTGGAATTTGGCTGTGTGAGCAGGAACCCCCCCACCGTGCCCGTGCCCTGCAGGGACTCACGTCGGGCATGATCTCGATCTTCTCGTAGCGGCGCTTGTAGGGCAGCGTGAGCACCTCGGCGCGGCGGTAGGACATGGCCGGGGGCTGGCAGTCGATCATCAGGTCCGTGCGGTGGGACTGCGTGGGAGGGGGCTGCGTGTACTGCTCCGGGCACACCACGTGCAGGGGCTGGAAAAACAGCACCATGGAATTCCCATCAGCACTGGAATAAACTGCTCCAGGAGCAGGAGTTGTGTGCAGCGGGCGACCCGCCCGAAATTTGTGTCTTTAATCATCCCTTTGACATCACAGTTGCCACAAGGAGAGAAAAAAATAAAAATATGAAATAGCTTTTTCTCCCAAATCCTTGCCAGATAAACTGGAAGCAAATGGCAACAGTGGTGGAGAGCATCCCAAGAGTCAACATGTGGGGCTGCAGAAACCTCGGCTGTCAATAATCAAGGCTGCAAAAACAACTCCTGGAGTTTTCCAGCAATATGTTAACAAAGCATAAACAGGCTGGTGGCCACTGCAGGATTTAGGGAAGCCAAAGGAGAAGGCAGTGGCTTCTACAAGCTGCTCTGGAGACAGCACAATACATCAGCAGTGACATGGAAAGAGATGTTTATCCAAACCCAGGCAGTGGCAGTGCTATCAGTTTGCAGTGACAAGCCAGGTCGCAGAACAATGAGATAAAGGGATCCAGGCATTGTTAGGAGGTTTGGAAGAATGTGTATTTCAGAGTTCAGCAGGATGGAACACAGGGAAAAACTCAGCTAGAAAAAAATCTGGGTTTTATTTTAATTATGTCATTAGTAGAAACAAATGGGATAGGCCACTAAAGCCCCCAAGAGTCAAGGGGGACAGCAGATCCTACAAGAACCCTCTTTTTCTTAGACCTTTTCTGAAGCAGAGCTCAGTGCTGTGTCCTGTTCATGGAAAAAAGGACCTGGGAGTTGTCTCAATTTTTGTTTAATGCAACATTTGCTCACAGTTCATTTATTTATTTCAGCTGTGTGAAGAAACGTAAGGAAAGGCAGCAGAAAATTCATTACCTGGACTTCTTTGAGTAATTTAGACACCTGAATAAAATTGAGTCTCGTGTCAATGGGACAGTAAACGCATTTCATTGCCAAGGGCTGATAGGGAGCCAGGGCATCCAGGTAAGAGAAATCGGGTTCTGGAAAGAGAAATGTTGCAAACGCTCAAAGCCCATTAACAACAAAGACGGCCCAATTCCTCTCTGATTCCAGCCTAGTCAGAGCTGTTGTTCAATGTTAATCCTGCTCCAGATTTCTCTTCCCTTCCTCCTTCCCCCACCCACTATTTTCAATTAATTTGATGAAAATTACGCCCACAATTAGTCTTACCTTAATCAAGCAACAGAGCAATACTATTTCATTTGAACACATTATTGCATGATTTTTAGAACAAATTTAATCAAGACAAAACCATCATCTCTTATTTTTAATCAGATCCTGTAAAGGCAGGCAAAATGTAGACATTTTGGGTCTTGTGAGGTAATCCAAATGGCAAGTTGGTTTTCACTATGACAAAAATGCAGCATGAAGGTGATATCTTGATATATAAATATATGTATTTATCCTTCTGAATCTAAGGGCCAGGTTTAGACTGGTGGGAAACCAAGGGTCCTTTTATTACTGGATTTGCCAGGGAAAAGTCAGGCACTTAATGGGCTTCTACTCCCACAGAGAGTAATAAAACATTAAGAATACTAAAGAAAAAGACTTTTTTTTTTTGGTGAATGACAGTTGTACATCTCAGGTGACACAGTGTAGGATCCAGGTAACCTCTTCATTCTGGGGGTCACCAATTAATGGTATGGAAAAGGTGATGCTAATCCTATCTACCTGATAATTGTGGGATGGATGGCACAAAGGGAATGCTGGAAAAAAAAAAAAGAACTGGTATTAGTTTGATAAGTACAGAATGGGAAAAAGAGAAGGGGATGCATGAAAGCCTCATCTGCTGGATTGTCCTGAACCACAGGGCCTCAAAGGACACCAGGCAGAGTGAAGTGCAGTTCAAGGAGGAATTCTCTGGCACCTGCTGAGGCTGTGAAAGGATGAACTTAAAGGAAACTGCAATTCAAAGCCTCCAGTCCAGATTTCAAGAGCCATCGAGGATGTTCTGACATGGCAGCAGAGCAGAGCACTGGCTGGATTTCTCATGCAGAAAGCAAGAAAAAATCTCCTTCAAACGTTACCAGAGGAAGTTCAGCACCAGCGTGACATCCAGCAAAAAGACAAGTTAATTGCTCACCTAAAAATCTCAAAATCTTAAAATCTGCTGCTGGCTAAGCACCACTGAGCACAACGTGGGGATATTTACCCTGAGAGAACAGAACATGGCACCAGGCAATGATACAAATGTTTGGAACTGTCAGAGGGATAATTTTCCCAAGTTTAAAGCAATTGTCAGAGTAGCTGCCTGGGAACATTAAAGTGAGAAATATTAACAAAAAATGAGAGTCGTACAAGGACGTGTACACGAAGCCATGAATCCACAAACATGAAATAAAAATTACACTGGGCAAAAAGCCATGTTAGTTAAAAGCAGATGTGGTGGTGGCAGTGAAACAAAGGCTAAAAATATTGACGTAAAAATGGCATTTTCATGTCAGTTAAGTTTAATAGCAATGAGTAGAAGTTTAAAAATAGCAATACTGAGAAAGTTGGTAGCCGAAGAATGATCAGCGATCAATTAGGGTTAAATCAGAAGGCATTTTAAAAGTCATTAGGGAAAAAGAGAAAGCTTAAGTCAGGCAGAAGTCCTCTGCTGGAGATGTGCCATGAAATTGTAAAAAGTTTAAAAAGTTATCAGAAGGGAGATTTTCCATCCATCTGGGGTTGTGGAGGACAGAGATTTGAGGCAGCACCTGTTCAGCATTTCTGAATCAACAGATTCAGAAAATGTACAGATACGGATTTTTGGTCTAGGAATCTCATATAAAATCCAGTCCGAAGCCTCTCTGAACTACAAATAAGGACAGGAGAGCCTTGGAAAAGGGAGAAATTCTAATGAAGGAATCCTAACATGGGACTTGGAAGATTTAGAATGTTAAAAACACAGCTTGAGGTAGGCTCACAGGGAACTCATGTGACACACAGGAACTGCTGTTTTGAAACCACCCAAAATCCCAAAGTCACCTGTCTGGAGGCAGAAAGTGCTTGTCAAGGACACATATTGACTTTTCCTGACAGAATTACAGGTCTTTAGCTTTTCCCCCAAGACTCTTGATTTACTGCTGCGTGACACTGAGTTATAAAACCTTCCACTGTACAGCACTGACGTGCATGAGCTGGTTTCAACATCTCCCAGGGAGCTGGTTTTTAAAGGAGACTTCTTTATAGCGTGTCTTCTCCTAGAATTTCTTTGTGGCTCAGTGGTACTCGATATTTTTAATCAATAATCTCCTCAATACTGCTCCAGCAGATGACATGAGCCAGCAGAGCAGCACCACAGTTCCCTCACAGCCAGGTCCTGGCTCCTGGCTGCTTTAATTTATATTCTTGTTGTTGTTTTTTACATTCCAGATTGGAAAGGTGGAGGCTGAGTGGTTCCTGAGGACTGAACAAGCAGTGTTCATTAACAATGCAGGATGGTCTGTAGTTTAAAGGTTCTAATTACCAGAAACCAGGAGTTTCTCACAGGAAAAGCTCCAACATCATCTGCTCTCACACACTGCTCCAACAGATCGGGGTTCTTTCCGAACCACAGGAGATTTTAGCTTAAACCAGAAAAGTAATTAAATAATGGAAATCCGTGGCAGCAATGGAGGTGCTTCAGATTTTCAGTGGTACTAAAAACAGAGGAATTTAATCTGCTAGGAGTTTCTGTGTTGCCTTGCTTTTCACAGTTCTTCAATGTTTTTAATTCTGTAGTTAGAGTTCTCACGCACTTTCTGTAGACATAAGCCATGTTATGCTAACCGTGCCTGGATGTTTTCATTCTTTCTCCTAAGGCGGAGAAGTTTGATGGATTTCTCTTTTGACCTGCGTGGTAGAGGGGTCGTAATTTCACTCTCCAATCCATGGGGTTTTCTAAAAGTGTATCAAATAAAGAAGTGGGCCCTTCGGCCCGGCTCTTTGCTCTTTGATCCTGATACTGGCCTGCGTGTGCGTTCCTTCGTGTCCACATGCGACATTTCTGCAGACATGGATCACAGAATCATTTAGGTTGGAAAAAAATCTCTAAGGTCATCAAGTCCAACTGCCAAACCCAGCACTAAATCCTATGTTTTGTTCCAGCTGAGACAACCATAAGGAAACAGGCCTAGGACTAGACAGTCACGAGGCAGTAGGACCATCCTGCCCAGTGGATGTGCCCACAGACAGAGCCAAAAGCCATGGATAGACAGAATGTAGGGAAAAAAACCACCACAAGCATCTGGAATCACTGTGCACTCCAAGGTCACCCACCTAAAGCAGCTCTCAACTGGAGTTTCACTAAGTACAAACTGGGAGTGAATCTCCAACACCACGACCTGATGCACCCCCAGGCTGTCAGGAGTGACATTTAGATGCCTTAACAACCTGCCAGGGCCGGGCTCTGGCAGAAGTGCTCGATTCACTGAAGGATTAGGATCTCACACAGAAAGGTCAATTGCCTCTCCCTACAGAAGACACAGAGTAAGAGTTCTTGCCATTAAAGGCCAGCTCCTGACACCCTGGGCAGCACATTCACAACATGATTAATGCCACTGGTTCCCTGGGGATTCATGGAATACACACCCCAGCAAAGGCTCTGCTCACTCTGCCTTAATTGAAGCCCTGGCTGGAGTAGAATTCACTATTTCCAAGATATCCTTATTGCAATTTTACCCAATTACTGTAATTAGGGCATGTCTCCTGAACTGCCTCAAAGGTCAGGAGGGATGGGCACTGCAGCAGCTGCACCCTTACTGCTGTGGTGCCTTGCACCATTTCCCAGCACAAAACCAGTCTGGATTTAAGTTCCCTGGAGGAATCCTTTCGTATCTCCCCTCCCCTTACATAGGGTTAATGACACACTTTAAATCTCCCCAAACTGGCTTAACAGTATCATGATACTGTCACACTTGTTGGTGCCAATACTGTGAAAGAGTCAAAGGGACTTGCTTGTCACTAGCCTTGAGTCTACAGTAACAGAAAGAAAAGAAAGAAAAGGAAGAAAAGGAAGAGAGGAAGAAAGAAAGAAAGAAAGGAGAGAAAGAGAGAGGGAAAGGAGAGAGAGAAAGAGAGGAAGAGAAAAAGAGAGAAAGAGAGAAAGAGAAAGAAAGAAAGAGGAAGAGAGGAGGAAAGAAAGGAAGAAAGGAAGGAAGAAAGAAAGGAAGAAAGGAAGAAAGAAAGGAAGAAAGGAAGAAAGGAAGAAAGAAAGGAAGAAAGAAAAGAAAGAAAGAAAGAAAGAAAGAAAGAAAGAAAGAAAGAAAGAAAGAAAGAAAGAAAAAGAAAGAAAGACCCTTTCCCAGCCCTCTTTTCTTCAGGAGGTTTTGTGCTTTCCAGCAGCTTTCCTACTCACCAAAAACTGGAGGAAAATAAGCTTAATAGTGGGACTCCATCCCGCCCTTGCTGTGGGAGTAGGTTTGATCTGTTCCTCAGGGCTCTCCTCCTCATTTCTAATTACTTTGTCCAAAAACCCACACCTTTTTTACCTGGCTAAATCATATAGAACACACCTCCCATTATCCCAGACCTCCTTATACACAAAATCAGGAGTAAGGACCTGAAGGATTATTCTTTGCCTTCTCAGTCAGGACAGCGGCCACTGCAGGGCTCTGTCTGGCTGACACACCAGGCATAAATACACCTGCACAGAACCCCAGCTCGAGGGAAGGCCTTGAAGGATTTTTAATCAGGGTCAGCACTAGAAGCAGATGGAGAGAAGTGGAGGAATTTAAAAGACCTGTTGAGCACAGAGAAAGGAAACAGCTCCCTGGGGAACGAGCCAGAGCTGTACCTTCAGCTACAAATGTGTCTGTCAGCCCAAAACCATCTGAACAAAGCTCAGCCCAAAACCATCTGAACAAAGCTCAGCCCAAAGGCAGGAGCTGCTCAGATCCCTGTGCCAGGGCTCTGTGGGGTGCACACTGGGACAGCAGAGAGGACAGAAACCTCTTTAGAAACACTGCCTGATGAAAAGGCAGGAGAAGGGATGAGGAAAGGTTTGTGGTTCCAGTGGAACATGGAGAAGAAGTGTTTCTCCTTTCTGACCAGCATCTATTAGGTCTTGCCTGGGTTTAACTTGCAGCCAGCTGCTTTTAATTCAAAAATTAATTTCCTGTAGGCATTTCACTGCTGTGCATAACAAAGATTTTGCTCAGACGTGGCAGGAATGGACTCTGCATGGCAAAGGCTGGCTCTGCAGGGCTACGCTGAATTAAATGGCACAATAATTACATTTGTCCCTGCAGCCAGTCCTGGGGCCTTAATTTAGATAAACTCCTACTAAATTCAAAAACTTCTGTCCCAGAACAAATGAATAAAGCCCCAGGGATGTGGCCACACTTAACCAGAGTGCACAGGCTGTTAATTTGATAATGATATCAGCATTTTACTTACCTGTGAATATAACAGTGTTCAAGCTGGATTTTCCCCACAGCTCCATGAAATGCACCACATCCCCAAATCTGAGAGAGGGATGCCCAGTGAACACAACACAGGGCTGCTTGAAGTCATTGCTGAAGTCTCCATGGATGCTGGGATAATGTTTCAATTTGTTTGTCTGAATGAGCTGAAAGAAAAACAAAAATCCAGACATTACCAACTTTTCATGCCTCTGTGCTTCGGTGTGTTTATTTACATGAGATTATAAATGCTCTACAATTTATTCCTCACTCATCACAGAGTCCCCTCCTGTACACCCCTTAGATTTTTCCAACAAATTTAGTCATGACTGTCATAAATGTTATGAAAAGGAAGTCAGAGCATGGGGCCAGGTGCCTCCAAGTCCTTGCTCTCATTTCTTTGGTACCAGCAGGATGGTGACTGGGAGGAAACTCTGCAAACACTCCCTGCTTCGAGTTCCCTGGAGTGAGCAGAGTGCTCAGCTGCCAAACTCAAAATAAGCTCCTTTTTCCTATTTGCCATGTCTGCAAAGAGCTCTGGGCTCATGTTTAACCTGCTTTTTTGTTGCATCACAGCAGTACCAGGCACTTCTGCCTTCAGCAGAATGTTGCTGAGCTTCTTCAGTCTAAAGGGTTCACACAAAGTCAAACCTGCTGAAAAAGAACAGACTTTCCCTTCCTTAACTATCTCTGAAACCAGCAATAAACATGAACTAAGAGCAATAAGATGTTTTGCAGACAGAGTGCAATCAGCTCTGCAGGTGGAACAGATTTCTTTACTAAGATGGAGAAGTTTATTTATCAAGGCACTTTTCGAAGAGGTTTGCTTTATTTCTCCTGCCACTGTTTTCTCATCTGCAAAACAAGGTGCAACTTAAAAAGCAATTTAATAACCAGGCTGTGAAGCACTTTCATGCAATATTTTGCAAGTTTTTGCTTGGCAGGTATATGCTTCCATCTCTAGCATGAAAATAACTGTAAATACAGTTTAAAAAGCAAGGAATTTAACACATGGAATCACAGACTGAACAGCTGAGAGAAAAACCACAGAGATAAAGAGCATGAGGGAGGGAGCAGTGCTTCCTTTGTCAGCCAGTTTTTAAAGGAGGTTGGGCTGTTCAATGAATCACAGAATCATGGAATGGTTTGGGTCGGGAGGGACCTTAAAGCCCATCCAGTGCCACCCCTGCCATGGGCAGGGACACCTTCCACTAGCCCAGGCTGCTCCAAGCCCCGCCCAACCTGGCCTTGGACACTTCCAGGGATCCAGGGGCAGCCACAGCTTCTCTGGGAAACCTGGGCCAGGGTCTCCCCACCCTCAGAGAGAAGATTTTCTCCCTAATATCTCATCTAAACCTTCCCCACTTCAGCTTAAGGCCATTTTCCCTTGCCCTGTGTTACTTTTCACCATGGCAGATTAAGGTGCCTGCATGGAAATGAAGAGAAAACTGAGAATTCTCAGGAACTTGTGCACCACAAAGCACCTCAGAATTCAGGTTATGACACAATTCTGCAGATGCATGTGGATCATTTCCAAGTGGATCCTTGGATCATGGAGGAAGTGGAAACAGGACCACACTTTCTGCAGTTTACAAGTAATAGCTAATTCCTATTTAATCTTCAAGAGGGAAATTGGAAAAAAACCATCCAAGAACTGCTCTGGCAGTTGACAGACACTGAATCTCAAAAACATTCCTGCAATTATACTGGTAAAGATTTCTGATTAACACATCTGGAGTGCAGGGTTTAGAATCTAAACTTAGCTTCAGTAATAAAAACTGCAGTTTAGCAGACAATGGGTAAAACAAATTTGAATCAATAAAATACTGACATTTAAATGAACTTGTAGGAAATGGCCTCAAAAAGCTTTTCCCTGGTTTTTTTTTCCTTTTGAGGGAAGCCAAAAGTCTCAAAACTGAAATTGCAGAAGCAGTTTCAACTGGGTAAACTGGAAGAGGAGAATGATTTCTGTTTCAAATATTAAATGGGATATGTGACATTCCAGGGGAAAACTCCTCCAGGGACAGGCAGATAGGTCATGGAAAGACATTTCTACAGCCAGCATTTATCTAAGACACTCCTGAAAATCACATACTGTTCTTCCAGCATCTTCCAGCATCTTCTCCTTCAAATGATTTATATTTGTATGCAGCATTCAGATCTTTGGGAAGATGTGAGAGCAGCACTGGATGTGAAAAGCAGTGAACAGCTCATTTCCCTGCCATACCTCCACAAATGTGTGCTCAGCAACATAAAAGCTGTATTTTCTTCAAAGCATTATGGAAGCTTCAAATCCCCTCCTATTCCTTTGCAAAGAGACACAGGAGCTCTAATCCAGTTTTCAGGGGCTCGTTGGTGATGATTCTTGTTTCATCTTTTCTTTTCATCTTGCCAGATCTTTTCTGATAAGTCTGGTGAGGCTCCAGAGCTCAGCTCACAATCCCTGACTCTCACAGGTGGACAGAGCAGGGGTGAAAGGCTACAAAAACAAATTTAGAGACATTCTGCTATGGGAGAAATTTAGTGATATGGTGAATTTTAGTGTCTACAGTAAAGTCTCTTCTAATCACCCCATCAAAAATAAACGGAGCTGAACTTGCAAAACAGGTCCAACAAAACTTCCCAGATCATTAAGGGGACTGAGTTTGTAATGATTTGTGCAGGTTTTCTGTATCTCCAGATGAGATGGGGTGTGTAAACACGACAGCCTTCACTGTGCCATGGTCAGGCCTCCAGCCTGGGCCAAAACCAATGCCTGGCATTGAGCCAGCCAATATTTAGGTTGACAGTTTCGTTTCTGGAAAGCACAAGCAACATTCAGAGCATCTTTTTACAGAAAGAACCACTATTGACTGAAAGCTTAAGAGATAGGGGCTGGTAAAGCACTGAATCTAGACTGAGAGCTGTGTTTTTCTGAAATCCCAAACGGTTCTGCTTCCCTTTAAAGCTGTACACTTGATTTACAGGGTCAGCAACTGCTGCTATAAACAGGATAAATCTCCAGAGCCTTTGCGTACCCTTTGTTGAAGCGAGCCAAAATACACTGATATTTACTCTGTGTGTGTGTGGCTGTGTGTGTGTGCTCTGTTTGCACAATCTGGAACAGATGTGGCTCCTATCAGGGAATGAGAGATGCATTTATGGCTTCACCTCCCTCCCTCCCTTCATCAGATCAACACTAACAGGGGCCTAATTCTATCACAGAATATCCAGAGCTGGAAGGGACCCCATGGATCACTGAGTCCAACTCCTATATGATCATATTTATACTACAATTCTGTACAATACCATAAAACAAACCATAACACTACACAATCACCTGGTTCCAGGTATTTATTTAAATGTGTTATGCAGGAACTCGTAAATGGAGGAGGGAATCAAAGATGAAGAAGACAAATGCTGGTATTTAAGACCACAGAATCAATATTATTCCCACCCTGGCTCTTTTTTGAGTCACAAAAAAAAGGGCTTTTGCAGCCATTTCTCTTAGATCTTGCTAACAGCATCCTTAATAAGAGCACAGTAAATCCAAATTCTCCCTCCACTGGCAAATACTGATCAATACAAATTACCTCTCAAATTTTATTGTTGCAGACATTTAGAGGAGTCTGGCTTCACTTATCTTAGAGCCTGAAATTGTCCATGTAAAGATCGAACAGAGAGGAACAATTCAGCTACAACAATTGAGCCATTCATTTATAAATATAAAGCCTCCACCTCCACAGAAGGGATGGTGCAGAGTGTACAATCCATAGATCCTGTTAAAATGATCAAGGAGACCCCTAATTCCTCATCTGGGGCTGTGCTGGGATGGGATATTCCCATATGGAATTTGGTAAAACACCACACATTGGTTCTGGGATACCAGAATAACAAATCTAAGCTAAATAAATTACTGGTTTGTGCTCCACAGCATTTCAGCAAGGCATTGGGGAGCTTCAGTCTAACAGTTGATCCTTGGATATAATGAATACAGGGCCTTGGAAGTGAAAACCACCCCCTGCCTTGCCAGCCTGGATTGACAAATATTTGGGATCTTCAGTTTTTGGCTTTGCAGTCACAGCAATTCTTCCCTCAGAAACGTCTTTAAAAAGAAGCTCTTTTAGTTTGTGCACCACTAAAAGGCTGCAGGAGAGACTTCAACAAGAACCTGGACACTTTGTTTTTATTAACTTTTGCAGGAACTGATGTCCAAACCCATCCCTACGAATCTGAAGCACTTTAGCCCACATTCCCTGCTCCTAACAGAGGGAAAGTATTCCCTGTTCACTCAGAATGGAGGTTAGGAAGCAAACTGCCACCACAGGAACTGTACCAGCACTGTGGAGGAGGAGATAAGATGAACATCTACTGCTCCATTAAAGTGGAATTAAACAAGGAGGGAGAAATGTTCTGGGTTCTCTGCAGAGCTGAACATGTGTCTGGTTTTATTCAGCAGAGCAGAACAAGGAATGAGTTCAAAACACGCAACATAAATCATAAAAGTGGAAAATTTCCATGCAGAGAGAATGCAAAAGCTTCAAACAACTGAGTGTAGAGAGTAAGGAGAAATAAAAATAGTAATTGTAGAGACAATGAAGATGCTTTTATTTATCCTCTTGTGACAATAATAAAGGCATAGTTAAGTGAAATGCCAAATACAATCACAGCTGATTAAAGGAAGGAATTATTCTGTTCTATTACACATCAGGCACTGCTGGAACTCATTGCTGCAAGGGACAACATGGAGGATTTGGGGGCTTTTTTGCCTTCTTTGTTTTTAAATCTTGCTGTTTATACAACTAACAGCAACATCAAATTTCAGGACCAGCAGCATGCTGGGCTGGGCTTGTTCTGTGGATAATTAGAAGCTTATTTCCTGGCCTGTCCCTCTCTGATGTATCATGCCAGGCATGTTATTAATGCTTCCTGAGAAGTAAGAGGCATGTCTGAGTAATTCCCTATTTTCCTCCAACAACTGAGCAGTTAAGCACATCTTTTCATGATGGGCAATTTCAGCACAGGTTACATTGCACAAGCCTGGTATTACTTTGAAAAAAGCCAAACAATTCTCCACTAACAACCTCTCCAATAGAAACCATCATTCACTGTCTGTTTCTGATGCTCATTAAAAATCCCCTGAAGTGCCAGGAAGCAAAGCTCCTGCCTGGGGGGGTGGTTGTGGAGGCCCAGGATTGTGCAGGGGAAGAGGTTTTCTGGATGCTTCACACTGTGAATGAAACACCGTGTCAGGTGGGAGATTCTGGAGATTTAACAAGGAACCCAAGGCACGTGCTGAGCACTGGGGCCCTGGCATGGACATCCTGTGGGATGTTCCATCCTGCACCTGGAACAGGCACGTTCCTACCTCTGTGCAGGGAAGCTGATCTGGGATCCACTGCTGGGAGGCCTTTCCTACATTACCCTGATCTACACATGGAGCACAGAGCAGTTCTTGCAAAGCTGCTCCAATAATTAGGCAAAATCTCACTATCAACAGGCCCCAAGAGAATATAAAACGTCCTAGGAATTAGAGGACAGAGTTATCACTCTGTAAACACAAAGACCCATCATATAAGATGGGTTAATTAATCCAGTCTTTGACAGCTGCATGTTTGGCTTCTCATTTTTGGATGGGTTTTCACTTAAATCTGCCAGTTCCAGTGCATATTGTGAACCAGAATACGGGCTCTCAGTGAATCCAGTGACACTGTGGATCAACAAGGACACCCCAGGAAGCAGGGATGCAGGGCAAGACAGAAAGCAGAGCCAGCAGCAAGGCTGCAGAGCCTTCTACTCAGAGAATTTGGAACTGATTTATCAGTGGGAATGAAATTTTTGGTTATAAAATAAGTGGTGAACAGGTGGCTTGCCCTGCAGTCCACATTATTCTTGGTAACAGATTATACATAATTCACTGCACATCCTGCTTGAAACACATTCAAGCATCTGGAAAGAGTGAGGGCTCCTGGTCAGATCCTACTCCCAACAATGCCTTTGAAGCACCTACAGATGATAGATGTGATGGGTAATGGCAATTTCCAGAACAAGTCCCTGGATGAGATATCTCAGAGGGAAAAAACCACCCAATGTCTGTAAAAGCATTTTATTTGTGGGCTCTTAAACCTGCCACGGCCACTCTGCACATCTCATCAAACAGTTTGGACCACAGCAACTAAAAGAGACAGTTTTCTGCATGTCCCAAATGGGTCAGTGTCTCGGGGAGTGGGATTTAGCTAAAATTCTCAGTCCCGTTTCTGCCTCTTGTTTATTTCAGTGGGAAAACTACCTGTGCCCAGGGGAGAATTTCCGGTCCTGATATGTAACATAACTCTGATGGTATCAGTTCTACCACATTTATTTAATTTCTGGTTGGCTAAAGCTTCCCCTCAAATTATTATTTTGTTGCAGGGAAGATCAAAATCCCCTCATCACGTGTTGCATGGAAATCCTCCAAATTCAGGAGCCTCTCTCCTCTTTGCTTCATTACAATGCTCAAGTAATTTCATTTAAAATTGCCACTGACTGCACTCAGTGCTACAAACTTTAGATTTTGATATAGAATCTCTCTTTCAAGATAGCATTCCTCCTGCAGCAGACATGGTGCCTGCTTCAGTGAGGGAGGAAGGAGTTGGCATGATTAAGCTGGCTCTGATAACAAGCTCTTAGTTTCACACACTTGGAAATAAACTGCTTGGACAAAGGGAGTGCTCGTGGTTGCAGCTGATAAGAGCAAACATCCCACACCACATCTCCTTCTGCAGGGGAAGGAGTGATCCAGGCTGGCCTGTGCAAGTGATAGGCTGGAATAAACAGGGTAATTTTGGAGTTGAGGGAACACCATCACTCATTCCTCCCCCACGCTCCCAAATTCATCACAGAAAGCAAAGGGAAAAAAACACTTTTATGAAAAATTAAACAAAACTTAAATAGCTGTAGAAGGGTTCATCAGAGAAACAACAGCTACACTGTGTGGACTGTGATCCAGAAAGTAAACAAGACCATGGTTAACTCACCTCAGCGTGGGGAAAAGGAGGTTCTGGAAGATACACCTTTGTTTGTTTGTTATGACACAACCTTTAAAAGAAAAGGAAATCAGCCGGGTTAGAGGTGCAGCACATCCTGCAGCATCTGCTGCCATCTACTGTTACACTCCTGGAGAAAACCGGTTTGGGATCTGAGGCACCAGGTGCAAAATCACCAATTTGTCCTGCTGCTCCCAGTGTTTCTGGTCAGAGGACCAACACCTACAGGACACAACACCTCAATCACAGCAGGATCACACAGAGAAGGTGCGAGGCAGCTGAAGGCAGTTCTGTACACACTGGAACAGAGCCCCTCTGCTGCTCCAGACAAATCTGTAACTCAACATCCACAGCGTTTCCTAGCCCAGACCTCAGCAGTTTTTGTGAAGCCAAATCATCTGTCAACAGAAAAATTCCACTTGCCTCATCCCACTTCTCGGCAGTGACTTGGTCCTTTTGCTCATTCTAATCTAATCCCCCTGTGCATTTTGTCATTGCAGTTACAATGTTGGTGAACTGCCTCTCCCCAAGGCCCAAGGCTCACTGTGACCTGGCATTTTCCATCAATCACTTATCTTTAAAACAGAGATACTGAGAGCTGTTGATGAGCTCTACCCAGGCTCCTGATTCATCCTATTACAGCAGCTAAAAAAAGCTGTTTGTCAGAGGTCCGGGTGACGTGACAATGATCTGCAGTGACACTGTCCTGGTGGCTTTTTCTGGGAAACACTGCCTGGCTCATACTTGCACTTTATTAAAAAGAAATGAGCCTGGGTCAAAGTAATTTTGATAAAGTCTAAAGGATACTAAGAGCAGGGCATTTCCTTTAGCTGGGTAAAGAGTAGAATTAAAGGCTGGAATCCCTGAACAGCAACCACAGTTCTGACCCCAAACCTCTGTTTTACAGATGTTCAACCTTTGCCTCCATTTCCATGTAAATTCACCAGATTTCAATCCTCTTTACAATTCTCCTGAGGGATCAATTCACACAAGATTTCCAGGACCTGTCTTTTCTTTCCTGAACTCCAAAACCCGGAGAGGAAGAAGAGAAAAGCTACCTTACTGTATTTAATATTCTAGAGCGTGTTTCCATTTGTAAGAATTTGGGAAGAGTTCCAAGCAGTTGGGTTCTCCTTTCCAGGGCTCAGAATCACAGAATGGCTGAGGTTGGGAGGGACCTCCTCAGATCATCAAGTCCAAGCCCTGCTCAAGCACTCTCAGCAGAGCAGATCATCCAGGACTGTGTCCAGTTGGATTTTGATGTGTCCATAGCAAAGACTCCACAACCTCTCTGCACAGAGGCTGCAGTGTTTCACAGAATCATGGAATGGTTTGGGTGGGAAGGGACCTTAAAGCTCATCCTGTTCCATCCCCTGCCATGGGCAGGGACACCTTCCACTAGCCCAGGTTGCTCCAAGCCCCCTCCAACCTGGAACACTTGGTCTGGAACACTTCTAGGGACAGAGCAGCCACAGCTTCTCTGGGCGACCTGTGCCAGGGCCTCACCACCCTCACAGGGAAGAATTTCTTCCCAATTTCCCATCTAACCCTGCCCTCTGGAAGTTTAAATCCCCTACCCTGATGGAATTTCACGTTTGAATTTGTTCTGCCCATAGGCCCTGCTGAAGAGACTGATCCCTCATCCTCATTACTTCCCATCAGGTGTTTCTACACAATGGTAGGATCCCCCTGAGCCTTCTGCTCTCCAGGCCGGAGGGTCCAAGCTCCCTCAGCCTGTCCTCATCTCCATGGCCCTGTGCTGGGCTTGTTCCAGAAATCCCACATCCTTCTGGTACTGGGGAGCCCAGAAGTGGACAGAAGACTGTCCATGTGCCCTCAGCAGTGCCGAGCAGAGCAGGATCTCCTCTCCTGACCTGCTGGCTCTGCTCTGCCTCATGCAGCCCAGGACACTGCTGGCCTTTTCTTGCCGTGGCTCAGCAAAATTAAGCCTGAAAACTCTTATTTCGCTTAGCCAGGGACACCATGGTAGAGTTTTGGGGGCTAAGACTTGCAAGCAGGCACAGCTAAAACTCACTCCAGTCAGGAACATAATTTACTCATTAGTGCAAGCACCAAAAAGCAGAGATTGAGTTTGCACATTCTATAGGAAATGATCCTTCCCTAATTACAGAACACGTTCTTACACACACACACACACCCTGGTGGCTCGAGGAACGTGTTCACAATCCCAGTCAGGTGTATTCCAGAATCTGTCAGGTGGAGACAACCTGCACCCATAGCTGAGGGTGCTCTTGGGGCTGCCCTGGCACACCTACCACTCAGCAAAGATCTGGGAGAACTCCAGGGAGCTGTTGGCAACAGGTGAGATGAAATAAAAGGGGACGTTGGAGAGTCCTGCAGAGTCAATGTACTGATAGAGGCACTCCAGCAGGTCGTAGATCACTCCAGAGGGGTAACAGGGAACCAGGACATTGCCCCCATTCCGGACAGTCATGGCTAAGGGAGAGACAATGAGAGAAATCAATTCACTGGGTTCGCATTTAAACTTTTAATAAATTCCTTTCATCCAAATATTATATAAAAAGCAGCTTTTGCATGAATTAGCACAACAAACTATGCACATGAATTGGGAAGAAAACCTCTGATCATTAAATACATTTATTTCCTGCCTTCTCTAGGCTCAGTGAAGCGATTCTACTCCTTTACATGACAGCCTGAGCACATGGGAAACTCCTGACAGGAGAGGGCGGCCGTGCACTGGCACAGGAGGATGAAGGAGTGACACAAACCATCTCAGCATCAAAATAAACCCGGCTCCATCTCTCAGCTGTCCCCCAGAGGGGAAGGACAACAGCTCCCAGGTCTCAGCCAAAAGCACTGCACATGGTGAGCTGTTCTGTGCTTGGATTTCAGATGCAAGGCTGAAGGTGTGGTTATTTCAAACAGCCCTCAGAGCTAGAAACAGGTGATGGAATGTTCATCCTTTTTAAAAACTCTGAATATTTCTGTCCTTTCCGTATAACAAGAACAATTTAGAACTTGCAGACAGCATGAGACTAGATAAAAATGACGAGAAGAGAAAGGAAAAAACAGGTTTACTCTGTAATTGAGACAGATCTGAGCACAACAGCAAAAGCAAGCAGGGAGCAATCATTGTGTTCTTTTGGCAGAATGAATTACAAAAATACTGCACCTTCTGGGAAAGGAGAAATACTTTGTTCAGCTCAGTGAGCAATTTCACCTGTGGTTGTGGGGTAAAACCATCTATTGCTAATTGCAGTGCAGCAGCAGTAACATTCTGCACCAAGCATTCCACAAGAAGCTGTGGAAGAGCCTGAAAATACAAATACTGCATCCCCCCCAATCACTTCCTTCACTTCTATTTCTTTACAAGCTTTGTTGGGGTATGGATTTAAGGGTCTTCTTGCCCCAGATGGGGCAAAATCTTCTTCAAGAAGATTTTTCTGGCTGAATGTTTAAGTTTTACGGAGTTTAGGAGAGGCACAGCCTGGATTTTTCACATGCATTTGTAGTTGTTTTACTCCTTGTAGCAGTCAGTGCCTATGACACGGTGCTATCAACAACTGGTGATCAAAGGCCCCTCGTTTATCACTTACAATACAACTGCAGGGTAGTGGATTTATTTCTCCAGGCCATATACAAACTATACCATCAAAATATTTGTGAATATAAATGGCAATATTCCACATTTGTCTAGAACTCGAGATGTTCCCAAACATCCCAGCCACGTGTGACATGATCCCTCTCACATGGGCAAATCTAAACTATCCCAGCTGTAAACAGGATGTGAAGAGAGCAATGAGGAGGTTAAGAACAACATTTTCAAAGCCATCTGGAGGTGCAAGTTGAGGCTCTGGCTCCAGGACCTGAATTTGCATCGAGTCATTACACATCCAAAAAATCCTGCAGAGGAAAGGAAAAGCACCTACACCCACTGCAGCAGGAGTGGTGCACAGGCCAGGGATGAGATGCAGGTTAAAGAACGTGTCCAGGCCACAAGAAATCTGAGTTCCATTCCTTTGTGGTGCTTTGCCCTTGACTGGAGGCTGGGTGCCCACCAAAGCAGCTCTATCACTCAGCTGGGCAGGGGAGAAAATGTAACAAAAAGCTTGTGAGGAGAGTAAAACCAGGGAGGGATCAATGACTAATTACCATCATGGACAAAATGGACTTGACTTGTGGAAATTAGTTTAATTTATTATTCCTCTCTCCACAGGGCACAGGTCATGCCAGGACCTTCCTCCAGTGTGGGTTTCCCATGGGGTCACAGCCTCCTTCAGGCATCCCCCTGCTCCAGGGTGGGCTCTCCAGGGGCTGCAGGTGGATCTCTGCTCCCCTCTGGGCCCCCATGGGCTGCAGGGGCACAGCTGCCTCTCCATGGGCTGCATCCTGGGCTGGGAATCTCAGCTCCGGTGCCTGGAGCAGCTCCTGCCCCTCCTGCACTGCCCTGGGGCTCTGAGGGCTGTTCTCACATATTCCCACTCTCCTCTTCCCTGGCTGCCATTGCTCCTGCACAGAAACTTCTTTCCCCTTCTTCACTGTTATCCCAAAGGTGCTGTGACCTCTGATGGGCTTGGCCTTGGCCAGCAGTGGGTCCATCCTGGAGCCAGCTGGGATGGGGGAAACTTCTGGAAACCCCTCACAGAAACCGCTCCTGTAGCCCCGCTACCAAAACTTGGCCATGCCAAACCCAATACAGCCTGAATTCCCAGCTCTCCCTTCTCCACAGCCGCTGGCTCTCTGGAAACCTCAAGCCCTTTCTGCTGAAAACAAGCACAAGTTCAAGATTCCTGGGGCCACAGAGGAACTATCGGAGGGTAAAGTCTTGGAGGAGGTGTCAGCCTGAGTTTCTGTCCCCACCAGAACTACAGAGCAATAATGGATATAAAATCACAATCCAGGGAGTGCAGAATGACTCCAGCCAGGTGCCCACCAGACCAGGGATCCAGGAGTCCACAAAGGGATAAGAGTTTCCTCCCACCTTCTGCAAAACAGGGGTGAAAGCCTTTCCAAGCATATTGCTTTCCACACGAGCAGCAGGTCCAATCTGGCTCTCTGCAGCACTACAACAACTTTTTAGAGTTGTCAGTAAGAGGACACATCTATCTGAAAGCTGTTTAAAGCCCAATTTATCTCAGTGACTGATGGATGCTCTCTCTTGACAAAAGTTGTATAATAATCTTGGCATTTCAAATTTAGTCTCCTTCAGTAGCTCTGTAACGAGTTGTTCAATTTACAACTCACAAAAAGATCCTTGCTTTCCCAACAGCTGCTGCCACAAGGTCAAGTTGGCACCTAAAAAGCAAACTGTGCTCTTTTCTGCTCTCTATAAACACACACAGCCTCACACTCACACAAAATATCACCAACTGTCCCCGCAGACAGACTGGCAGCTTTGCTGCTGGTGCCCAAGGCAATGTGGAAATAAAACCGCTCTCCTTGAGCTGCAGAGTGCTGGTGCTGCAGTGCTGAGCAGGGAGAAAAGGGGTTTGGGGTAAACTGAGAGGAAGCTGGAGGTGGGACAGAGTGTGGGGAGGAAATCGTGTGTGGCTTGGGAATCCTGGGAGTCAGGGCTGCAGCTCCACACGCTGGGATGAAAACAGAGATTGAGGTGAAACTTTGACACTTCCATTTCTGTGCTTCACATCACTCCTTCACAAACATCATGCTGCCTCCTCATACACATTTTTGGAAAATTTTGGTCTGCTTTACAGTTTTTACCTTGAGTATTCTGAGCTGCTTGTGCACTCCCCTGAACATTTTGGAAATGGGAAAAAACAGATGAAAACTGCTGTGCTTAGTTTGCCTACTCAATTGACTTTCTCAGTAACCCATTGCTTCTGGACTTTTTTACATATTTGAAAGAAAACGGATTCTCTATTTTCCTGATGTTGGGGAGATAAATATAGCTGGTGTCATGTAAAAGAGAGCCCTAGAACTGCATTCATATACAATTATTTAATTTCTTCAGATTGCTGGTTTTTGTCAAATACCACTCAAATTCCAGGTCCTTACAATGGCATTTTTTTAAGCATGTATCTTCCTTTGGTCTTTAATGATTTTCTCGTTACTCTGAGTTTGTCTCATTCAAGACAGAAACTGGCTTGAGGAGCTGCAAAACCCTGAAAATAGTTCAGAATGTTTCTGTAACCCAAAACAAGCCGTGCAGACAAACAGCCACCTGCACTGACACATGTAACACGTTTATTTATACACAGTCAACTTCTGGATTCTGCTTTGGCCCAACTACAGCTCTAAGACTTTAATTTTTAAAAGCGTTTTAATTAACAGTCTCACTCTTGTTTACTCAGTGTGATAGGAGGGGATTGTGCCACCATCTGTCAGGGGGACAGTGACCCCAGTCCAGGAGGGACAGAGAAGGGCAGCACATCTGGATTGACCAAAGCAAGGTCACTGGAGCTGATCTGTGGCAGCTCACAGGGTAATAAAATTCACAGTGTTTAAAAACAATGAAAGCACAGATGAAATACACACACACATGTAAAACACACGTTTAGGAAGGGAAGTCACAGGTGTTAACACAGCTTCAAGGGGAGGCTGAACAAAACCACTGGACATCATTAACTACACAATGATGTCTAATTCAGGAAATCCCCCCAAAAAAAAGACTTAAAGGTTAAGAGAGGAAAGTATCCCAGAATCTCAACCTGCTCTCCTACTCTTCTCCAGGCATCTGCACACAGTCCCTATTGGAGCCAAGATGTTGGCAGAGAGGATCTTCAGTAAAACCCGTGATTATCATTCTTATAAAATGCCAAAATGTGCTCTACTAAGAGATATTTAGGATCACTGAATGGGTTGGGTTGGGTTGGGTTGGGTTGGGTTGGAAGGGACCTTAGGGATCATCCAGTTCCAACCCCCTGCCATGAGCAGGGACCCATTCCACCAGACCAGGAATTCAGTCTGATTTAGTCTTGTCATGCCTTTTGGTAACCTTTGTCAGGATCCTCCTATTACAAGGTTTTTAGTTCTCTTTGTAAAATGTAGTGAATTTAAAATAAAGGGAAGATCTCTGATAAAAGAACAGGCAACACAGAGCAGGAGAGACATGGGAAAGTGGTTTGATGAAAGAAGGATGAGAGCACAGAGGAACTGAGCAGGGGGAAGGGGAGAAAAGGAGAGAACAGCACTGGATGTGACATTCCAAACAGGCTGGAAAATGCTGCCATTCACACTGATATCACAGCTTTGCAATTATCAGCTTTTCCAGCTGTGAAAGCGTCTGATTAGGTTTTATATTTCTGGGGGTCTATAAATATATCTTGACTTTTTTTTTTAAACAGAGATTGTGCTGTTTGCTTTTGATATATTTAAAAGTCAGGTGTAAGAAGGGAAGCAGATGTGCTTGTTTTCAAAACTGAAAGTCATAAAAAAGCATGTAAAGATTTCACTCTGGCTGATACACAGGAAGGAAATAGTAATATTTCAGCTGGGAACAATATCCAAAGCCCAGGCAACACGTAGCCTGTTGGCAGCCAAGTGACATACTTAGCAAACCAGGAGCAGCAGATGATTAAATCTCATTATACCTGTTCCATTCCAAAACATTTTAGGTACAACTTGTGTCTCTCCAAGCACTTACTGTATTAATGACATCAGGAGCACGTCGTAAAATCTAAACAGGTAGTTTTATGCCAGGAGCTATAGCTGGACAACTTATTCAGTTCCAGGAATCTCAGAATTATTTCCCACCCAAAGCCATGAATAAGATGATAAAACAGGCAGGAGATTTCTCTCAGTGACCTACCCAGGTTGCTGCAGAACTCTCCCACCATTCCATCAGGGTTGGCAGTGGGGATTTGGGTCAGCCCCGTCAGGATGAGAACGTCGCTGTTTTTAAGAGAAGCCTGGTCCATGGGCTGGAACAGAGCACAGGGAACTAAAATCAGGAATGGGAGAGTTGCTCCAGGCAGGACATGATAGATACAGTCACCAAACACTTTGCACTTCACATTCCTCCATCTGTGGAAACTTAACTTGTTTTATACTGGTATTTTATTAAAGCAGAATGAAAATGCAAACCCATCTCTCTGCATTAGCAAACAGAAAGTAGATATTCAGAAATTATACTTCAGTGTGATACTAAATACATATTCTTGATACTGAAAATTTGGCCTGATCCAATCCAAGACAGGGTAAAATCCACTTCTCTCTGTGCAGATGGTGAAAAGGTAACTTTGAGCCTCACTCTGGGGTGGGATGCCCTTCCCACAGCTACTGATCAAGCAAAAGTGGGCAACTGCTGGCAGCTGTGTGGTATTTTATGGTTATTTACTCTCAATAAACAACTCTCTGCAGTCTCACCATCTAGGAAAGATTTCTGCCAGAAGAGACAGATGAAGAGATTTCCTCTGCTGAACCTCCAAGACCACTGTAAGGTCAATTCCCCTGCTCACAGCTCTCCAGAGCCATTCTGAAGCAGTTGAGAAGGACCCTGCTCTGTTAAACGAGCAGGGGAATTTCATTTCAACTCTGACAGAAGTTTAAACTGTGCACCCCCTTGTAGGATCAGACCTGACAGGGGAGATTTATCACAATATTTGACTCTCTGTAGTGTGTCCATGAAAATGAAATGCCAATAATGCAATAAAAAGTAATATGGAATCTGCCTGTGATAATGTACATAATGATTATGGCATATTAGATCCACATAATTTCAGATGCCATTGCACTGAGAGGGCCTGCATTGATTTTTGTGGGTTAATGTAAAGAATATGTCTGAAAAGGCTTTTAGTGACATGTCTGAACCTGTGCTGTCAACTCCTGTTCTCCACTTCAGTGGCAACGGTGTCGATTCCAGCCTCAGGAGAGGGGGAGGCAAAATTTCAATAGGAACCATCTGCCAGAAGAACAGGGAACAGTTAATGGTGCCAGGCCTAACTCCCAATTTATTGGAAAAGAAGTTCTGGATATGTTCAAAGGATATCCTCTTAAAAACAAAATGCAGTGACAGTTTTCACACCCTGCTAAAATATGGGAATTTCTCAATGAACTTCTCACCATGACGCTACGGAGAAACAGGGTGGACAAACAACTTTTCACTCCCTGAGAGAAAAATGATCTGTTGCTCACAATTCTGACTCTGTGCCACTCAAGATATTGTTATCATTACGTATTGTCTGTCAAACATCAAAGAGATGATGGAGAGCTGGTTGGCAGCTCTCAAACCCCACATACAGAAACAGCAGATTGTAGCAGCCTGTGCTGGTGCTCACAGGGATTAACCCCAGGACAAAAACTATCCATTGTCTTCAAAAAGCATCTGGAAGCAAATGCAAGATGATGATGGTATGGGGTAACATCTGGGATGTGGTAAATAACAAGGAAAGTACAAACTGAATGTGATTTTAACTATCTGCTAAGCTATTCCTTCTGAAGATGTCTTAGGATAAAATTATTTAAAGTGCAAGGGACTGGATGGTAAAAAATGAGGCTGTGGAAAGCATGTGGGACAAGCAACACCGTCAGCAGAGTGGATAATCCAGGTTCCATCTCCTGCTGGCAAATGGAGCAGGTCCCTCAGGTTTCAGGGAGGTTCACAGCACCTTTTCCTGCACTTTTAAAGCTCAAACTGCCCGGTCTGACTGCTCCCACCTCTGCAGGGAGTGCAGCCCACAGGCCATGAACAGTTCACTCACACCCCATTCCCTGCCACTGGGAGTTAACTTCCTTAAAAACAGGGATTTTACCAGAAGCTTCCAGAGAAACGTTCACCTTTGGGAAATGATGAAGCCTGGCCAGTCTGACCTGATAAACTGAGTCACCATTTCATATCAACGGGGAGAAAACATTCTCAGTTACCACATTACTCCGTACAGGGCAAAGTTTCTCCTCACAGAAATATTCCATTCACATATTGTCAAATCTTGCTGCTCCTTCTCCAGGAGGGGATGAGAGAGCACAGCCCAGGATGGAGAGAGGCTGATGAGAAACAGGGATTTAGAGGCTCTGATACATTTTGTACACCTAAGGATGGCCCTACTATTAAGGATCATTTATCTACTGTAGTTTCTCAGCTGAGAACAAGCTTTTAAGTGATGGGATGCTCAGAAGCAAAGCTCTCCAGCAGACACCCACCTTGGGGGAAATCACTTACTGATCAAAAACCTGACACATCTTCTAAATTATTTTTAAATACCTCCTGCTATAATGCTTTTAACTATTTTGACAACTTCTGAAGCGCACGGTACTGCGAACTTCAAGCCATTCTTTGCACTAAGAATTTATGGATCTAGAGAGAATTAATTTACTGGAAATTACATCTACAGCACTATAAAGACTTTGCCCTTAGCAGAGCAGGGTGGAAAAGTTGGCAGCCAGTGAGCTATCATTTCTCCCAAGGAAGGATGTTTCAGAAGTGATATAAAGCAGTCTGTGAGCTGTCTGTGAAGACTCTTCAGTCAAATATGGATTTTTTTAAAAAGTCACTAATGCTCTTTTGTTCAATTCTGTTGAAAATTTCCTCTTTAAAGACAATTTCACAGTTTTAAGTTAACATCAAATCACCAATAACAAAGAATTTTAGTTATCTCTCCTTAGCAACTATTGAGACCTGTCACTTGTCACTTGTGTCTTATCAATACCCATTAAGTCCAGGCACTGATAAGACAGCTACCTTAGTAGGGTCTCTATCCTAAACCTGATCCCAGCTGGAATAACCCCTTTTTTTTGAGCAGAGACAGTTCCCCCTAAAGGGACTAAGAAAAGTCAGGGGCTGTACCTGAGGGTGTGTTGTAAGCAGAGAAGATCCTGAAACATAAGAAACCTTTTCATAGTGTGACTGGATAATCCAATTGGAACTCCCAAGAGCGTAGCCCGAGCTCAGAGGGGTGACCTGCACAGCACCAAACAGCTCCTGAAACACACAGCAAGAGACATAACTTAAGAGAGCCCCAAAAGAAGTCAGGACAGGTCATTTTATCATCAGTGATACGAATTTTAAAAGCAGTTCTGCTGCTCAAAGCCTTTGTGAAGCTGTTCTGCTGAGAATTACATCTGCTGGTTTTACCTACCCATGTCTAACAGGACACATGCTCTGAGAAAAGCTTTTCCTGAGGCAGGGCCTCCATAAAGTCTCTCTTCCACGTGGATTTTATGGCATCTGAGTTCACATTGAACAATGCCTCAAAATGAAGGAATCAGCCAGGGTCTTGATCCTCTGCCTGCCTCTGCTGTACTGAAGAAGTTTGTGGGAGCTTTACTTTTTTGAAGACTCTATTCTCCTTTAACCAAATTAAATTGGTATTGGCCAAGGAGAGAAGGAAGGACAAGTACTTCTCTACTGACATAAAACTTTGCTTGAGTTGCAAATGTTACTGTGGAAAACAAACTTAACCTCAAACTCACTCGCTTTCTAACTTTATTTCTTTCTAAATGCTACCTGCTGGTGATTTAGCAACAACACCCTGCAAACTCAATCCACGTTTTAGTTTCAGTGTAAGCAACCTGACAGTTGCCTCCTTTCCAGGTGTCATTAGGAACTGTATTCCTTTATCTGTACCCAGGAATGTGGAATACTTTTTTGGAGAAAGGAAAATCAGCCTTCATGTACAGACCTCCCTAATGTGATCCACCTTCTGGTTACTGAATAATAGAACAAGCATCTGATTCATGCAATACTAATGATTTTTCTACTATTTCAATACATATTTAGACGCCTTGAAAGACAAGGCAGGGGGCCTTCATCCCGTTCAGTGTGTAAGCCAAGGCTCTAAAGTCTGATTATCTGAAAAGTTAGCTTTGGGAAGAGAAAAAATATGGGTTTTTTTCCCTAGTAACTATAAAAGAATGATTGGCTCAGATGCACAGATCTAAAATGAGGGGAGATGCATCCACACTGTGAGGACAGTCAAAAATGAACAGTAACAATCCATGGATAATGAGGAGTCACAACTTACTTTAACACATATTTTTATTTTTTATGGCCTCTGAGCAACAAAACCAGGTATGGCTCACACAAGAGCAGGGATCGTGGCCCACTCGCTGCCTACAATCCATACGGGTTCTGCAGACTATGGAATTGTTGGTTCAGTTCATTCTGGAAACTACACTGGATTATAGTCAACAGCATTACAGACAATAACTGTTAGCTGGGAGCCCTGGGAAAGGAGTATCTGAAGTTCACATTGAACCATTAGGTTTTGTTTACAATCCCTAATTTACAGTATGAAACAAAGTGGAGGCTAAAGCACTCAAAAGATTCCCAGAAGTGAGATAGGTGAGCTGGGAAGGGGATGTGGCTTAGAGACAGAGAGGATACATTCACTCCCTGCATCCTCCCAGCTCTCAGTGGGCCAGCCATCAGCTCCAAATTTGAGGGCACGCTGCCTTAAAATTGGCCTCCCCAAGGAAGAGGAGAAACAAATGGATATTCCCTGATTTCACCAAACCAGAGCCCTTCCTGGGAGGCAGACTGAGGGACAGTCTGTATAATCCTGTCTTGCTTGCTTAGGTTAGGGTAACTAAATCCTACACAGGGTCTAGAGGAGAAAAAGAGCTGGGGAACAGTTGTTGGTGTTGCCCTGAGGGCAGCTGTCCAAGTACTCACGATTTTCTGGGAGTAGCCCACCAGCTGGATCTTGCTGAGGGCTGCGTTCACCTCTGGCATGGTGTAGCACTTCCTCCACATGGACACCTCCACCGCGTCCTTCAGCGGGGCTGGCAGCAACCTGCGAACACCAGCGGGATGTTCTCTGGGGATCCAGAACAACAGCTGGTGCTGGACCAGCTTCTACAACCATTTATATTCTCCAGATCTTAGATTTTACCCTTTTTCGTTTTTATTTTCAGTGTGCCTGGTGCTTCAAAGTGAGGAGCAAGACTTTCTGCCTGCTGAGGAGCAGAGCCACGCTTCCCACTCTGCCTCAGCCCAAGGACTGCTCTCCTCCAGCTCTCTTTGTTGCTGTTCTGTCCAGCCCTTACATCAAAGAAGTAGCTGTGATCAAGGTGTTATCACAACTCTTGAGGTATTTTCACCTCTGATGAAAGATGCTGGCTGATCTGAGATGCCAACACGAAATGCACCTCCAGCATTGGCAGAGAGGACTGGGATCTTGGATCAGTGTCTATTTTTCGTATCATAATAATCTGAATAATATCCTAATAATCTGAAACAGTCTGGTGATTAAAATGCAGGTACCAGACCACAAGCAGGGACGGCTCTGCCCTGATTTTTGCCACTGGTCTCTTCCAAGAGCACGTGTCCCTTCAGCTCAGCTTCCCTGCCTTCAATCCCACTTCCCTTCCGAGTGCCCTGGCAGGGATACACGAGCTGACACTGCAGAGCTCTTTGAAATCCCCTCCACGGAAGTATTTAAGATGTTTTACACCAAAGTAAGATCCATCCATTCTGCTCCTCGCAGACATTGCAAGTCAGCTGCCCGGCGTTGTCAAGGGAAGAAGTGAACTATAATGTCACAGGCTGGAAGAGGGATGGCTAACTTCTGGGAAATAAATCTTCCTTAGCAACATGAACTGAGGCAGGAAGCAGCGCAGCTGCCAAATGCGTAAGAAGAATAGGATTTTTTTTTTTTGTATATTAAACCAATGCTAAATCAAAGGCTAATTCAAACCAATTTCCAAAGATTTATGGAAATTGGTCAAGTTTCTTTGATCAATTTGTTTAAAGGAATTTAATTTATCGTTATATCTACTAGGTCAGTGAACTCCTCCATAATTTAAGATACTGAAGAAAGGATTAAGGGCAGCTCTTGCCAAGACCACAACACAGGTCCAGAGCGATAACTGTAATTCCAGCACACGCTGGCTAAAAGCACCCTGTGCTTCAGGAAACAAACAAAGCCTTCAAGGTCTTTGTTGGGAAGTCGTAAGCAACAAAAGGCCACACAATGTGGAGAGTTGTCCACCACTGCACTGAAGCAAATTGCCTGTAAAAGCCTTTAACCTACCATAAGAAGCATTTAGTGTTGGAAGCTTTCAGGAACTGCTCTTCTGGGAAGAGGAAAATGTCTCTCCAGGTAATGGAGAAAGTGGGGAATTGTCCTTGGTGATTGAAGGAAGTTTTTCTTAGCCTTGACTGGCTACACTGTGAAAATACTCTGATCCCTGGCAGAGACCAGTGGCACCAGTCTCCAGTGGTTTCCTGTGGCTGAGCGGCACAGAGACAACGAGGTGCTGGTCCCTCAGATGTGCCCCTGTCAGCATTCAGTCTGTCATCCTCACTCCTAAAATCTCTACAGAGTTACCAGAGGATATTTTGTGGTCTGGAGTAAATCTACCGACACCATGGCAACATCCTGTTACGGATCACCTCACAACAACCAGATGTGTGAGGGCAGCTGCTGGGACAGCCACAAACAGGGAGGTACCATGAATCCACATGGCTGAGGATGCAAAATTCATGCTTAAAAAACTGAGGGATTTGTATTATTCCCTGGGATCTGCACAGAGACAGTCCCTCCTGGTCAATGCAAAGGGTGACATTTCATATATGACATAAAATCCCAGAACTGTTTGAAGGGAGAGGAGGATGGCAGCACCAAACTACATCAGACCCCGGCCTCTCTCATGCCCTGCTCAGCCTCAAGAAACAGCCTGTTTCAAACACTTTAAAACATATAGGAAACCATCAAACAAGAAGTCAACAAAGTGCCTTTCATAAGGCAAACTTCCTCTTTACCCCCTGAATCCCAATCAGTGTGAAAGATATCCTGGCTGACATCTACAGAGCTTCCACGAGACTGCTCACTTGAAATAAAACCCAGTGGCAATAAAACTGGCTAAGCAATTAGTTCAGACTGGGTCTGATAATGGAAAAATGTAAACCACTATAATGAACTTATTATATTTTATACAGTATTTGCATTTAAAATGCTCCAGTGCTTTATCTAATGAAGATGATAATACTTTGTGTTTTATACTAACTGTTTGGAGTAGAACTAGCTGAACTGTAAAGCAGTAATGGGGATTGATCAGCCTGAAAAATTAAAGTTAGACTCAGAAGTAATAAGTATTCTGTTCTAGCAACAGCCAAGTAGGAAAAAAACCCCAATTCATCAAGATCACATTTTCTTAACTAACGGATGTCAGTCCAATCCTGCATGTGCCATTAGCCAGGTGCTAATTTGTGGATCAGTGGATGTTTGCTCACATGCTCTAATAATCAGTTCCATTCACTCCTGCGTGACACTTGTCACCAGGCATCTCAAAACACTTTGCAAACATTAATTAAAGTCCCCGTGTGCCCTCTGTGCTGGATGGGAGCTCTGTTTTACAGATGCACAGGGAGGTGAACGGGGAAACGCAGAGCACAGGTGGGGTAGAGGTGGAGAGGGAGTTCACATTTGTCCCCTTGTTCCAGCTCAAAGACAACGTTGGTTCATACCAGCAGAGTTTTTAATACACAAATTTATTTTACTAAATTTTAGTTTAGTACCTCCTACCTCCCTGCTACCCCTTCACAACAGCTACATGATGGAACTATGAATTTTGGGGGACATCCCCAGCAACAGGAGAGAGGAACATGTATTTTAAATACCACTTCAAGGAAAAAAAGGCTCCAGCCTCCTAGAGCAGCTGAATCAGAACAAAGATTCCCTCTCTGTGTTCTCCTCTGGAATAATCAGCAGCATGCAAAGTGCCAGGCAGCACTTTTCCTAAAATACGACCACCAGGAAAGTGACATTATATGAGCTACAAGATATACGATCCTCCTTTAAACCATGCATACAAAACACGCCTGGTGTGACAGGAATAATGGCTCCAGTCCTCTCTCTTCACACACTGGGAGCTTCAGCAGTGGCTCTGGGCAGGCCAGTGGACTCCAAAATTAAAAAACCCCACTATTCTGAAAATCCTGCTAAACTTTGGTGTATTTAGTTTTGCCTTACCTCCGAATTCTATTTGCCTTTTACAGAAGAGTGGGAGTTCAGTGTAAAGACTGCTCCTGAATTCAGCAGGGAAACTCAATACACAGCTAAAACCACGGTAATTTGGATTTTTAATTTCTTTGCTTTGTGATATTGGAAAATATCAAGGCTACTCTTCTAATGTAAGAAATAATTCACTTCTGGGAAACTTCTAAATCAAGCCATCTTAAGAATTAGGAGTATAAAATGGGAGATCAATTAAAAATGCACAAAGCAGCTTTTAAAAATAACTGTTTAATCAACCAACTCTATCTTTAAAATGTGCTAAAAACGAAACTGTCTCCTCCAAGGAACACGTTGTGCACCTAAAATTGTTTTTATTCCCAAGGAAAGCATCAGCTGCGATTAACAAACTGTACGGATAATTTTTAGATTCCATAGGCTTTCAAAATTCTGAGCATCTTGTTTTGATGTATAGCTGGAATAATGGACACGGTGCTTCCAAATAACCTTTTTTATTCAGATTTTAATTTGTTTTTAAGCTTTGGAAAGCCAAAAACCCCACCTCTGCTGTTCAGGTGTAAAAGAAGATGGGAAGAAAGGTAACGCCAGTGACGTCCAACAGCTGTCTTGACTTTCTTAGTATGTCAGCAAACATGAATGTAAATACTATTTAAATTATTCCAATGCAATATCATTAAATAGCCTAATAATTTCAACAATTTTTTATGATGTTAACACCAAAATCTGCTGGTTTCATCTACCATTATGGTGCTGAACTGTGTGAGGGGAGATCCGGGGAGGCTTTGCTGTTCCCAAGTGTTTCTCCAAGAAACGGATTTGTGAGGTTGGAAAACCAACGTGCAAATGATTAAAGGAATAATCGACCCAAGGAGTCACAGCAGCAAATCTCAAATGGCGGGAGCTGAGCCATCCTTACAGTGAATCCCAAACTTGGGTGAATGCTTTAGGACAGTCACCTTTCCTGGGACTTGTTCCTTACCTTTGTACCTCCTTGTTCTTCCACATGGAGGCAGACTGAGCCTTTGGCACGCGTTCAATGGAATTCACCAGCTCTTCCATGAGGAGCCTGAAAACATAAATCAAACCTAAATTAGCACTGCCTCCTCTCACACAGGAGAGAACTTTGGCCCAAATCTTTCCAAAATACCACAGAAATTGTAACACTCTCAAGCAGTTTGAAGGAGGGGTTCTTCCCACAGAGGCCATTTCCAGCACTATCCCTGTTTCTCCACAGAGTGTTCCCAATTCCATCTGCCTGGTTGCAACAGAGGAGGAGCTGGCCCACTGGGTTATGGGCTATTTGGAAAGTGCCAGATAATTTCTTCATTACTGACTGCTTGTGATATGGAATGAGACAAAACACACAACAAAAACTCCTCAGCTGATGCCTGTTTATCACTTAGGGAAGCCAAGCACGTTGTCAGAGTGAACTCTCCTCATCTATCAACACATATTTGAGACAGAAAAAGGTGTCAAGTGTTAGAAATTGTCACTGCAGATTTCCCTGCCCAAAACTAAACAGCATTTGTGATTGTGTGCAGGCTTTCCCCTGAAGGTAGGAGCAGAAGGACAGCATCTGGAATGACTTGGGATGGGGAGAATCACACCAGTGCACTCTCCCACAAGACTGTGCTTGTTATCTCCAGCTCTGGACCAGCAAAGCCCAGAGGCCCACTACTCGTTCATATTTACACAATTCCTTTTGCCTACAAGGGCCTTCAGTTTCTGTTTGCTTTCACACAGTGGGGGAATTACCCTGGCATGGGAAGTTTGCACAGGACCTTCAGTGGACAAAGATTCCCGCCCTGAAGTGCTTACAGAGTAGTCCAGATAGCAGGGCCTAATCTGGCTCCTAATTACTGAATGTGGCAGCTCTGCAGGAGAGAGGAACAGAGCACAGGTCCAGTTAGGCCTCATCAAGGGACAAACCTGCAGTGTTTGGTGCTGACCCATCCAGTCAACAAGACCATTTTGTAAAAATAGACTGGCAAGTTTGATGACTATTCTGGTTCTGACTCCACTGTCAGGTCTTAGATTTTCTACCTCAGTCTCCTATTTCTGCTATTTTTCTTAGCGCTTCTCTCTGGAGTTCAGAGCTCATGTATCTCAAATGTCATTTAAGATGAAGTCAGCTTGAATTCCTTTCCATGGAGTGGGGGGAAGTGCAATTATATGGAATCATAAAATACTGAAATGGTTTGGGTTGGAAGGGACCTTGAAGATCACTTAGTTCCAATCCATGACATGGGTACATGACATGGGTTCCACTAGACCTGGTTGCTTTAAGTCCTCTCCAACCTGGCCTTGAACACTTCCAGGGATGGGGCAGCCACAGCTTCTCTAGGCAACAAGTCCAGTTTTGTTTTTTTTTTTTCTGATTGGAAAGACTCCTTTTGTTTAGGGGGAGCAGAGAGGAGCAGGAGAGCTCTTTGGTCCATGGTTTTTGAAGGTCTGAAGTTGCCTATATGGCAATTACTGCTCAAGGTGTCTCAGCCTACTCAAGTTCCACTGTCCCACATCTACGGCCTGGACTCAACACAAAGCACCTGCTGGAAATGTTGATGGTTCCAGAGGTTGGGAAACATGGAGTTAACACATTTGCAGCACTAAGGACTTGGCTGGTGTTCAGCTTCTGCCTGAAAGCCTCTTCGGAACATTAGACACCGCTCCTCTCCCCACATTGTCCTTTACACCTTCTCCTCAGCAGTGATGAAAGAGGAGCAGAGAATATGAAGGGGCTTTTTACCTGCCAATTTGAACAGTGGGCTCGGTGGCATAAACTGTTCCAGTGAATCCTGTGTACTCTGTGATGTAGGGCAGTGCCATCATGCAGTGATAGTTGGAGATCAAGATGACATCCACCGTGGAGAGGTCAAGCAGTTCAGTCTGAAAACAGAGGGAAGAGATAAGCAACTTGTAACCCTTTCATGCAGTTCAAGCAATGGCAGAAAAACTTCTCTTTTTTTTGACTTTATATAGCAGGAATGTAACTGGTTTATAAAAGCATGTCTCAGCTGTGGCAAAGATTAATGTTGCCTTTAAATTAACAAGATTTATTTAAAAAGCCCCCTAAAATTATTCCCTTCTCCAACCTGGAAAGGAAACCATGTCCTGGGCTTGTTTGTCTTTCAGGTGCTGGAATGGATGCTGTTTTGAGATCCATGATTATTTTACTTTTATCCAAGAATTGATGTGTGCAACTCCTTAGGGAGTAAGAGACACCAAAACTTCTGCAGCAGTGATTTAGGGTGTCTCATATGTTTTTATGCAGCACATCATACTGTACCCCAGGAGAGAGATGAATGAAGATTGTATTTGTTCACATGCTTAAAATAATCCTCATCTTTTCCCAAAGTAAATGCTTGGCATCTTTATCATTCACATTTTCTACAGCAGGAGATGAAGCCCATTCACAGGATACAACAGAATGGATGGGTGGGCCCAATTTGTTTTAATGTGACAGTTTAGACAAGAGTTCTGAGAGTGAAAGAAGATTTCACACATTGTTAAAAGAATTTTAATTAGAAATATTTACTGGTAATGCCGTAACACAAATGGTGTCAAGTCAGAAACTTACAAGATTACTGACCTCTAACTCAGTTATTATAGAGCAGCTAATGGAATTCAACACTCATCAAGCACATATTATCTGATTACAAGGCTTGGTCCAGCAATTTGAATAAAAAAGGCAAGAAAGTAGGTTACTCTGCTTTGCAGAGGGCTGACACAGTGCTCTGGTGACAAGCAGCTTAATTCCTTGCTAAGCGCTCATGGTTTCAATCCCCGATCACAGCTGATGTCGGAGCCATGATCTCCGAGCTGAGAACAGCAGGTGAAACACCATCCTCAGATCCATGACAGGGCACCTTTTATCTTCCTCAGCTTCCAGGCAGGAACACACTCCCCGCAAGGTATCAAAGGATCTGCTGATGCCTGCTCCTGCCAAGGCTTGGTTTGTCCATGCCTTGGTTTCCAGCTGTGTCCAGACCGTACCGGACCAAATTCTGGAATGGTTTGAGTGGGAAGGCCCTTAAAGACCAACTTCTACTCCACCTGCCATGGGCAGTGACACCTCCCACTATCCCAGGTGGCCCCAAGCCCTGGCCAGCCTGGCCTTGGACACTTCCAGGGATCCAGGGGCAGCCACAGTTTCTCTGGGCACCCTGTGCCAGGGCCTCACCACCCTCCCAGAGAAGAATTCCTTCCCAATATCCCATCTAACCCTGCCCTCTGGCAGTGGGAAGCCATTCTCTGTGTCCTGTCACTCCACATCCCTTGTCCCAAGTCCCTCTCCAGCTCTCCTGGAGCCCTTTTAGGCACTGGAAGGGTCTTTCAGGCCTCCCCAGAGCCTTCTCTTCTCCAGGTAAACATCCCCAACTCTCAGCCTGGCGCCAGAGTAGAGGAGCTCCAGCCCTGAGCTGAATCCCAGCCCAGGAGAGCCATCAGGAGGATACACACCACCACTTTCCAACCTTAAGCATGCCACATCTCAGCACCCTAGAAGCATTTACTAATAGGATGAAAAGGGTGTCAAAAACAAAGTAAAATCTTCCCTGGGGCTTGCGGCGATCTCACTAAAGTGCCTTTGAGCTGAAGAGGCTTCAAAATGTTTCTTGAATGTGAAGTGAGAGAGCAGAAGGGTGCCAAGCAAAGAGAGGGCTGCACCCTGCACTCTGACATGTGTGAGTGTACTCTGTTGCCAAGACAGCCTCTTATCACCTTGTGGCCGCTGGATTAGATCCAAATCTTGGCTTGCTTTGGCAACGGTTTTCCTGGAAGCGATACCGAGATTCTCCGGCGAACTGCTTCTGCAGACAAGTTTCTTCAAAAGAAGCGCCATGGAAGGAGACAAAGCAAAAGCCTCTTTCACACAAGCTCCCTTTTATCCCACATTGCCAAACATAAGCAACATTTCCACTCTGTTTTCAGCTGGCCATGACTCCTGAATCTCCTGCAGACAGGGGAGCTCAAGGTGTGAGCTGGGTATCACAGCAGATCTCTTCTAGTGCTCACAGAGGAGATGTGGCATCTCTTGGCAATTTTTTGAAACATCTGAGAGGCCATTTTTAAAGTCCCTGCAATGGTGATGTGCAGTTGGTTGCCATCTTCTGGTTGTAGGATGGGCTGCTGGGAAGCAGCTTCATGCAGTGATAGCAGGGGTAGAATGAAGCTGTGACTCCCCATCTGTCATATTCAGAGCTACACATGTGGGTATTTTCCAGCCCAAAGTAACCAGAAAGTCTGGCTGAAGCACCCTAAACCCCAGCAGATTATCATTCCAAAGGGAATCCTGCACATAAACCATGTCCTTCTCAAAATCTGGGCCATAATGGCACTTTCTACACACACAGGACAGTAACCAAAAAGCTCACAAGAACCCAGAATTATCAGACTTTCGGGTTGGTCTTTTTTGCTGTGATTGGATTATGACCATTCCAGCTGGGTTGGAATGGTCATAAACTGTTGGAACCACTTGCCAAAACGAGTACCAGAGCTGCCAACTCATTTGGAAGAATCAAGATGACAAGACTGATGCCAGAGGTGAGTTCCATGGGACCCACACACAGGAACAATACTGCCAGAACCTCAGCAAGCTGACAACCTTCCAGGAGTGTTTTGTGCTTCCTGTCTACAAAGTCCGGCAGAAAGGAAAAAAAAAAATCACTGCCCAAAAGCAACTGTGTCTGTCTTTGAAAGCCAGAGATAATATCCCACCGTGAAATGAAAGAAATGATGTTATCACACTCTGACCACACTGAGGAAAGGGGAAAGTAGCACTCCCATGCTGCTCTCCATCATTCATCCCCACCTTTCTGCTCAGCTTTTTACTGCTTGCCTTTCTCCTGCAACATTCCCCTGATCCATCAGGTAACCCCAGGTAATCCGAACATTTTCAATACTCTTGCTTTTTTAAAATCCAGAAATTCCAGTAAAAACCAGCTTGAGCAGCCAGTTGCAGCCATGCCCGTGGATATCAAGGCACAGCTACTGAGTATTGATAAATCAGCAGGAACCTGATAATAATAATAATAATTTAACAAGTTTCTTCCATGTGATTGAATGGAGTCAGATTTTTCAGTAAGGCTTTGAACAAACTCACCTCTGGTAAGCAGAACTCAGGCACAGAGTCTACAAATACATGGCCAGAGCACTCCTTTAGCTCCTGTAAAACACCACACCAACAGAGGAGACAGAAAAATACAACAGTGTTACTCCAAAGCAGCACATTTTGGATTTTCCAGACATTTTCTTTATCACAGGTAATTTCCAGCCCGTTACTACACGACATTTATCCCCCTTATAGATGCAGTTTGGTGCAGGCAGATCTGCTGAAATTGCTTTTGTGCCAGATGAGGCTGCTTGGTACTTGAAGGGATCAGATCCTCCTTGGGAAGGACAGAGAGAGCACTCTGGTAGGTAAGGGAAGAGCCCTGGTAACCACCAGGAAGGCAAGTTTGGCATTTAGTTTTGGTTCCAAATAACAACCAACATTTTCTGTCTTATTAGGAACAAAATACAATTTTTAGCCCATCTCAGAGCATTTGATGAAACAACTTTTGGGGATCTAATCTCCATAGGGCACTTTTTGTTAAACTCTATCCTCTATTTTCTTCCTCTTTTTCGAGGCTGACATCAAAAACTTTGGTCACACGAAAAGTCACGTTCTTCAGGGTTATATGTGGAACAAAAATAATCCCAACTCTACTCCTAGCACAACTCACAGGCTCCCTGCCACCCACCCTGCCTTCTCTCCTGTCCCAAAGCAAGTGGTCTCAGCCAGCTTCAGACTGACAGAATTAAAGATTGAATCCAATTCTTAATAATTACAGTGCACCTGCCAGCTAATAACAAATGAGCAATTACATCTAGTGGCAGAAGTCTCCTAACCTCATCTCAAGGGAGTTCAAAATGATTAAAAGTAGATCGGAGCACATTTCAATGCCTCTCCAGGACTGAAGTTTTACAACTGAGTGCTGCAACAGGAATGTCCACCCCACATGATAAAACACCCACCTTTGACTCCTTCCCTTGACTTTTTCCAGCATGGGTCAAAGAATTTACCATTCCAAGCACTTACAGTCGTCAAGGTGAAGTTAAGAGATGCTGCCTTTGAATTTTTAACACGATTTCCATTGCCACTGTGTGAGTTTGGAGGTTTCTCCTGAGCACACACTGCAGCAGCAGCATCCCAGAAATTTAAATATATTCCAAGTGAAAGTACAGTGACAGTCTGTCCATTCTTTGCAGCCCAAAGCTCTGACACCGAAGCTGGGGTTCAGGAGACACAAATTCCAGGGAATTCAAACTGAGCAACTCCATTGCTGCCCCTGAGCCTCTGCAGCCCTGCGACTGCCAGTTAGCAAGTGCTCTGAATAGAGCTGTTACTATTTTACCAACAGAAATGCTGCCTGCACAGTTTCTTTTGTCTTCAATGAGAAGAAAAATTGGGTCTTTAATCTATGATCTTCAGCTGCCTTGTCTGTAAAAATCAGATCAATCCATTTTGTCCACCTCAAAGTCCCCTACGAAAGCAACTATTATCACTGGTTCCTTTAATGTTCACATAGTCAGAGAACAGTCTATTAAGCATTTTCTCCACTGGTACCTATCGCTGCCCACATTTGAAATGTATCTGCCTATTTTACTAACATCTGACATATTTTTGTGTTCATTGTTCCCCTATGGCAGATCAAGCTGGATGCTGCAGTGCCAAGTTTTGGTTGAAGCCTCAGATAAATTCTGCCTCCAAAGTGATGTAATGAAAAGAGGGGGAAAAAAGAGCAATTCTGTGTCTCTCATGTTGCTGAGGAAGTTCTGTGTCTTAGAATTAGGAGGCTGGAGATAATATCCTCCCTGCTATGTCCAGGAGCAGAACACATGTTGATTGAAGAGGCCAAAGCCACGCTTTTTCTCTCTGAGAGACCTCCCATAGGCAAAGCATTGCCTTTCTCATAGTTCTGCCTGAAAAAGGGTATGGTACCAACCTCATTTACAGGCATGCTCTGAAGCCTCAGCGTCAGAAAAGTGAGACTGTGGAATAAAAGGCACTCTCAGAAGGCAAAGCACTATTATTTATGGAGCTCCATGAAGTACAAAAATATTCACACTGATGACTTCTGCATTTTAAGAAGATTTTTTTTATAATCTAGGCTACCTCTGAAGCCTGAGAGTTACTATTAGCATTTTGTTTCAAAACGTTCTGCTCTGCAAGGACATTCTGGCTGGTAAAGGTACACAGAGAAACCTTTGGGATGACTCAGCGTGGAACACTGCTCCTGCAGCACCAGCTCCCAACCTGGCAGGTAGCTTTTTGCATGGCAAGAAAATTCCAACCATCACCACAGTACCTTGTCCAGAAACGTGCTTCCATCTTTCAAAACCCAGCCGGGAAGTTTGGACAGCCTGGGGCTGCGAAAAGAAAGAAGAAAAATTACTGCAATATGAACTGAATTATTACCAGGGGCTAAGCACAGACCTTCTACTTGGTGTCATACAGGCAGAGAACACCACTCCTGTCTCAGGGAACTAACAGTCCAAATAAAACAGACAGACAGTTTCACTGTGGTTAAGTGTTCACCAAAATGACTTTTACAAATCATGATTATGACACTTATAAGTAAAAAGAAATAAGAGGATGAGGCATGCAGGGAGTTTTTAGTCATTTATGGTGAAGATTTCAAAAAGGCTCAGTGCTGCTGAGTTCCCTGTGGTGAAACTGGATGAATAAACAGAAGTTAGGGCAGCAACAAACTCTGTGCTCGAAACAACACAAAAGCACCATAAAACTGTTCTGGGACAGAGGACAACAGACAAATATTCCCATTAGCAGAGGCAGGGAAAGACTGATGCTCTGGACTAAGTCATTTACAGACACAGGTTGGGATTTTATATCCACATAAACCATGGTTTTGTGCCTGGGTGTCACCCTGAAGACCCACACCAACAGCTGTACAGGACACAGGGGCAAGGAGGCTTTGCTGTGAACTGCATGTTCTAAGCAACAGCAGAGCCCCTTTTTTCATTGTTTCAAATGCTAATAAAGGAATTTAAAGGCAGACGTTGTAATTCTGAGTTTACAACAGTAATGGCTGCAGCATTTCTTGCTACCACAACTGAGAGACTTATTTATATTTCACAGTGACATCTGATTTTTGTGTGAGCCTACAGCTTAGCTCTAATACCACTGTCTGCCCAGACTCAAGCCTATCTACACAAATCAAAAAAAAAAAAAAAAAAGGAGAAAA